>JAWWEU010000011.1:24867999-24890640 GCA_035583155.1 Acropternis orthonyx | reverse complement strand
GGGTGGGCAGGAGGGCAGGGCAAGGGGCAGTGAGGAGGGCTGGGAATGACACAAATGACACAGCATGTCCCTGCTCTCCAGCCACAAAGCAGAGGGTGAAGTGCAAGGCTTTGTAGCCCTTCCTGTAACACACAGTTGCAGCTGCTGTGGGTCCTGGGCAGATCTGCTGTCACTTTGCCCAAGTAAATAGAGGTGTATCTTTGATGCAAAGTGCCAAAGCCCCATTGATGTGCCATTTGTAGGCTGTGGCTGCAGGTGGAGCCCCGTGTCTGGCCAGCTCTGCTTGCTTGGGAAGGTGAGTTGTGTTCACAGGGGTCTGTCTTCCTGAGTTGTTGAGATCCCAGCTGTGTGTGGATGGGGTGCCATGCCCACAGACAAAGTGTCAGCAGCAGAACTGGGAGTTACTGGCAAGTGGAGAAGCAGATTTTTTTAAGTCTTTTTTTTAACAGAGTGTGTATTCTTGTATAACTCTTCTGATGAAAGCTGTTTTGATAGTAATTACTGTAATCCAGCTGTGCATCACATTATCTGCAGTCACCATTGTAGTACAGATATTGATACAAGGCAAGATTCAGCTGATCAATATACTGCAGAGAAATTGTGTGAACAAAACTGCATTTCTATTGATCATCAGACAGAAGAATTGCAGAGTAATTAAATATTCTTCCCTCTGTTCCATAAATACAGTTAAAACTAATTAGGTTCTTGAAATGCAGGCAGTTTTTTGGCTTGAAAGAATGGGGTGAGTTTCAACTTGGCACATTCTTGTTAATTGGTTTCCAGCAAATCTGGACTTGTTCACCATCTGTTGAAATGAGCTTGTTGTTTTAGAAGAGAAAGAATAAAGTAAATGCAAGTACAATCATTAACTCAGCAAAACCAAAAAAAAAAAGTGACTGTATTTTAAACTTTTACGTAATAATATTATGAGTTAATTATGTGAAAACCAAACAGGATCTCAGAATGGTCATGTAATGTAATAGGGAATTAGTATGTCCTTAGAGGCTGAGAATTTATTTTTTTATATAAACATAGTCAACTATAAACATTAAGTTCTAACTAGAATAGGATGACACTTTGGTTTCATTCTGCTTTAAGCCCGATGTAAAATGAAGAATTATGTGCACTTCATGTAGAATGGTAAGGAAGGTTTCCCACTGCCAGAGGGGTGTTTACTTCTCTAGCAGTGTGTTTTTCCAGGGATAACTTGCTGTTGGCCCCAACCTTTTAACTGCCTAGAAGATGACAAGAAGTGGGTCAGAGAATTGGTTCACTTACTGGAAGTGCTGCAAACTGGTAAATTTAAGCCCTGTGTTTCTCTTCATTTCTAGAAACCTAAGCCTGCACTCAGGTGAGCATACAGACCCTTCTCCCCTTCCTTCTGATTCTGCATGATTTAACTGGTCATTGAATATGCTAACTCTGTGCAACCCCGCAGCTGTAAGGACAAGCCTCGGTTCTTTAAGGTGAACTAATGTGGTCACTGTTTCATAGGATGAGAATGCAGTTGTGTAGGAAGAAAACATAAAATGCTTTGTATATTTTGTCTGGTAGGACTCTTACTTCTTAGGAAAAACCCATGGGATAATAAAATCTTTTACCTCTGATACGTAGAGTGTGTGTTTGTTTGGAAGGAGAAGCACGTGCTCTCCACAAAGCTGTTGCTCGTGGGATGCAGCAGCTGGACTGTCCTGGAGGGTCCAGCCCAGAGCTGGGCAGTGGGAGGATGATGCGGTGGGGGAGGCCCTTCTCCACAGTGGTGGGAGAGCTGCATGGGGGCATGGCTGAGCAGCTGGCTGGGGAGCCTGCCCATGCCTGCAGGCTCTGTAGGACTTTCCCCCTGTCCTTGCAAATCCCTGGCAGGCCCAAGGGCAGCCTGTGTGGGGGAGTTGTTGCTCTGCTGAGGTCTGTGAAGCAGCAAGATACCTCTGCTGCTCGGGTGGCCTGACCCTTGTGCTCAGCCTTTCTTTTCAGCTGCTGGACTTCTACATAGATGTGTGTCTGTCTGTGTGGGACCTAAGCCTGCTGTTGCCTTCTGGCTGGCTCTGCAGGACCAGCCTTTGGGGGGCATCTCTCCTCACTGCATGCAGCCATGGGGGTCCCTCAGTGCTCTCCCAAGCTTTCTCTCCCCATGTTTCATCCTTCAGGTAGGGAAGTGTCAGAATATTTTTTCCTGAACTCAGCTGTTCCTCTTTCCACAGTTAGTCTCTGATCAATCAGGGAGGAGGTTCCTATTTTGCTTGTTACAGTAACTTTTGCTGTATTTTGGATTTGGTTCTGCCGTATCTGGATGTTCTTTCCATCCTTGGGGCTCTGCTGAAAGGAGCTGCATCTTACAGTAACTGTGTTTGCCAAAGCCTCTCCTGGGCTGGCCCAGCCAGCTCTGCCTGCCAGCCCTGTCCTTCCCTTAGCTCTGGGCTGAGGAAGCCACTCTGCACCACCCTGAGGGGAACCTGACCCCTTCAGACATGCCTTTTGAAGGCTGAAATGCTCATACTAAGAACGTGACTGATGCCTTTCAGTAAATCTAGTTAACAGCAAGTCAGGCACCTTGAGGCTTGTCCACTACAAAGTGAAGTTGTATTGTGAACCTGCATTTTCAACATTTCCCTCTTGGTTCAGTTTTTCATTTCCTGAGGTTGTATTCATTGCCCCTTGCTCTTAGGAGACTGAAAATAAGTCAGTTCTACTTCCTAATCTTGCTCACGCTCTGGCAGAAGGCTGCTTTATTTGATTGAACAGTGGCACATACAAAAGCTTGGCAATAAAACCTGCTTTAGGACCACTGTGTGACAGATATGGGTCACGGTAATAGTGGCTGGCACCTGATACAATTTACTTTCTAGTACTTGCAGCATGGCTCAGAGGCTCTTGGTCAGCTCTGCCAGGCAGTGCTCAGTAAGTCAAAGTTTTGGTCTAACTCTGGGAGCATCCACTCCCAAGCTCTATTAACTTAGTTGAGGGGAGAAACCTCAATGTCTCCCCTAAAACATACATGAACTCTTTATTTGTTAAAAGTCTTCTACAGCTACCTTTACAGTCCAGTCCCATTCCATGAAGTGGGGCCCATTGGGATCTCTGCAGCCCTGGGATGAGGAATGTTCTGGCCACAGTGGACCACGATGGTGCTCCAGAAGGGCAGCTGAAGAACCTGGTTTCCACCAGCACAGTGGGGAGCCCATTTTTGGTGGGGGAATGGCTTCGTCTTGTTGATGTGGCAGGCAACAACTTTAATATATCCTTGCTGGGAACTGACTATAGCCCAACATGGACAGCTCTCTGCTGGTGTATGTTGATGCCAAGCTAATGAAAGCCTGTTCTCCCTCTTAGACGTACTTACATATGTGCCTTAGGATGTACAAGTTATTCCCAAGCATTTTGCTGCCATTGCTCAGAATTCCACCCATTCCATTGTAAGAGTAAATGCTGGGGATGGTGTCATAGCTTCCCAGAGGAAAAAAGGCATGTTTGGGCAGCTGTGTAATCAACAAAAACAGCTTCCCAGGTTACTGTCCCAGGTCTCAGGTAAACGGCCCATTTCTTGCTCTTTTGGCAAGTACAACTCCTGATGGGGCATTTGTGCCCCAGTGGAATCGTTGTGGTGCTGCAGCTCCTTCAGAGGGAATGTTTTCTGGATTAAATGAACAGAAAGGGTGTGAGGGGACACACTCAACATATGGGTTGAGCTTTACTGAGTATTTTCAGCTAATAAAATCAGCATAAAAAGGTGGGTGGAAGCAGCTATACTTCCTGGTGTTAAGCTGAAGCATTTGTTTTAACATTTTAGTAATTATTTCTTTGTTTGAAACAATTTTTTTCTAAAAATGCTGAATTAAAATGGTCAAGTAATGTGGGAGTAAACGAAACACTGTTCATTTGTGTTAAAAGAAACATTTATGTTGATCAAACTGTCTACAAAACAGTGTCCAGCCTTACTTGCCAGCAGGGCCCAATGAGACTGAAAATGGGACTGGAGCTTGAAGCATTGGTTGGACCGTCCAAGTTCTCATACTTAATTTATGAGCCTTTGTTTCCTAGAGAGTAAGGACATCTCTAGACGATGCCTTTGATTGCTCAGTTTAGGAGCTCCTGCATACCTGAGTTAAGTTAGACAGTGTGGACACCCTTGATTGCCAGATATTATTAATGACTGGCACTTTTTAAACAAGACTGCCTTCAGGACAGGGTGGCACTGGCTGTGGCTTTTCCTGTCTGCTGTGTGCACGACCCTCCTTGTATGTTGGACGTTTGTGCTTCTCTGCCTGAGAAGAAGACCTGCTTCCTCTGGAACTCTGCTGCCTCCGACTTGATGTGTCTGCAGGTGAGGAGGTAAGTGCTGAGCAGAAATGGATGTCCCTGTGTGCTGCCTTGGGGCTGCTGATTTCAGTCTCTGTTGTGTTAAAGGAAAACCTCTTGGCTTAGGTTGGAGCCACCTCCACAGCAGCTTCAGCTGATCACTGAGTGACCTTCCCCATCCCCATGGTCTCCTTTTGTATAGTCCCTTTTCCACAGGGCCCTCACAGCTCACAGGCGGGTCTCCTGGGGCAGTTTTCCCTACTGCAGGAGATCAGGAGCAGACCAGAGGTGCAGCACATCCCAAAGCCTGCTGGAGGCAGCAGGAGGATGCTGCAGAGGTGACACAACATGCAAGGCAGCCTTGCCACTGGGACTGACTACAGGTCTGGGCACCTCTTGTGTAGGCAGGTCACATCAGAGGCTGGGCTGGAGGGAGTGCATCAGGCAGGAAGAGTACATGGTGCAGGGGCTGCCTGACAATCACCAGCACTTTAGTTCCTTCCATCTTACTAAAATCTTAGAAGAAATGGGTGGGTTGAAGAATCAAGAATAAGCTTTTTCCTTGAGTTTGCTGAGAGAATTTGCTCTGGGAATATTATTATTCATGGTGAATATGGAAGGTGTTTGTGCCAGCTCTAATTAACTGTTCTTGCTAGCACAAAGATGTTCTCCAGTGAAAGCCAGGACGTTACTCTATTCATTTGGATTAATTAATGTGAAAAGGCCAAGTATGTAATTTCATACTTGAACTTTTAGATCTGTATTTGAATTGAATTGAAATCAAGTTATGCAATGATTGAATATTCTCCTGGTCTGACTGGGGAAAGAAGTTTCGAAGAAGAAGACAATGTTGAAGAAAACCTCTGAAATTAAAATTTGCCTTCTTTTCACAAGATTTCACTAGGATTCACTCTGTTCCCCCAGTGGTTATTCATGGAGTAACTTGTTCTCAGCAAAGTGACGAGAAAGGCTTTGGATCAGGCCCCAACTCATTTCTCCCCCTTTTCAGGTGGTGATTATGTGGTTGCCACTGCTAGAACAGCAGTCAGTCCTCATGAGTCATTCTCTCTTCTCCAAAAACTGTTGCATGTAAAACTCGAAGAAGCATCTATAAGCTGATTTGTTCTGGTACTGTGGACACACAGAGCTGCCCTCTGAGAACACCCTGTCGCAGCAGTGTTGTCAGAGCAAAACCTTCTGAGGTTTTGGGAGAGTGCAGCCTGTCCCTGGCCCTTAGGTACCTTCTCCTGCAGTGTGTCTGGGTCTGATGGAAATGAGGAGGCCTGGGAAGCATCTGTGGGTGAGTGGGCAGTCATTTAGCAACGCACATCATGAAGAAATTTGGCAAACTGGATTTGAGAAATAAAAGATTTACAGCTCAGTGTAATTAAACCAGCAGTACCATGTTAATAGTCTCTGGGGGGGTGTATTGGAAAATACAGACCAGTGGAGTTACCCTTTAGAGTGAGGGTTGGACCTGACATAGCTGTGGGCTTGGGTTTTAAATGCTGAAAGTAGCAGCTTGAGGCAGCGTTTTACGAGTTGTCTGAGTTCAGTTTGGTCTCCAAACGGACTGATCGTTTTGTAGGTCAAATATTTGGGAGCAGCCTAGTAGGCTGTTGTGTTGTTGTTATACAAGCTAAGAAAACATCCCCTAAAAGAGCCTGGGATGGAATAAACCCTGCACAGACACCCACACCCACAGCCTGGCTTTGCAGTGAGCTGTGACTGGCTTTGCACACCCTCTGCAGCCCCAGCTCCTAAGGAGGGGAGGCAGAGGAGGCTGTGTGGGTTGGCAGTCCAGTGCTGCCAGTTTGCTTCTGTCACAGGTTGTGCAGCTGGTTGCTTTTGGTTTTGTAATGGCTTCAGCAAGATTTTGGGGTGGGGAGATAGGACTGTCAGACCAGCTGTGGGGAAAGGAAGAGTGGGCTCAGTGTGTTGGGCTGGATGTTGGCTCCCAACTGCAGAAACACTCCCCATCCTTATCCTTCCCCATTGCTACCGATGGCTCCCTGCCTTCTAAGGAGCTTTGAGTATATATTCCAGATGCCCCTTTGGATGTGGCATGGTATGCAGACAGCTTGCCATGGGGCACGTACCACAAGGGGTTGCAGCATGATGCCTCCGAGGCTGCCCGCTGGGGTAGGGGGTGGTAACACAACCTCCTCCTTAAAAACTAACAGCACACCCAGCTATTGAGCAGTGCTGGAAAAATCCCATGGCACCACAGGCAGCACCTGTTTGTGCACCGGTCCCTGTGATGGGAATGTGGCAGACAGGCAGCAGGCAATGGATGCGGCTGGGGACAGCAGACAGGTGATTTCCCACTCCACCGCTGGCAGTGAATGTTCAAAGGTGTTGTGTTTCCCGTGTGGGCAGGGTGGTTGTGAAGCTGCTCCCCAAGTCAGGGTCTGGGTCAGGGCAAATGGTGAATGGCAGCTGTTTTGGGGCAGAATGTGGTGTTTGCTTCCGTCATGCTGGATGGTGACTATTGGGAATGAGAACTGAGCCCCATCCAGAGCCCTGGTGCCTTGGCTGGCTCTGTGCTGCCTCCCTGCTCTGCCAGCCACAGAGACAGCCCTTAAGTAGGTCTTTATCAAGCACTTAGTTGTATTTTGGGGACAGCTGCCTGTTTGGAGGGTCACAGCTGTCAGTCTTGCCTCTGCTTGAGCCCAGGCATTGGAAGGAAATGAGGGCCAATTAAGTGTATTCTGTCTCCTGCCCTATTTTGGTCACAGTTCTCCATTCAGTTGAAGACATCCAGGTCCCTGGTACTGCCAGGAGGGGTTCCTCTCTTGGCAGCAGCAGGCTGGGGAAAAAGAATTGCCTGATCAAAGTGCTTTGAGAAGCATTTGGCTGTATTTGGAAAGGAGGCTTTTAAAACTGACAGCCATCCACCTCTCCAAGAAAAATGAATGCTGCAGAAGTACAGAGAGTTGCAATGTAGCTGGAGCCCCTCTGAAGCATGAAGCAGGTTTGCAATAAGCCTTTTGGACTGTCTCTTTCTGAGCTTTATAACAGCTTTAAAAAAAAGTTTCAGATAAGATGTCAGAGATAGAAATGGTTGCTCTTTCTCTCTGACCCAGTATTTTAGTGTTAGTTGCGTGAGCAAACAAGAAGGAAACTCAAGCTGACTTGCCTTTATAACAGCCGGTACCAAATATCAAATGGCTGGTTGAAATGTTAAGTGGGGAGAGGAAGGCATGGCAATTCTCTAACGAGGTTTGCAAAGGAAATACACTTTGCTTTCATTCAATGCTTTTGATGAAGTTGCTTGATTGTGCTAAAAGGTAAATATTTGGTATCAATCTCCTTGACAGTGTAAGTTCATCTGGCGTAGCTGTTCCTGAAGCACCATTTCTGCAAAAGCAGCACATTGTGCTCACCCATATCAAGGACTGGATGGGTTTTCACATCTTCAGTTCTCTTCTTCTTCCCCCAGATTTTTCATTAACAGCAAGTGCTCCACTGTTTTTAGGCTCTGCCTGCTGGAAGGGCAGCGCCGTGCGGGGCTGTTTGCAGGAGCCGCAGAATCGATTAATGCCTTCTGATATTTGCACCTCTCCGTGTGTTCAGTTCATTTGCTGTGACACCCGTGGGCAGCACCCTCTCAGCCCTGCGCAGCTGGAGCCGAGCAGCCCGGCCACTGCTGATGTGCACTGCTCTCTGTGCTGAATCCTCCCTGGGCACAGGGAGGGTTTAAAAGTAATGCTGCTTTTCTGGCTTTGGCAAACAGCTTTGAGGAGAAAGAAGCTCAATCCTTTGCTGCCCACGTTTAAAATAAACCCTTGTGCTGCTGCACTGAGGCACAGCCTGCCAGCAGCCAGGCCTGCCCTTGTGGCTCCCTGGGCTCTTGTCATGAGTCAATGCAAAAACAGGACCCCAGGATATGTTGTTGAGATGAAACCCTGAATGTGGTGGCATATTTAGAAAAGTATTTTAGGACGGTTGGTTTATTTTATTTATTATTTATTTCATTTTATTTTATTTTGCTTTATTTGTTTTTTTCCAAACAAAACAAAGCAGCCTTAAGGGGAGGGAAGCACCGAAAGGTCCTTACACCATGGCAGTGGGAGGAGAAAGGGCTGGGGCTGCAGCCAGCACTCAGCGATGAGTGACACCATGAGGGGTGGCATTGCTTTGTCATTTTTAAAAACTGTGGTAAAAGAAGTGGCTGGCGTGGCTGGAGTCAAACCTGGCCAGCAGCCAGCCCAGTGTTGGATCTGATGTTCTCTTGCTGTGCACTGGTGCCAGTGGAGCAAGAAAGAAAAACAAAACAAACCCCCCAAAGCCCTGTATCTCATGTCACCAGGGCTTAGCATGGAAAAAATCGTAAAGTAATACATGATTTCTCATGACTTACCCAAACAGCTGTCACTGTATATACCTTTTCCTGGCGTTTTCCCTCCGTGGCAGTTGAAGGCTGGACTTGCCCCAAGGGATGCAGCAATGCTCTGCACAAAGCCTTAAATCCTCCCCGCTTTCTGCTCTGGGTGTCACCCTTTGCTGCCCTGCTGCGTGTCAGTTCACTGTTCCTGTGCCAAGGTATTCCCTCAGCCCTTCATTGTTTCCCACCACCAGCTTCTGCTGGCACCCACTCGCCTTGGGTCCAGGGTGCTGTTGCCAAGCTCTTCCAAAGGAGCTTTTCACAGGCAGCACCTGCCGAGGAGAGCTGCTGGCATTGCCACTGCTCTTCTCTTACTGCATTCTTCTTTTCTTCTTTTATTTTTTTTCTTTTAATTCTTTCTTTCTCCTTTAAAAGTTTGGTAACAGATGTTGAAATTAATTCCCATCTGAGGGTGTGAATAGGAGCTAAGTGACAATAACAAAGTTGAAGCAAATCGGACACTTGCTTTTGGTTCCATCTATCAAATCCCACCTAGGGATGGAAAAGCTCTGAAATGTCGTTTACAGTTTAAGGAGCAGCTGATAACTCCTGAAAAACCTTCATTGTTCTTCCTATCGAATGCTATTTGAATTAAAATGGGACCTTTTGTTTCTGAAGAGCTGATCCGTCCTTGTTACTTATTCCTCATTTGGACACTGACCATTGGAGTCTGAGCCTGTCCAGGGAGTGAAATTAAATCAGATCCTCCAGACTCTAATCCTCTGGGATACTGAGCTCATTTCCACAGCAGCTGATTGTGATACAGAAAAGGGTTTCTAACTTCAGGTGGATTAGGTTTGCAGCAGAAGTTGAGTGAACATGGAGAGTGGGGTGCAGTAATACTGAACATTTAAGTTACATCACTGAACTACCTTTCTGACAGTGATTTTCTGAGAGTCCTCCAAGGGGCAAATGTAGCTGTTAAAGAACTGAAATTTTCATGTGCTATTTCTGGCCATGTTTGAAGCCCCATTCTTTGCTGGAGGCTGTGAATGCTGGAGCTGGAGGTGCCTGGTCTGCTGCCCCGTTGTTCCCTGGGCCACCTGCAGTGTGGCTGTGCTCCATGGCTGGTTTGTCATAGGCTTGTGGTGCTGCTTCTTCATCTCACTGGATTCGGGAAATTTGCCCCATGGTTCTTTGTGCTGTCTTCAGTAAGCCTCAAAGATGTTTGCAAGACTTTTCTAGGTGTCCTTGAACTGACCAGCAAAGTGCTTCCTTCCCCTCAGCTCCCTGACAGGATGACATTCAAGCTTTGCTGCTTTGACGTTTTGTATATAACCGAGAAAATAATAATTTGTGTCTCGAACAGTTTTGCCAAGGAGAGATTGTGACCTATGTGGTTCTGTTTACATATGTGTTTAGAGGACACATAAACATCAGGTGGGAGCTGGATTGTAAACATGGTGTGACCAGGAACAATGTTGAAAATAAGACTCTTGGACATGCAGTGGAGTTCTGGAAAAACAAATGCTTCATCTAATGCAAACAAAATAGTTTTCAGTATGGGAGTCTGGCTACTGTGTTGTGCAAGTTAAACAATATGATAGACTGAAAATTAGAATGGGTATATTTACCTGCAGGATTGGATTTTTGATTGGCAAAAAGTGTGAGAGACATTTGGGATGTTTTCCAAAGATGTTTTGTGACAGGTGTATGTGAGCACCCCAAGGCAAGTGACAGAGGATCATCTGAGAGAGCAATAAACCATAATACCATGGAGTATAACAGTTATTTGAATGGTGTGATTGCATCCAGAAATGAAATCTGGGGTAAGACTCGGTGATACTGCTTGATATCTGCCCTAGTTGTTCCAAAACTAGGGAATATATTGTTCTAGTCTCTGTATTTTGTGATGCAAAGGAGAGGGGCAGTCTCGCCGTTGCTACTGAGTGTAGTGTTAAGTTCTGTCTTGCCATTACAGCACAGAGTGTGTTACAAATGCAAATGTGTCCAGCCCATTGCTTTACCTCCTCCCACTCCTGAGAGCCTAAATGTGTTTTCCCTGAGGAATCATAAGGCAAGGTGTGACAGGCTGTGGGTTTGAATAAAGTGTGATCTGGCTCCTTTTGTATGATTTTGTGCAGTGAGAGGTGACCCCATCCCCTCACTCACAGGACTGAGACAGGCCAGGAATACCCCATCCCTGTTGGATTTCAGCATTGGAGGGTGGGTGGGATACCAGAGGGCACCTCAAGTGGGAGCAAACACCCCTTGTCACACAGCAGGGTCCTGCCCAGGTCCCACCAAGTCTCTGGGCAGCCACAGGCAGGAGCGGCAGCAAGAGCCGAGCTCAGAGTGAAATGAAGTATTTTATAGCTCAGGCTTTCTTTTATATTCTCACTGCTCATACAAAATGGTCTATGTAACATGTTTGTTATTAATACCAAGTTATTCTGCTCTGCATGAGGGAAACAAACCTACCTGCAAGGTTTTTACTGCCATGCCAACCTTGGTCTGTCCTTCACTTCTCTCCTCTTCCACCTGCAACTTTTTCAAGCCACTGCACTTCCTGTTAGCATGAATGAAGTCAAATGGGCCTCTACTGTCTGCAAGTTCTCGTGCTCTCTTTCCTAAGCTCCTCTTTAAACTGATAAAGCTGTTTCAGACAGTGTCCTTCACTGTCTCAGCTGGCCAAGTGGGCCAGGTTGGATTCTGGTCTCTGGGAGGTGGCTTTACTTGTAGTCACAAAGTTAATACTTACCCAGGAATGCTCAGGATTGTGTTGGTGTACTCTGAAGTGTAATCTAAACTGGATTTCCTGGGTTTGTAATGCTTAGTTTTGGATTAACAATTGCCCAGCAGTGTTTATAACTCTAAACTGCTGATACTTGCTTTCAAATATAAACCCAATTTAATGCCCCTTTTGTCTTGGAATAGAGAGAAGGATTAATAGGAATCTGTAGCGTACAGCAGACATGAGGTTTTACATCGTTTGGTGTCTGCAAATGGCACTGATTCAGCTTTTCTTCCTGGGAAACATTTCTGATTCCTCATAGATTTTTGGTATCCCACAGCAACTTTTATATCACATTAGAAAAATGTGGTAAATGCCATTCTTACAGAGTGACAGTGTATAAAATCAGAATAAGAAGAATTAATGAGATAAAATGAAGGAGCCTGTAGGTGTCCTTTGCCTTTCACAGTAGCCGAAGGCACTGATTCATTTGAGTTTGTTGCTATGGTAGGTGTTTCTCAGTAGCAGAAAACCTGATGGAGGGAGAAGCCTCAGCTTTGCTGAAGGATTCTGTGCCTTCCAGAACCTGAGACAGAGGCATGTGAAAGGAAAAAAGGATGAAGGCAAGTAAGGCAAGCTGGAGCACTTGACGGAATTGCAGCTTTGCAATGGCCCATTGTAAATCCAGGAGCAAACTGCACAGGCTGAGTGGGAGAGTCAGTGTCCTCCCACCAAATGCAGGCACGCTCAGGACTCCGTGTGTCTCTGTCACACCGAGGTCAGCAATGGGAACTCCATCACCTTGGGTGTCACTCAGGACATTTTTCGTTCTTTGTGAGACTTCCACCAGCAAATGCAGCAGATGGAAGGGCATGCAAACAGCTTTGCCCTGGGGGCAAATAAATATGAAGGGAACCGGGGTGTGATTTCTGCCTGAGCCTATCTGTAGTACTTCCCAGTCACAGCAAAATTAACCACATCACTTCTGAGAGGGCTTCTCCTTGCATCTAAAGTGCTACAAATTCATCTTTAGATCATGTTGCTGTCCTTCTACAGAGAAAACAAAGGGCAATTTTAACCATCTTTCGCGGCAATAAAAATGCTAAAAACATTTTGAAAGGAGTGTAGCATAATAAAATCTCTATAAAGGCCTTTAAATGTCCTTGAGACTTACTTTTCTGAGGTTTTTCTCGTTATCACTGACCACAGATGGGATATTGCTCATGGTAAAGAATTTGTTTCATTCTTTGCATGTGAACATCTTTCACAAAACATAAAAAGTGAACTTTCTAACCTTTTTTACTATTCCTAAAATAGTGACATCTCTGTAGAAGTTTCTGCATGTCTGGTAGCTCTGCTGATTCTGTTTTTGGGACATGAATGCTTTGGTTGGGATTTCTGTTGTTATTTGCAAATATCATCAGTGATGTTTTCTTTTAAACCTTTTTTTTTCTTTCCCAAATCAAAGACATAATCCCTGAACTTGAAACATAGATAATGGTCTTAAAGAAATCTGGAAAGCAAAGGACAGATGTACAGATTTAGTGCATAACCCAAGCCTGAGCTTCACTGCTTTCCTGGGTGAGCGAGGCTCCAGGGAACTGGGAATCTGCTGCTGAAACACGTGCCCAGTCTCTTAGTGAGACCTGCAAATAAGTGAGTGGGAAGGTTACTTATATGAATATGATACAGGCTTGAATGTCTGCAAGAGAAGTCTCTTGGCAAGAGATCTGGCAGCCTTAGAGTGCGTTTTTGAAAGGCCTCTCAAGAGAAATGGCTTGGTTGGCCCAAAGGGTGAAGTTCCTCAGCAAAGCAGCTTCACCAACTCCCATACCTGCTGTGCTTTCAGGGCTGGTTTAAACCTTTTACCTTTCACTATCCAAATGCAAAAACAAGTGCGAGTAGAAACAGTGCCCCATAAACAGCTCTCTAGCTCCCACTGTAATTCTTTCAGAATAAACTAATTATTTTTAGCTAAGAACTGTATGTTAGGAATGAATCCTCAGTTCTCAGACCTGAATAATTTCCAAGCAGATCCTCAGTTTTTGCTTTCTTTTTTCTTAATATGAATTTCAGATTTTCAGGTATTTTTCCTCCTTTTATTTCTTAGCACTTTATGTCTTTCATATCATCTTGGTGCAAAGAGAAACCTCTGTAGTCTCACTAGATATCCCATGTCATGATCTGGGTTTAAAGCCCTGCAAATGAAAAAGCTGTCACAGTTACCCACCTGAGCAAAGAAGGGATCAGACCACACTAGACTTGACCTGAACAGTGAATGCTCAGAGGCCCAGAAGCAATAACATCCAGCAGGGAACTCTTGAGTAAAAAATGTTGCCTTTGCAAAATTGTAATTTCTCCCAGGAATCTTGAATGAAAGTCATCACTGTGCCCTTGTAATTAGTGCTCTCTCAGAGCTGGCAGGGGCACTGAGGGTCATGTGTAGAGGTGGGGAGCTCTAACAGTGGTTGGCTGTACCCTGTCTGTGGGCAGGTACGAGTTTTCCACACCTCAGCCTGTTTGTTTCCAGAAAAATCAATGGCCAGAATCACTGGAGAAACAGGGGAGAGGCTTGGGAGAAGAAAAAAATGCTTCAAGCATTTTAATTTGTCCTTCCAACAGTGTTAACAACGCTTAATCTGGTCAACATCCCTGCCTCTTCTATGCAGTATGTTATTGCCGAGGAAGGTAGCCAAGAAGACAAAATTTCCTAAATTTAATGTTCATCTCACTGCTGTCTACCAGCACGATAAATGAAATTACAGTGCAAGTTACTTTATGATCTCTGGGACCAAGGACAGCAGGCTAACAAAACACAAAAGGACAGGCATACTTAAAAATGGATAAAAGGAGAGCAACAGAGGAAGGATAAAACTACCGGTGAGCTTCTAGTCTCATTTATCACAGTGTAAGCCCAAAGTCATGTCAGTAAAAAGAATGGAGCTGCCTCAGGCTACAGAAAAGCAACTGAGATCAGTTTTCTTGTACACTTGGGCATTTTCTGCCTCCTGAGGTACTGACTCAATCCCTGTTCCCTGTGTTCAGGCATTACCAGTTAAAGTGGAAGCCCTCTTGGCATGGCCACTGCTTTGAGACGTAAAATAGCTCTTTTGCCTCAGCACTATTTTCTTCTGTTATTTAACTCTGTTTCCAAAAGGAAACAGAAATCACAGTGGTAAAACATTTGTGTCTACTGAAGTGTTAGTTAAGAGATAAGTTATGATCAAGGAGATGATGAGGATTCACTGTCTGCTGGCAGGGAAGCCAGTCAGATATTCTGGAGTTACTGAGGGAACCAATGGAAATGGCCATTGATATTGGGAGGGAATTCTTGCTGGGATATCCCGGTATATTTTGTTTTCATGCACTTGTACGTAACCAGGACATCATTAGTGTAAATGCATAGCCCTTGTCTCCTCAGAAGCACAGTTCATCACCTGAACACCAAAAGGGCTCTGCAAACCTTAGGTCTGTTGGGTCAGTGTTGCCCTCCTCAGCAACTGGATTTCTTAGGTACAAGCTCATACACAGATGTAGCAACTTCAAAAAAGTCCACTTTGACAGACTGGAGTCTCCACATGTAAATCACCACCTCGGGGAGAAATCAGTACACAGTTTGTGTATTTTCCTTTTCAAAAGTGTATGGAGAAAAGAAAGTTCAAAGGCTGGGATTTGTATCCCTGCCTAGAGGAGGCACTGAGAGCATCCAGTTCGGCATGAACAAGAAAACTAATTGCTTCAGTTGGTAAATCAGCCTCATCCCTCAGGAAAGTGGCAGCTGGCTGCTGGAATAGTGTTAGAGGCAACAGTGGGGGTCTCCCAAAGCAGTGGGCTGCCTCTCTCCGGCTGGATGCATGTTGTCATTCCATTTATCTAAATGCCTGTGAGCACTGATAAGAAGTAACTGACTGGCATGTTAGGCTCCCCTTCGTTGATTATTATTTATTGCCTTGTTTGTTTGGGAAGCAAGTTGCTCGCTCTGAGGTCCAAAAGGTTGCTTTCCCCCTGGGATTCTGTGTTTCTGGCTGTTGCTTTGGGGATCAGGGCTGCTCTTATCTTATCCCCCAGTTAGGTGGGGGTTGTTTCTTCAGATTCATGTGTTTGCCACTATGTTGGACTCAGGCTTTTTATTTCATTCTTTTGTTTGGTTTGGCTCTGTTCTTGAAACTATGTTTGTAACCAAGCAGGAAGGAACAGATGTGCAAAGCCTGATCGTAGGCGAGGAGCTGGTCAGGGATTCTGAAAATGGGATAGTCAACTAACATGAGCTTTGTGGGGACTTGAGCTAGTGGCAATATTAGCTAGAAGTATGATGAGATAGGCACAACAGCTGTCACTAAAACAACCTTGCAGAGCAAGTCAGCCAGGGAGGAATTACATGGAGATCTTGCTGGTACCCGTGTTAACCTAAAGCTGCCTTTGCATTTAAAATTACAGCCATTATTTAGTTATTTTTTTAAAACAGCATGTTTAGGTCCAAATTCAAGGGTGCATGTATGTGAGTACAAGCATACATGCAGGGCAAGGGACGCAACACAATTCAGGCTGAAGCTTTTTACCATTAACTCCAAGTCTCTGTTTCAAAACAGCCCAAGCCTGTAGTGACTAAAGTCTTGAGAAAGGTTTGCAGGTGCAGTGTAGACAGGGAGGCTGAAAGATGCTACCACATATAAGTTAACATTTTTTTTTCTTTTCAAAGAGGAGCCACATTCAAAGAAATATGCATCACCATTTATATGAATAATTGCCTTTCTTTTTACCCATAAATAATAAGAGAAAACATGATGGAAGGCAATTAAAAAAGTCTCCTGGAAACGGACTTCGTTCTATTTTTTTATGAAATATTTTCAGAACTGAATATTGCAAGCAAATTGCTTATGTAAGAAATTCAGGACCCTGTGTTTTCCACAAAAGCCTTGCCACACATCATCCCAAGTAACTAACATGCAGTGTGTAAATTAAGGCTTTTGCGTGGTTCTTCTTCTTTCACTGTTTTGTGATGAGTCTTCCAAAGACTCCTTTAAAATAAAATAATAACACACCCCATCAAGACAGCAGTTCAGGTTTGCCCAGCAAAGGGTGATCTGAAGGATATCTCGTAGCACTTTTTGAAAACTGGTGTCGATGATATTATTCTTCACCAAGAAGTACATGAAGTATGCCATGTGGTAAGGTGTGAAACAGACAAAAAATTCCACAAAGTTTGCCACCACTATCCTCTCTGCTTTGGTGATGTATGTCTGGGGGATCTCTGCGTCTCTGTGCTTTCTCAGGCACCTGACGGCTTGGGCAGTGCAGAAAGTCATTGCTGCCATGCTGCTAAAGAAGATGATCTCCAAGCTGCTGAACAAGCCTATGTTCTTCCACGTGCTGCTGGAGAAGTTATGGAAGCAGGATGAGATGTTGTGGCCCTTGTCATGCAGCTGGAATGTGTAGACTGTCCCCACCGAGGTGCTCAGGCAGATGACAGCACAGACCGTAGTGGCTTTCCTGATGGATCGCAGGGAGCGGGCGGTGAGGGGGTGCCGGATAGCGATGTACCGGTCCACGCAGATGCAGAGGGAGATGAGGATGCTGCCGTACATGTTTACGAAGTAAAGGCTCTCCAAGGTGGAGCTAAAGACAGACCCCAGATTCCACTTGTCCCCAGCGTGGTAGGAAATAATTTTAAAAGGAAGAGTAAACAACAGCAAAGTATCCAGGAATATAAGGGCTATCATGTAGACTGTAGATTCTGACAGCTTTTTAACCTGAAAAAACAGGAAGGACAGAGCCATCATGTTGAACAGCACCCCCAGGTTAAATGTGGGGATGTACATTATGAGCTGGAAACATTCCACAGTATGGCTGATATTGCTGCTATAGCTGATATTGCCAATATTGCTGATACAGCTGATATTGCCGATACTGCTGATATTGCTGATATTGTTGATATTACTGATATTGCCGATATTGCTGATATTGCTCTTGTCACTGGTGTCATTCATGTCTCCAGGTATGCTGGAAGAGGAGAAAACCACCTTTACTGCAAAGAAGGATGAAAATCACGTCTAAGACACGGTAAAAAGGCCAGTGAGGTCTCTGTGTGTCCAGATGCCTTTTTTCCCCTCTCAGGCTGCTGTGTGCTGAATTGCAGCTCTTGGTAACCTGGAGCTGCTCAGTGCCAAAGGATCTTGGGGCAAGCCTGTGCCTCAAGGAGGAGCAGGGCTTTCTGGGGTCCAAGCCCCACTTGCACCATCACTTATAACTGTGCTGTAATTTTGGCTAGGCAGAGTATAGATGTGACTGCAGCATCCCCTTGGAGTGATGCGATCTCTTTGCAGAACAAAGGTAGCAGCTCCTGATTTGGGGGTTTCTTGGATTGTGAGAGTGGAGACAATTAGCTGAATCTCATTTCCTGCATCAAGCTGTCATAAAAGACGTTGGGGACCCAAGAACATGAGGGGTCCCATGTTATTTATATGAGGATCCCACATAGTTGTTGCCATCCTGCAGCCTCTCCCACCACCCCTGGGCAAAGAGGGATTGTGATTACCTTTGGCCCTTCTATAACCTGTCTGAAAGCAGCAGGCAGGAAGCTTTAAACAGATTATTTCCAGCAGAAGTTAAATTTTTAGTAGAAGTATGAGACTTTTGTCTAAATCAGCCAGACTTACCACAGCAGAGACAGGGTTGCAGGAAACATGCATCTGGATTCTCCTGGGAAAAGAGGGGACTAAAAGTGTTGAGGTAGGCACTCTCTGAGCTGGGGTCATGAACCAATTATCTTCTTTAGAGGAAGGGTGCTGGCTTGATCCTGCCCTCAGACTCTCCTGATAAAGACTGGGAAGGTGCTCCGTGGTTTCTGCAATGCTGGTCTCAGCTGGAATCACTTACAAATGCAAATGCCCAGGAATAGCTGGTCCTTTCCTCCAGCCAGTCCCGTGACAGCAAATGTAACCTGCAAATAAAGCCTGTCAGAGATCTTTCTGTCAGTGCCCAGAAGCTGCTTTTGCCTCCTGTTTTCTAATTGTTATTACTTCAAAATAGTGTGTTTTCTACTTGAGTTCCTGATTTCGATGCTGTTCCATTTCAGACTTGTCAACATGTTGTCCATGGCACAGTCAAAGTTTCTGTCCTGCAGATCAAGTCACCCCCTGAGTATTTCAGAGGTAAGCTGTTCCTTACTATGGTTTGAGAGAGATTGGGATCAGCAAAAAGGAAATTTACTTCTTTGCTCCTTAAGGACACACTGGTGCCAGGTAAATGAGGTACTGGCTTACATGGCAGAAGTAAGAAAACCAGCTCCAGAAACCCAGCCTGAGGAGGAGAATGGGATCTGGCAGGGCTGGGGGTGCAGGAGAGCATTCCTCTGGCAGCGTCAGGTGCAGGGATGCATCTGCAGCTCCTGTTGTGCTGTGGCAGGTACAGGTTTCACTGGTGTGGGGGACGTGGCTCAGTGGGCAGCAGCCCTGTCAGCAGGGCCTGCTGTGCTGCGAGGGACTGAGGGCAGGCTGGGGACACACAGTGACATTTTTTTGCCCAAATGACAAAGGATGGGAAAGCCTGAGGGGGGCTCTGAATGGCTGGAGAGGAGAAGCACTCCTTGCTATGCTGCAGCTTGTTCAGTGTCCAGGAGTTAAATCCACAGGGCTGTAGGGTTTGTTGGGAGCTGGGTTGGGTCCCTGAACCTTGGAATTCAGGTGGCCCATGACAGGCAAGGGGTCACACTGATGAGCTGGGCAGTGACACTGCCTGGTATGAGAGTGTGACCGAGGCTTGGACCCCCAGCGTGCTGCTCTGCTGCTGAGTCACCTTCCTGGAGTGAAGCACCCTGAGTCTTAATACAGGCAGGGAACACATTAATGAGAGCCAAATGGAGAAAAAGTTAATTAAGGAATTACTGAAAAGTAATAAATGCTGACAAAGTTCTTTACTTCATTGCTTCTGTAGGCGATTTCATGAGTACTTTCCTTATCCTTCAGACTTATTTTTAATTTGTTTGTTTGATATTCTGTCTAGGAAGTTCTGGGTCTAGAGAAATAGAATTTCAGCTTCTCACCAAGATGTTTAACTAAGAAAGTTCTAGTTGTGGTTAACAGGCATTTCAGTCTAGAGTCTGTTGTGTAGGTTAAAAAAAAAAAGCAAACCAAGTAAACAGAAAAAAATACTATTGAAAGCATAAATGCAAAGGGCAACTTTGTTCAGTCTTTATAAAGGAGTAGCTATGCTATAAGCAAAGCAAGTTATGTAAAATATACTTAATTTTCAGATCTTGTAGCAAAAGGAAGGCTTTTAAGGTAAGATTTTGATATAGTGAAATACTATCTCTTGTCATCTTACCTTTGGACTGTCTCTAGCTCCGGATGCTGACTTCTTCTCAGCCTGTAGAATTCTGGAGTCCTGTGTTTTCTTTTAAGGCAGTGGAGTGAACTGCATGCAAAGCAACTGCTGGTCAGGATGTCAGACAGCACGAGGTGCTGCTCGCAAATTTCCATTACAACATTGGCCTCCCCCCACTGTGCCTGCATGCACGCACTAGGTACATAATATGTCACACAACTCATTTAAGATGCAAATTACATGGCTTTGTGGGACTAACGTCTGTGAGTCACCCATTAAAATGAGTCTGTGGTAACAGAGAATGAAATTCCGGCCCTACAGACCTTTCTCTGTACCAGACATGACTTATTCATTGTATGTAACTTCCATAGGTAGAGTGTTTGCTGTCAAATGTGCTTTTAGCTAAATCCTGAGTTACTGCTGTCATTATTTCCCTCCAAAAGGAAAAAGGGATTATTAACTTTCAGTAGTGATCTAGTATGTTCACTTCAAGTTGCTATTTTAAAAGAGTTGAGAGTTAATCTTGAATCTGTTTGTACTCCTAGGGAGAGCATCAGGTGCTGATTTTGTTCAGGTAGGGAAGGAAAAAAGGTATCCCCCCCCCCCACATTGTATGCATGTTTGCAATGTTCTTACCAAAAGGTGAAAGAAAGGCCAGAGGTGTTGTTTTGCTTGATCCTCTGCGTGCTCCTTAAATACTTTGAAACTGAAGATTATAGTGGCTAAATTAAACCTGTGCATCTGTGAAAGACATGGAAGATAGGAGGCTAGAGAAGAAATAGTACATGGAGTTTCCCCATGGTATTCTAGTTGAAATTATACTACATAAGGAAAAAATAAAGAAACACCACCAAAGGAAAAAAAAAACCAAAACCACCAAGACAGAAGGTTTGAGTGAATAATACCTTATCTCATTCCTCAGCAAGGTTTCACTTCTGTGTATCTGGTGGTGGTCTCGTGACCATGGCTGTTCTCTGGCTATTAACAAAAATCCCAGCTCAGCACAGGCAGGCACCACTCATGAAGAGGCATTTGAGGGCTAAGACAGCCTGGCTGGTGGGAGCTAAGGTTGCTATGAGCATGGCCATAAGCCCAGCTGCCAGAGCACTCTGTGCTCCTGCCCTGGTCTGGGGTTTGCAAATCCAGTTCTGATACTGCCACCAATGCTCAGAGATGGTGCTTTGTCTTCCCCAGTGAAAGTTTTCCTCTCACACACTTAGAGCTTTCTTTAGTGTCTCATTTTCTCTTTGACAGTCATATTCTGATGCCACCTAAGCACTGCCCACCTCGCCAGAAGCAGGTCTCTCTGGGTGTGCTTGCTGCACAGAGCCCTGGGTGGCTACACATCCGGAGAAAGATGCTTTGGAAAAGAGAGGATGAAGAAGCAACAATGTCAGGGTTAGTCTGGTCACCACCAGCAGTTGGTCTGCTTTCCCCCCCCCAGCAATGTCCTTGTGAGTTTTTTAGGGAAGAGTATGAGGAGAAATGGACAGGAAGGCATGGAGGGGGTACAAAAGCACTTGGGATGAGTTGTAAAGGCTCCTCTCCCTTCAAAATGGAATGGATGAAAAAGTGTGATGCCGAGGGCTGATGGAGAGGGTAAAATGAAACAAAAGTCTGGGTTAGCCCATGAAGGATTCTCAGACTGTTCATTAACAGCTTACTTGGGATGCAGAGATGAGAAAGCAAGGGCACCCAAGGTACCTTTCTTTTCCTGACACAGGCCCCACTCTGTGCTAATGGGATGTGTGTCACAAAGTCCCCAAGGCCAAGGATGGGTCCCTTTCCTTGGAGACTACGGAGGGCCAACTCTGCAAATTCCCCTCTGTCCTTGGTGCCTCTGTGCTCGTCACCAATGCCACCAGTGTGTGAAGTGCTTCCTGTTTCATGCAATTGCAGATGCTGAATGTACCATCTCATGCCTTTTTCATGATGAAGTAACTGTTTCACATGCATTTTTTTGCTAGTGTTGAGGACTTTGCCGTATTACTGCTGCCACACAAACCTCCCCTTCAGGCCACACACACATCCCTGTGTGGCAACCAGTGAAGCTCTGCTGATTCCCTGTGCTTGCCTTTGAGACAGACCATCTTGCAGTGCTGGGCTGTGCCAGCCATTCCCAGGCACTGCCCTGACACTGGACTGCACGAGGGAGCAGTGCCATGGCCCTGGCTCTCCTGCTGTCAGTCCTGGCTCTCGGGAAGAGTATCAGCATGGGGTTGGTGCTGCTATCATCCTCCCAGATCAGCAGGTAAATCAGTAACCATTGCACCACACAGACTTGTGCAGTGAAGACATGGTGGGTTTTTCTCTTGATCTAAATAAGAATCTAACCAGTGAGGAAAATATTTGCTCTGCTTGAGAAGAGAGTGCATCCCCTGCTGTGATCCAGGACTGCCTGCAGCCTCTGGGTGAGCCAGAACCGGGATGTAGTGTCCAATCACCGAAATCTGGTGGCACTGCAGAACTGTTTGTAACTGAGTTGCTCCATCTCGTGGCTACAGGAGAAATGAGAAGCACGGCTTCAGCCCTGCGATGTCTCTGTCTCTAGCTGTGGTTGGTCACCAGGAGGAATAGCTTGTCCTGTAGCTCAGACATTTTATCCCACCCTGCCGCCACCAGCACAGGGCTCCTTGTCCTCACTGGCTCTCTGTCTGCTCCACTATCCTCACTGCAGGCAGCCCAGGAGGGATGAGCAAGGGAGAAGCCCAAAGTTCTGATGGTTAAGGGCAAAGAGGGCCAAAGCACAGGAACAGCTGAAATGGATGTTTTCTGTAGAGGAGTGACCACAAGTACCCTGAGTGGGTTCCTGGTGGGGCCAGGAAGCTGCTGTGCTGGTACAGTGATCTGACCCCAGCCCTTCTCACTCGTGTTTAGTGTCCTCAGGAAAGACCCTGAAAGAGGAGGAAGGTACCAGCAAACCCTGGCTGTGCACCAGGGCCAAGAATGTCCCAGGAGAGAA
>JAWWEU010000011.1:24836436-24865546 GCA_035583155.1 Acropternis orthonyx | reverse complement strand
CCATCCCCCCCTGCTCTTCCCACTGCCCATCTCTTGCTTTCCTCAGTGGGTTGGTGTGCGGAGACTGAGCCTGTAGCCCCTTTTAAATGCCCCTTCAGTGAAAGGTTTAAAGGGCTTTTAAATGGACAACGTTTGCTGGGAGTTTAAAAATGTCTCTCTTCCTGCCTAAAAATGGAGCTCGTTTGCTGCTTGCTTGGTACCCTGATATGCGCACACGTCAGACTTCGCATGCTTATTAATTTTTAGTGAAATCAAATTCATATGAATAAATAGATGACACTGATGAAGATGTTACAGGCATTTATCAGGCCACATCCTTTTCCTGTTGTTTTCCTGATAAGCAGTTCTAAAGCCAAGTATTTAAGCATTTTATCATAAAATTTCTCTGGTCTTGAGCACTTCTTTGTGAATAACCACAACCACTGAAGCAAAACGAAACAGGGCTATAACTTTGATGCTGATTTAGCAGTCAGGCTTGTGATCTGAATTAGATGAAGAGGGGGAGAAAGTGTTAAGAGTGTCTTTTTCTTTCACTCCAGGATTTTTATTTTTTGAGGTATTTCTACCATAATTCAGTTTCTGCAGAGATGATGCTCCGTTCATGTTTTGCACTGTTGACACCTGGTTCTTTAGCGTAAATTTTTCCAGGATTCAGAATGTTGTTTCTTCTATTCTTTCTGATCTCATAAACCTGTGAAAAGTCAGATCAAATTTGAGGTTGAGATGAGTCCAAGCCTCTAGACCTGCAGTTTAATAGCATATATATAGCCTGCTGCATTTCAGCCAAATCTCTGCCTGAAACTATAACTGCTGGTTTCAAATTTGTTCCTCTAGAGCAGTAAAAAAGAGTAACTTTTTGTTGTGCTTGCTTTTTTCTTCTTTTGACCTGACCTGGTTTATTAAACTAAGAAATACCGACCATTTCCGTGCAGGAGAAACCCTTGCTTGTGATTCTGGATCGAGAAGAAGATATGTGTTTGGAGAGAAACCCACACAAGTTAATCTCATTGTAATTCTCCCCCAAACAAATGGATGCACTATATAATTTTGGCTTACCACTCTTCTACTCAATAGCACCTTCCACACCGGTGTCCAAGTGACCTCTTGGAGAGGCAGCTGCTGCTCAGCAGGACAATTTTCAGCCTGGTCTGAACAACAGGGGAAGAAAGAAAGAAAGAAAGAAAGGGATGTATGTGATGCTGCTGTAAAACCATTTATATTTGATAACTTGGTGCTGGTTACACCAACACACTTATTTTTGTACATACTGGAACCACAAAGCGAATGTGAGTGCTGGGTTTTGGCTTGCATTCAGCTGAGCTGCATCCAGGCAGGTCAAGCACTGCTGTGGTGCACAGGCAGAGGGGAAGCCCAGCTTGCAGGGGGTCCCAGGGCCGGCTGCTGCCCAACACAAGGGCAGGAAAAGCGGGCAGGCCCCACTGCTGGCTCTGTGGGAGCCTCAATATCATCACCCTGTGCCTTCTTGCTGGTGGGCTGTGCTGGGATGTGGCTGATTTCCTCTTCAGAAATCCCTCTGCCTGTGGTGCAGGGCTGAGTTTCAGGGTGTTATCGGTATTTAAAGGTGTTTTGTTTCACGTAGATCCGTCTCCTATACCGAGGTACAAGAGACACCCAGGCTCCATCATGCTGCTGAAGGCAAATCTGGGCTAGTGATTGAGAAGGGTCTGGGTGCTGTGCAGTGAATCTCTCAGCAAGAAAGAAACCCAGGCAGGGTTTTTATGTTCATGTTTCTTTCGTGTTACACCTCAGTCATTTCATTACCCTCTAGCTCTTCACTTTTAACCTAGCACCATGTGCTCTGGCTCAAGGTGTACACAAGATCACGTCTCCCAGCTCACTGACATGAGAAGAAAGCGAAATGTGGGTAACACGACATGAGAAGAAAGGTGACTCAATCCCACAACTTTCAATGTACAGGAAAAAGCAGCATTTTCTCACTGCTGAGGGAAACCTGGGGCAGATTCTCAGAATCTGTGTCTTGCTAGCAAGGGTCAAACTTGGGCAAACAGCCCCATGGGCAGGTGACTGCCAGGGTGGGTAGAAGGCAGGGGCAGGAGGAGGGGATTCCTCTACTTTCCCTGGCCTCAGGGATAACTTCCTACTGTAGGAAGGAAAGAGGACTTGTTAGAGGACCAGCAAAGTGGGAAAGTTTGGTTAGGAACCTCATTCACTTGAAGCAACTGAGACACAAACCAGTTTTGAGAACTGAAATGTAATGTTAGGGACACAAATTTTAGGTGCAAAGTTCAGGAATGGAAGAGGGTTTGCATTTCAGCTGAGACCAAGCTCAGGGACAGAAACACATTGCCCAGAATGTTAAAATTTAGAGTACCTTAGGACCTGGAGGAGGACTGTGATGTATTTGGTACTCTAGATGGTACAGCCACTTGAAAAACTAAAGAAATTTTTGTCAAAGAACATATCTAGCCCAAAATTTTGACTTGCTGAGAGACTGAGAGTGCTCTGGATCACCACCAGTGTGTGTCAGTAGCTTGTCTGCCTGTGGTGATGGGGAACAGACAGGGATTTATTTATATTGTTTTCCAGCATATGTGTTTTTTTGACTTACTGACCTTTGCAAAGGGATTGTTTTGAAGCTGTGTGCCTGGTCTTGTCAATGCAGTCAGTGTGTGGTACCTACTCTGTCCCCCGGGGTCCAGCTTTCAACATGCCCCAACGGCAGTGCTGCCCTCCAGGCTGTGCTTGTGTTCAAGTAGAATAAAAGCACATCACAGAAAAAGAGTTGAAATCTTTAATAACTTGAAAAAATGTCAGTACCTTGTGATTCATAAGAGCTTGCTGTTACAGAGGTTTCTGGCCACAGAGGTGAGTCATAAATGACATCACCTGTATGTGATGCACTAACAGGAATGTTTAAAAGGACCACGGCTCAACCGTGAGTGTCACTGTCACGGCACAAGGGGCTCTGCAATCTCTTTCTCACTACAAGCCTCTTCCTCAAATGACACTTGACATTGAGTGCCTGAGAGGAGCTGTAACTCCAAATCAGGCTGCTGTGGAGGAGCAACGTGAGGCAGAGGAGGGAGACACTTGCACCCAGCCTCCTGCTTTGCTGGGGCACAGCCCCAGCCCTGGGTGTATCCCTGCAGCCCTGCCCAGGCCCAGGGGCTCTGGCTGTGCCCGGCTCTCCGCGCTGCTGCCCAGCCACAGCCACAGCAGGATGCACCCTGTGGGAAGGGTACGGCCACTGGTGCTCCCAGGTGCAGCCCCACTGCTCCTGACAGCATGCCCAAAAGGAAGCAGTCTGCCCATTTAATAATGGTGCCTAAAATTTAGCTGTGACTTTGTGTCCAGCTAGGTAAAAAAAGCTGAGTGACACCTCTGATATTGGTAGGTGTTGTCTGTACATCCCTGGGCTAGTCGTTTGGTTCCTGAGTTCTCGTTATAGTAAAAAAAAAAAAAAAAGCAAAAAGCCTAACCTTGTAGACACTCACCCTTAAAAAAAATCAACAAAAAACTTTAGAAGTTATAATAGCGTGACGTTATTTTAAAGCTAAGATGCCTCCTGATAATGTATCTCTGATCTTAGGGCATTTACAGATCTTGCCGAAGCTTGTATGTGCACTCTTCACCTTCCAGTCAAACGAATTGAGAGAACAGCTGACTGCTCCTTTTATAGTGATGACTGAAAAAGCAGGGACCTGAAGACTGGACTAATGATGGTGAGTCCATGGTGTGCCTGTAACTCTGACACTGGGAGAGATTGGTGACGGAATCAGCCACACAGAGCTCTAATTAATTTTTAAAAACATTTGGTGTCTGCATTGAAAAGAGTTTCCATCAGTGGGTGGACCAGGTGCAAACAGGATGAAAGATTTATCTGGTGATAACCTCTTGATGTGTACAAGGGTCAAACTGTAGGAAGAGTGCAGCAGAAAGTAAGAGACCTCAGCTTAAAAGCAGGTGTCAGAAAAAGCAAACAGTGGCTTGTGTGGCCAAGGGTGTTTGTAGGGCAGAAGGCTGGAGGCAAGGTGGGAGACAGTGTGTAATGCGTGTTCTTTGTTAAAAAATTGTATGTTGTCTCGACAGCTTTCCACAGGGGATAATTCTCACTGGTTGGTTTGCTGGACTCAGGCTGAAGGTGATGGTGGCAGATTCTGTCCTGAAAATTACCCTGAACACCTTATTTACATACTAGACCCGGTACTTGGTGCAGTTAGGAGATACCAGAAATATTTTTATTTGAAGGGAAGACATTTTTTGCTTCTCCTTTTCTCCTGTCTGCAGTACTGAGCCCACACAGAGGTAATTCCCACTGAGCTGGACTGAAATCCGCGAGTGATGACACTAGAGGCACCGCGCTGTGCTCTAAATGAATAATGGCGTAAGAGAGAGCAGGCATTTGGCTTCCAACATGAGCGTGGAAAGGCAGTATGTGCTTGTTCTCACACTGTCAGCATCCTCGCTGCCCAGGCTCAGGCTGGAGCACCGGCTTTGGTCCCTTCTTAGGTTTGTGGGTTGAAGTCCAATGAAATGGACTTTTACCAACTTTAGCTGGCACAGAATTTGTTTGACAGGGATATATAAATAAGAGATGATCTGGCTGAATCCCCCAAGATGAATTTCCAGCACTGGAAGTCAAAAGAGGAGAAAGAACAGAAGGTTTTATGATGTTAGATTGGGTAAATGTGGTTCAGAGTCATTTAGAGAAGTTTGTGACTCAAAACAAATCATGCCTTCTACTTTCAAGAGAAAGATTTAATTCTCAGGATATCTTTGTGTTTTTATTACTGGAGCCTAAGGAGAAACAGCTTTTGAAGGTGATATTTTTGTAACAATTTTACTGTCTTTATTAAGCTTATGGCTTGTTATTACACTAAAACCCAACAAAAAACAACAATAAAACCAAACAATAACAACAAAAACCCTAAAAAATTCCCACTTACCACAGTTCAGATTTTGGTATTTTTAACCAGCCAAGTGATCTCCTATGGTTTCAAGGCAATCATTTCACAGGGCCCTGCTTTGCAGTGTGATCTCAGTACCTTAGAATGAGAGAGAGCTGGAAACATGCAGAGTTCTCTGATTTTACTGAAACTGTTATGTGCTGGGAACGCTTTAAAATATACAGTGCAGTGGAAAAAGAGGGACAGAGATCTGCAAGAATTCAGTGCTGTTATTTTGATGACTTTACAGTGTTTCAGCAACTTTTTCAACTGCAGTAGGAACTGAGATCAAGTCTTGCTTTCACTGCATTGGAATTGCTTGCCTTTGGATAAGACTTGGTGTAGGCGCAGAGAAAAGGCACTGCCTGTAAAAGGTTCAAAGTGGAGCTTTTTGGATCTTTTAAAAGAAGTGGCATATTCCACATGTTTTGGTATGAGTCTAAGAAATACTGAGGGGAAACTCCCCAGCCAATGTAAACTTGAGTGAAGGGCAGATGAACCATGGTAACTTAGTAAATAAACAGATCAAAGGTATCAGAGAAACACCACAATCTTAATTTTTTCGCAGTAACACCAGGGGGTTAGTAGATTTAATACAGATACTAATGGCTACTTGAACTCTGACTAACCTCCAAGGGCAGTCATGTGTGGTCTCCTTTCCAGAGCTCAGAGAGCTTCTGCCATAATTATTGTTTGCAGCTTTTTCAGTAATGAGTTGACTGGGGTGGCAGAGATGCCTAATAAGCATCTGTATGGTTTCATCTGCAGGATACAGATATGCAAGTACACAGATTGGTGATCTGAGCACCCTGCTGGCCATAGGAAAGGGCAGACTGGTCCTTGTTGAGGGTAAGCCAGAAATTAGACTATTGAATTGCTCACTGGAGATGCCAAAAGCTCTTCAGTGATTGTTGAGGGAGCCTCACTAGTTTCTGTGTTTGATGCTGCAGGATGGGCCTTTGCTCAAGTTGCTTCACTCGAATGACAGTGTGACATCTTTACACGGTGGTAAAATGCAGCTCAGAAATAGAGCTGCTGAGAGGACCTCCAGGGCACTGGAAAGGGACAGTGACCACTGGCACTCTTGTGGGGGCGAAAATGAAACCTGAGTTTCATTTCAGCACATTGCACAAAAGGTAAAATATATACATTTTTTTAATATATAGCTCATATAACCTGACAACCTACAGCCTTTCTCTGTTATATCTCTCTGTTAGCTTTAACAGGAATGTTTAATGGGTTAACTTAACAACTTAAAGTTGCATTTCTAAAAAGGAAAAACAGTGGTGTTGAAGTGTGATCTTGATGTGGTGATCATTTGCATCTGTGCTGTTTCCATGCTGTTTGCAGTTTCCAGAGCTACAAGAGGACTTCACCCATGCACTGAACTAGGTAAATTCAGTCTTGTCCAAAATGAAGAATAACTGTGGAACAACATGGATTTCCAGGTCTCAGACTTATGAAAAGGGAATCAGTAGACAAGGGCCTTAAAACTGAAACTGAACATACAAAAGTAGTTTTCCTCTTATTCTTTTAACATGGAAATCTGCCCACCCTTGAAGCTGTTGTGGTTCAGTAAGTGGGGGGGAAAAAACCTCAGCTGATTTTTCAAGCCTCCCATAGAGGCAATGTCTCACCAGCAGCAGCCTGCCCTGGGTGCCACGGAGGAATGTGAGGGGCTGCCATGGCGCGTCCATCAGTAAGACAGGATCTCTCATGCCTGTGGGATGTTCCTTGCCCCAGAGGAAGATGGTCACTGCATGTAGATCCAGAACTGGGGCCTGAAACCCTGACTAATAGTAGACTTGCAGAAGTGCCAGGCTGGGCTGAGAAGAAGATAAATAGCAGGATGTGTTTGCTTCTAAACACCTGCACCATGGGCAAGCTTTGAGACTTGCCATGAGCTCTGCAAACATGTCCTGCCTCCCCCCAGTGCTGCCTCTCATGCCCTCAGTGAGTGAGCACTGTGACCCTTCAGTACAAGCAGCGTGCACAAAAGCAACTGAGCACGGTGTGGAAGAGGTGCCAGATGCTGGGTGAGGGTTTTTCGCAGTGAAGGGTGTCAGACATTACAGATCAGACAGTGCAGATGGCATCCTGGTGCCCCTCAACAGATGTACTGCAGGTCTGGTCCACTGGTACTGAGTTCACTCCTGGGAGGACGAGTCTTCACCTTGGACTAATGAGTGCTGGAGTTCCATCCCTATGACCTGCTGGGGAGGCAAAAAGGACAGTGATTAAAGGAAAAGTAAATGGAAAATCCACAGTTCCAGCATGAACCTGGCTCTGGTGATCCCACTGACATGCTGTCTGCTGCGGTGAGTGCTGCCAGCATTTCTTTGATTCAGTAGATATTTTAAAGTGAAATAAATGAAAGCAGCATTTCTGACAGGGCCAAAGGCAATCAATTGTGGTGCTCCAGGGACACAGAATCACCCTGCAGGACCTGAGCTATGGCAGCTGCTTGGCTACTGCCCACCTGGTCCACCTCTTTGCTTTCCATGTTTCCGGCACTAGATGGAGAGCAGTCTGTGCAGTGGGGGATTGTGTCTCTTGCTTTCAGTCATTCTGACTTCCTCAGATGAAAGGTACTATAGAAACGGGACTATTCTTAGTCTGTTCAGCTGTGCTTCAGTTCTAGCACTTGCTTTAGTCTGTGTATTGGCCTGAGGTTAAAAAGATAAACAGAAGAGTGCTTGTTGTGAATGTGACGTATGCCTGCTGAGTTTTATCTCTCTGGAGTTTTCCAGCTAACACTGAGGTAACTGAATTGCAAAAGCTCCTCACGTAGTGCTGTTTTGTGGCAATCAGTTCCTAGGAGTGGTATTCCAATGGAAATAGATTTCTAGCCAAGAGAAAATAATTTAATTATGTGTTTAGAAGCAGCACAGGATCCTTCTTCACCTAATGTTCTCCATAGGCTAATGTTACCTCACTTTAAAAAAATAGGTGGGTTTGGGTTTTGTCCTTTTCCCTCTCCCAGACATATTTACAGGAGAAACAGGTTTAGCTGTTTACACAAGCAGTCACTGTGGCTGAAAGAAGCCCCAGATATGCAGATTCATCTCAGTGTCTATCCCTGTGGCAGTGGTCACCTCTGGTGGGTAGCAAGATGGGCACCACATGGTGTGCCCAGCATCCAATCCTGCCCTGCCATGTCCTGTTAGAGGAGCAGGGTCTGTCTCCTGTGTGAGGGCTGGGTGGGAGCCACGATGTGAGATGCAGTGCCAAAGGGCCCAACTTTTAAGAGTGCTGGGTGGGCACACACACAGCAGCTTGGGGACACCTCTGGGGAGATACCCAGAATCTTGCCTTGGGCAGGAAGAGGGGTTGAAGGGGTTTTCTGTGCCTTTTATTCCAGGAGCAGGTTTGCACTTAGGACTGAAGCCATCTTGGGCTGCCCAGGCAGATCCTTTCCACGGCAGCAGGCTCAGCTCACCGTCTGCATAACCACTTTGCCACATGCTGCAGCATCCTCAGTTCATCTTCCCCTGGGCCTTCCTTCCCCCATACAGAGACAGTGAGCTCAAGAGGAAGAGAAGAAGTTGCTACCCCTTTTGGTAACTGAGCCTTTGCACTGTTCCCTCCATGCTCCATATTTTGGCAATGCTATGAGGGCAGCCAGAACAGCGTGTGTGTGTTTTGTGTCTGTGTTTCTCCACATGTTTAGCAAGCATGCTAATTTGAAGTCTAACCAAGCCCGCTTTCCCATCTGCACTGTTGTGTAAATAGCAGACAAGTAGGTTTCTGTTTGCTCAAGGCAAGCACATTTCTGCCCCTCTTTGTAAAGACAGTTCTTTGGGAACTGGGAAGTCCTTGGGAAACCTTCTGCTGTGCAGCAGTTAAGATCTCTCTGACTCCATAAAGGGGCTGTCCAAGCTTCTGCCATTTGCCACTGTGGTGGTGAGCAGGTCCCTGCAGGCTCTCATGGCAGGTGACAGTCACCTCAGGATGTCTGTACACAGGGCTGGCTCTCTGTTTTCTCCTGTTAGACTTGCCAGTTCCTCAAATAACAATCTCTGCACAGCTCCTCTCCCTGTGTTTGGGTGAAAGGATGCAGAGGGTGCCCAAGGCTTGTAGGAAGAAATTAGTATAAAGTGGAAAATGTTCTGAATATGAGGAGGAAGAAACCTGCAAAACCATTTTGATGAGAGAGGCGGAAGCCTGTAGCTTTGAGTAGCTTGAGTAGCTTCAGTTTATCTCTCGTTCGCATAGGGTTTGAACAGGTTACATTGTGATGTTGGAGAATAAGCCTGGAGTGAAATACCACTTAGAGCAGCACACAACGCTGTGAGGTTTAGGAGGGTATCTCTTGGAAGACCAGTTTCAGTCTTTTAGCCCCGTTCAGCTTCTTTTCGTGATCTGGAGGCTGCACTAGGCAGAGAGATTGCTGCTTTTCTCAGTTTGTAGATTTCTGAACACTTGAAATTACTTGATATGACAAACTGCTAGAATGACATTTATCAGGCTTTCTTTGCGGTTGATCATTCTCATGCGGAAAACTGTCCGTTTTATGTTTTTTAACTAATGTATTTAATCATAATGAAATGGTGTTGGACTGACTCTACACGGCATGTGCCCATCTCTGCTCACCGTGGCCGCTTGCGAGAAGTTCCATGCTCAAGTAGGATTGGGAAGTGGAAGATAATATAACCCACCAAGCAAAGGAACAGGAAAGGAGTTTGGGGAACAAATCCCGTGAGGTTTCGTTTCTTTGTTTTAAATTGCGGTTTGGTTATTTTGCCTTTTGTTTAAACTACTTTTTTGCTCTTCTGTCTTTCTGTTGCTGCGTGAGTCTGCAAAATACAGCTTAGGGAATCCCACTGACTATTGAACAAATGCCAATTGTAGGATGTTGGTGGTGTAAGCTACCATCGATAAAAATACCCTCAAGAAAAATCAGCCTTCTGTGTTGGGAAGACCTGTGGGGTTTGGTCCAGTTGGAGTCTAACTGGATAAAACAAGACAGCTTTATGTGAATATTCTCACCTGTGAGTCCTGAAAAAGCCTTGTCCAGAAAAATTAAATTTTAAATTCAGTTGCTCTTTAAGCTCTCTGGTGAAGTGTGCAATTGTATCTTTGTTCAACTCTTAGAAGAGAGCAGAACTGAAAATGTAATTTTTAAAGGCATCATTTTGGGCATTTTTGATAGCACCTTTTTTTTTTTCCCCCCCACTAAGACAGTGTTTCTTCGACTTTACAGTATAACTGAGGTCCTGGAAGGAAACCTGGCCATGTGAGGCATTCCTGTTCAGGTTCCTATAATTTTTCTCTGTGTTAAGAATGACACCAAGAGAGAAGAAACCTCATCTTCGTGCTGAACGTGCCTATTGACTCACAAAAATTTTTGTTGTTTTAAAATGTCAAATGCTTTTCAGTTTTATTCATCAACAAAATCATGTACCTTCTCAAGCTGCATGAGGATTTTTATCGCTTTTGTCCAGGTATAAAAATACAACCATCTGGAGATGCTCCAGAGTTAACAATACATTTCATAGAGGAGCCTGTATGTAAAATTCTGATTTAGAAAGAACTGTATTGTTAACTGCAGGTCAAATACAGGATTTAAGTGTTATGTTTAAATGTAAGTTCACCTTGAAAAGCCGTGAATGGGAAGTGACACCTTCTTGCTCAAGAGACTCGCTTTCTTTTTTACAGCTTGTAAAGGCATCCCACCTGGGCTTTCTCTTTTCTTCAAAAATTTCAAGTATGCTTCGAGAGGCTGCTCTCATTTGAATATATAACAGGCAAAATTTAGACAAATGAAATTATGTATAAAATCACTTTGGGCTAACAAAGAAGTGGCACTGGTGGCAATAAATGGGAAGAAATTAGTCCAATTTGACCTCCAGCTTCTATGCTCTGAGTTTGCTGCCATGTGTAACAGGAGCACACTGAGCCTGTACTGGGTCCCCCCATTCCCCGTTATTGCAGCTGATTTTCATAAACTGGCTTCTCTTTCTTGCACTGAGAAAATTAAGTAGACTTCTTTCGCTAAGTGTAAGTCTCTCCCTGCCTGAGTTTGCTGTGACTCTACCACTGACTAAGCACTGACACAAGTGAATTTTTTCTCCCTAGTCCTGGCAAATCAAACCCTGCATACAGGAGTCACCACACACTTACTCTCTGCTTAATACGTGTTCTTATTCCTTTGAAGATTAGAATATGACCTTTTTCAAGTGCTTAGTGTTAAATGAGTTGAAAGTCAAAAGTAGTGCTTCATTAGTCCTGACTTAATAATCTGAGCCTTGTGTGATGGGTCACAGTTGCTGCTGCCAAGTAATTTTTCAGCAGCTAGTGTATTTCCTCATGCCAGACCTGTTTTAAGAAGAAAATGGTAGAAGTTTGCCATGAAAGGTAGAGGAGAATCACACACTGCTGTCATATTGAAAAATTAAAATGTATTTTCAAACCATATGCTTTGTATATACAGATTATTAGTAAAACATGTTCTTTCTCACACACATAGTTCATATGCAAAGTAATGTGAAAGCTGCAAAACCAGAAATGTTAACTCATAGTGAAAAGGCTGTAAGTTTTATGAGGGATGAAGGCAGTAACAAATAAAGTTTAGAAATCATACTCTGTTGGAAAGCTCTTCCTCTCGCTCCTTTACAGGTAACAGCAAAGATAATGATAAAAACCCTTCTTTGCCTCTGAATTCCTTGTGCACCTCAGATGTGATCATAGTTCTAGTACTAACAACTTTTAAAATGTTCATATATTAGGCCCACTCTTAGATATGTGCATCTCCCTAGTTGTACAGGCAATCGTTTCCATGGAAATCAGTTGATGGCAAATTGTATCTTCAAAACGGGCCCCCCTCTCTTTTTAATGTCCTCCAGACGGAGAGTAATTTCTTTTCACATTTTGAATAAAGGGAATATCTGCCCCAGAATGAAGATTCAATTACCAGCAGTCTTAGATTATTTTTACAGCTGAAATTGATTTCTTGATGTGAAAGTGTTTCTGGCTATGAGCACAAACCATGCCCAGATAAGGGTACAAGAAAAGGTAGATTTGAATACCTTTAGAGTGGATTCAGAGCCAAACTTGCAAGTGGCAATGTGGTGATGACACTTCAGAAGTGCTGACCAAGAAGGGTTAAGGCATGTCCAGATATTTGGGGAAGTGTACAGCACAGGCTAGAAGGACTTCTGTGAGGAATGAGATGGATAGAGCTGGTCCAGACTTCCATCTGGGAGCAAGGAGACTATCAGTCACTCCCTAAATTTCTGTGATGCAGCTCTAGCTTTCGCAATTCCCCTCCTTCAAGAAAGAATGAGAAGACAGGCAGAAGAATTCCATACATGTGTTATGTCTTTGATAGAAGTATGGTGATGTAGAAACATAGTTCATCACATTCAGTCTTTAAATGCTGTATTTGAAGGGGTCCTTTTGGTTTTCATGTGCAAAGCCTGTTTAAAAATTGCAGGGGAAAACCATGATGATTCCTCAGAAAAAGTAACCATAAATGTTTGTTGCTCAGGAATTGCTGATGCCCGAGAGACTCCATGGGGGTTCTATACTGGGTAATGTGTGTCCTCCACGAGGGGCCAAGGGCTGCTGTCCCACCCGGCAGCCCTGAGCAGCATATAATGCTTGCAGGAGGGAGGATTCACTGCTATCCCAGGAAGGCCAAGCTGTACAAAGCAGATGAGCTCCAACAGTGACCTTCTGTAGGCTGGGCAGAAGGAAAGAGCAGAGTCAGACTTTTGGCTGGATCCTGCCTTTTAACTGCCAGATACCTTCTAATTTAGAAGGAAGGTTTTGAATAGTTGTTTCTGTATTTGCTCTCGGCAACAATGTTCTGATCACATTAGCAAAAGACAAAGGGGTGCAGCTATGACAAAACCTGATTTTAAGTGCTATTCCCATGATCTGGGTAGTTTTCCTCTGGCAAGGCTTTCACATTCAGTAGATACTGTCTAGGTTAATGCTTTTCTTGGTGTCATTCGGGCACTTTGCTAATGCTGCTTGCTTTCTCCAATATTTTTCTCCTTCCTCTTTAAAGAGAAGAAAAATATGGAACAGGTTCACATTTACTGGAAAAACATTGTCCTTCTCCCTTTGTTGCTCCCCCTGCTGTGGCCACAGTGACTCTCCTGATTTGTCAGGGATAAAGCAGTTGCTATCCTGTGAGGCAAGGGGCAGCCGAGGAAGAGCCTCTTCTGCATCTGGCAGTCCCACCACGTGGCACAAGGCCTAAAGGACATAGTTCAATAGCCTTTTTCAGGTGTGTATTCTTACGAAATTCTTTTGCAGCAAAATAGTAAAAGATGGCATCCAGGCAGCAGTTCAGGTTGGCGAATGTCATCGACACCTGAATGAAGAGGCTGATGGCTTTTTTCAGGCTGCAGTCCTCTATCACGTGCTGTCTCACCAGGCACTGGAGGCAGATTGCCAGGTGGACGGGTGTGAAGCACACCAAAAACACCACGAGGTTGATGATAATCACTCGTAAGGAGCTGCTGCCTGCTACCTGCTTTATGGCTTCGATTTTGTGATTCAGCAGAATCCAGATGTTTTGAGCAGAGCAGAAAAGCATCACTGCAAGTGGGATCAGGAATCCAACTATTTCCACAGAAACAATGAGGGGGACACTCCACGCCTGTTCTGACATGTTGTGAAAGCATGTAAAAGAATCTTTCTTGTGAAACGCATATATTGGGCTGCTGCAAATCCAAGCTACTGCCCAGATGCAGCAGCAAATCAAGATAGCCCACCTGGGGGATTGGTTAGCTCGACCTTCAAAGGGGTGCTTTATGCAGATGTATCTGTCAACAGTGATGCAGACAATGATGAAGATGCTGCCATACGTGTTGACAAAGTAAAGAGACTCAATGAATGAGCACAGGAGCCCGGGTGCTGTTGTGCCGGAGTAGTACAGCTTCAGTGGGAGTGAGAGAAGCAGCAGGATGTCTGCAAGCGCCAGATTGATCATGTAAACCGAGGTTTTGGTCTGTTTCTTCCAAAAGCGGCAGAACACAAGGAGGGCCAGGGCGTTAAGAAGCAGCCCAAGAATGAAGATGGGGATGGAAATCCCCAGCTGCAGAGTCTTTGCTAAGCTGTCGATGGCTGTAAAATCACATTTCCCGCTGCTGTTGGTCATTTCTCCCCTAAAATGACAGAGAGAGTGGGTTAGAAATGTGTAAAGCTCCAGGCTAATGCCCTGACAAACCAGACCAACATACTTTCAAACGCAGTTCTCGGATTTTTTATTTTTGTGCTAGATGCTTGGTCAGTCCTTGGCTATTATGAGAAGAAAAATCTCATTTCAAGCGCAGAGCTTTCTATTTCAAATTTGAGTGACTTGATCTCTTATAAAGGAGTCTGATTCTCTGTGGTAAGTAGTCAGCATCCACTGACTACCATGACCTTTAGTATAAGCCCATTCAGAAATTGGAGAGACTGACTCTTTTAAACATGTATTTTCAAAAACTCTCAAGAGTACTGCCTATCTTGAGCTACTTTTAGTTCTGTTGAAATTTCCCCAACAATTACGTTTGTTTCTGTTGCTACACAGAGATTAATGAATTCATTGTTCTATATTAATGCATGCCAATCTGATAGCTGGGATTTTACTCCTACATTTGTGATTTCCTACCTCAGTAGCTTTTGCTGATGTGCTTTTACTACACCCGCATTTATATATTTTAGTTTCACATAGTGCTTATATCCACTGCAGTATTTTAAAAGGTCAGTTGAAGGAGACTGATCTTTTATCTGGGTGCAAAATGAGTAAGTGCGTTTTCTCACTTGTGTTTAACTTTCAGCTCTGTTTAAATTTGGGGGTTGCAGATCCTTTAAATTTTATCTATCTTAGATATATATCTTAGATAATCCAGCAAAATATAGCAAATGCAAGGCATGACGTCTTCATAATACCGTTCTTAATAAAGTATAATTTGTGTGAGATTAAGTGTTATTGCTGTTCTTAAAAATATATGAGTGCTTTAATAAACTATGCCTTAAATGTGCTTTCTTATAAGCTCTTTAAAGCAAAATCATAAAAAATCCTAATGAAGCAGAAAAAGTTGGTAGTTACAGTTCCCAGTCCAGCCCAGCCAATCAAGTATCTCAAAAGAAATTTTAGGAGTAAGTGAAGAGGAGAATCTCTGCTTTGGAGGATAAAAAGTGACAGGTTTAAACAATGACAAATGGAGCTGAATTTTGCTAGAGAAACCAAAAACCAATTAGTGAAAGATTTTTTTGTTTGCATGGGTAAAATAAAATATTTTTAAAAAGAGAGAGAGGTACGGAAAACAAGTAGTTTTGCTATACACTAACTGAGGAGATAGCCTTGTGTTTTGCCAAGTCTAATAGCACTGCTTTTCGTAGGAATGCTGATACTGTGCTGGAGGTCAGAGATGGGATAACTTGAGGGAGTCAGTGAGTGACAATGGAAATTACTGGATCTGAACACAGAATGCACTCAGGGCTTAACATGCTTGTATTAGTGAAACAGTTTATTTCCAGCTCAGACTGCAGAAAGAATAGGCACATAATGCTGAAAGTCCAACCCAGGAGTTGTTATGAAGTATGCATGTTAGCAGTGTAGCTGGAAAAGGATTAATCTAGCCTATCTGTTGAAGGAAAGAGTGTCAAATGTGATTAAAGCAATTCTACAACTGTTGAGTCTAAGCTTCACACAGATTTTTAAAGAAAACTACTGAATAAGTCTTTGACAGCTCTTACCAGACCGTTATCTTCTTTGATGAAGTATCTGCTTTTTCAAATAAGGGAAAGACTGAGGGCTTTAGGCACTTGCATTTCAGCAAAGTGTACTAGAAACAACTAAATAGCACTAGAAAAAACAGGGTTAGAACAAGGGCTGTTAAGTGGGTGGTGAAACAGTTGCATGAAAGGTGATGAGGACTAAAATCAGAGTGGATGGAGGCTACTGAGGGTTCCTTGGCTGTGTTCCGCCCATGACCCCGCTGTGGAGTGAGGGTGAGCTGTGGGGAGGTGCTTTGGTCAGGGGCTGGCTGTGAGAGCCATCTGCAGAGAACTGGACTGAGCCACCGGAGCTGGGCTGTCACAGCTCTGTGAACTTCGGAAATGGCAAAAGGAAATTAGATGTTATTGGTGGATTTATCTGTCAGAAATGAGAACAAAAGGTAAACCTCGATTCGGTCATCAAGATGAGGCTGAATCAGTCCCTTTGAACCAGCAATTCGTGGGAGTTGCTTGGAAAACCACGTGTTTGGTGGTACATGACAGGTGAGAACATCACACCAAACACGGAGCTGCACCAGTGCCATGTGTACATGGCATTCCTGTAGGCAGGTGCTGCTGTCACTGGAGGGCAGGACAGGTAAGGGGACATGGGAACACTGTTCTGCTGTGTGAGCACGGGTGTCCTGTGGCCAAGAGCATCCATCTAGCTGGGGGAAAATCGGATTACATGAAACAATTCGTGGAAGTGACAACACCTGTCAATCCAGCACTTCACGTACTAAGTAAATATATGAGAAAACTGTGCATGTTGTCTCTCAAAAGTCTGACATTTGGTTCTACTTTTATCAGATTTCTAGCTCACTGAATGCTTTTTCTTTAGAATTTGTTAGTATCAAATTATATATAGCATTACCCCAGGAAATGATTCATTTAAAGAAAATGTTAGCCAACCTTTAAATTGGTAATTTTAAGTACTCCGGTGGAGGGCCCGATTGTCAAAACCATGATGGTTTTTGTCATTTTACCCTCTCAAATTCAAATTTCATATCTTGAGTAATCCAAGGGAACTGTTCGCAATCAGTCCAGACTAAGTAATAATTTGGCTCAAAGGTATTTCAAGATTCATTTTCATTGATAAATAACCTTGAAGTCATTTAACAAGCATAATCTTTATTGTGTTGTCCAAATTTTTAATAAAAGCACTGATAATACTCATCCTGAAAGATACTGAGCTGTACCAGAGACATCTTTCCTGTATGGTAGACAGTGATTAGTATCTCAGTGGGTACTCACTAATCATATAGAGATTTCATACAAACCATGTTTCCTTTGTTTGCCTATGAGAATTTCTTAAGAGATAGTGTGTGAAGCTTGTTTCCCCCTCCTACACCCCATCCCCGGTGCTGCCAATGTGTCACAGAGGAAGTCAAATTATTTCTATTTCAGTCATTCTCAGATTAATCTGTGCAGATTTTTACTTACCACTGAGTTGACTTCTGTGTGCTTGCAAACAGATTCTCTGGTAGGTGATTCCAATATTTTTGTTCAAATACTGAAGCCAGGTTTAGTGATCTACCATTTCTCAACTCCTCCCTTTCCACCTTCTCAAGAGACAGGTACCATGTTTGCTTTTTCAGTTTTCTGAGGAATATTTCCCTGTCCTCTGTGAATTTTCTGAAGGATTCTCCAGTGGCTTTAGGTTTGTTGCAGACAACTTCTAGAAGCCAAAAGACAATGTAAGAACCTATAATTAACAGTACTTGAGAGAGTATGTCTTAGCTGGTCCAGCCTCTGTGTCGTTGCTGCACCGTTTGTTCTCAGTTTCTCCTACTGAGGATTTTCCACTTCCTATGAACTAAGTGTTCATAGGAAGTGGAAAATGAACTAAATGTTCATAGGAGCTTAAATGTTAATTGGGTTTACCCATGGCAGGAGCTTGTAGTTTAGTGAGCAGCAAAGGTGCGCTGGCCTAGGAAATGAACAGCAAGGTTTTACAGTATTAGCTTCAGTAGGTGTTTTACGGCACAGTGGAATCCATGAATGATTTCCTATTTGTAGCTTGGATCCAAGTTCATCTGGCTCTAGTTGGAATTCAGACAATTCTGTATGAGAGCACCGATGGGGGATGTGAGATTAATGGTATTATTCTTATCCATGAAAGCTTCATTAGCCAAAACATCCCTTGTTTACGCCCATTTTCTAGAATATTATTTGTGTTAGAAATAAGTTATTCGCTTGCTGGATGCACTGGAGAAGAGTCAGCTGGCTTAGTGCAATGATGAGCAGCAGAACTCACACTTGCCATGTATTTCATCTGTACATGGATAATTTCTTGCCTTTTTTTTTTCCAAGTATTTGGATTGCAACAGAATACATTTATACTTATCACTAAAGCAGATATCTTTCTGCTCTAAGTTAAGCAACACTAGATGTTTGATCTTATTGTTTGAACTTTATAAGTAGCAATCACCCTAGCTTAAAAACAGCGTCTACAATTACTTCTGCTGTTAAAACAGTGGAAAAATAAAAGTTAATAATTAAAATATTAATTACTTTACCTGAACCCCAGCAAGCAGATCAGCAGCAATGCTTCAGACTGGGTTATTCTACACAGCATGAGAGCATTTGGCTTATAAGTATTCTAAGTGGCACAACAACCACATCCTTTTGGGGCGTTTTGTGTTTTTGGGTTGGTTTTTCTTTTTCTTTTTCTTTTTTTTTTTTTTTTGTTTGTTTTTTGGTTTTTTTTTTTTTTTTTTTTTGAGGAGGGAAGGTGATTTCCTTTTTTAAAAAAGCACTCTGTGCCTACTCATATAGACAAGTGAAGGTTGGGAAAAGTGCAAAGGTTTGAATGCCCAGATGTTTTCAGTCAGCTGTCAGAGTAGAGTGGGGAGCGGTTTGTCTCTCAAGTCAGCAGTTTCAGCCTTGTCCTCACCTGGTGTGATGGAGCTGAGAGCTTTTATGAGCTTGTGGTGGCTACCTCCAAATTTCCAATTATCCCTTGAGCTGGAGGGGAGATGGGAGGGTGGAAAGTTGTAGGAGAGGTTGTAATAAATTCAGTGTTTCTTCCCCCGGTTTCTGCTCCATTTGCATACTGGTGATGAGTAGTTTAGCACTCGGAGGTTTCTGGAAGATACAGCTACTTACATGCATGCAGCTGTTTAACTATTTAAAGGGCATGGGCCAGTTTTAGCCAGTTCAGGTGTATGAGTCATAACTGCAAGGTGGCAAACAGATGTTTATCTGTGAGAGGAGTGAGGTATATGGAGCCTTAGTTGTGTAGTAACCAAAACACCCTTCTCTTGAAATGAGTTTTCAAGGCTTTTCCATCAGTAGCTTTTTCCTGATAGAGTCTGAAGCTCTTCCCCTGCCGTGGGAGGTGTCTGCAATGCACACCTTTGGGAAGGGGGACTGTGCTTGCAGAGCCTGAACAGCCGGAATATGAGGGCACTCGTCACTGCTGTATTCAGGAGAGAGAGGACAAGGGTGGACCCAAAGCTGCTCCTCAGGGCCTGGCCAGCTGTGGCTTGGCTGTCACAGGCAGCAAATGGATGTTTGTGCTTACCTAAAATTACGTAATTTGTTGAGAAAAACTTAATAGCTGTTTGATGACAGTGTGATACTCTCATACATAGGAATTTTACCTCCAAGTAACAAAACTAACAGAAGAATAAAACCTTAAGCATGGGCTCATCTATTTGTGTCATATGGATGAGTGCAAATAGTCTCCCTCTGTGCTGACAGCCCCTCTTCTGACTTGTGGACTGCCCTTTTGCCTTACACACTGCAACCCTTTGCAGAAAAATACAGCAAAAGAAACCATCTCTAAGTGACATTTTTCAAATTGCAGCCTGGCTTTGGAAGTAATTTTGTCTTTCTGCAGAAAAAGCAGTACCAGCTTTTGTACCACAGGACTTGAAAAAGAAAAAACTTGCAATTTTCTTCCTGTCTCATCTAAAAATGAGATTTGGAAAAAAAAAAAAAAAGATAAAACAGCAGAACCCAAACAAAGTTTGGGTAAACCTCCTAAGAATATTGCATGCAGAGGAATTGAAGACAGTGTGATTCACAGCATTTGAGAAGCACATTCTGGAATTGGGAGGTTTCAAGGGCTTTTAAACTTCTGTCTTCTCAGAGTGGTGGGCTACTCTCAGCAACAGGCTTGAAACGAATTTGGAGTCACACAAAGAAATCTGAGAGTGCAACTAAATATTAGCAGAAAACAAATGCTCTACAACTCCGTGTGACTTTTGAACAAGTTTTTCTGTGTCATGTTGCAGCTGAAATGGGTTTGCTCCTTTAATTCTCTCACTACAGGCATACTCCACACTTGGCTTAAAAATGAATTTCAATATTTTGTGCTGCCTTCACCCCCAGCAGTACATTCATTCCTTGTGGCTCTATGAACTTCCCACTTAGTATAACTTGATGTATCAGAGCTAGATAAAAAAGCCAGCGTTTCTGCATACGTCACCCACGTTTGCTAAGCTGGCAATTTGCTTGCAGTGAGCATGTAATTTGTTGGTGTACCCATAAGTCATCTTTTTGCAGGTTGGCCTTTTTGGCTTAAATTAGGACAACTTTTATCTAGAGCGTGTTTAATGAGGGCGAGTTATGAATGACTCAGTCCTGAGCCTGCAGATAGATTATTCACTGAGAAATTAGGGCTTGTTTCTCCCTGTGATTGCTTTTGTAGTTTCTCAGGTGCTATCCATGAATACACTCAGCAGGAATTATTTCAGTGAGTCCCTTGTGCTCACAGTGCCTTTATCAGCCAGCACTGCTGCATGATAAATGCTGTATTTCAGGAACCCAGCTGGCTGCATGGCTCTGAGGTTTTCAACGGAAAGGAGAAGGGCTTTGTTTATTTCAGTTTTTTTTTTAATTAACCACTAAAATATGCTGGATGTATATTGTTTGTGCTGCCTAGAGACAGCAATCTTAACAAACTTATCCATTTCCCAGTATTGTGTTTCAAATAGCAAACAAATAGTGGCTGGAGGAACCAAAAACCAAACTGAGTACCTAAAAGGAAACGTCTGAGCAAAAAAAATTGTAATGCTTATGGCAAAGATGAGCAGGGGTTTTGGGTTGGTTGGTTTTTTATAGGTTGATGAGCTTTCTCCATCTTTAATCCTCTAGGTGCTATAAGTGCTGCTCTTGCTACATCAGGCACCAGCAGACAGGACTTGCTGTTTTCAAGGAATTGAAATCTGTTCCAGAGGAAACATGCTCAAACTGTGCAAAACCACATTCATTTGCATTACACCAACATGAGTGCTGCTGTTCTTTGTAAGTGGAAAATATATCAAAGCAGCTTTGCAGTCCTGTTATGTGTTAGTCTAAGTTATGTGTTTGCTTGTACTTAGTGGCCAGAATGGAAGAATTCAGGTCTAAGATCTAGAATTAGAATGTTCAAGTGCAAATGAATCAAAATTCAAAGGTAGGGTCCAGTGTGTTTCTGTGACTCTCTGAAAGAATGTGTGACTTGTTCTCCCAGACAGCTGTAAAATATTGTCTCAGGTAACACAACTTAATCATCCAGAGCAAAAAGAGGAAAAGACATTGCTCAGCAGAAAGGCAGGAGGTGAGTGACAAACTTCGGCCTTGTGAAGAGTGCTGGATAAAGTGGGAAAACAAAGATTATCAGTCCTGACCTGAGCCTATGGTGTCTTCTGTGTTGTGTTGTGACTGGTTTCTGATATTTTTCTGTTTTCAAAGGTTTCAAAAACTGGATGGCCAAAGTGAGTTAAGCTAACAAGTTGTCTTGTTATGAGCAGGCTACCAGATTTTGTACCCAAAAAGGGATTGGCTTCCCTCTTTTAAGAGGGGAGATGCTGGGGACTTCATCTACCTCCTGCTGAGCAGCAAAAAAATCCTGGAAAGGTAAACTATGCAAAGAGTTCATGATGCTATCACCTACCTGAAGAGGTACTGCAATGCTCTTTCTGCCTAAAGACCAGGTAAATTAACAAACAAGATTAATGTTCATGGGTGACTTAGAAATTATTGTTTGTGCTTGGGTTGAAATGCAGCGTTTTCTTTACCTGGAGGCCTTCCACTTCACACTAGTGCTCTTTGAGTTGCTCAGTACTCTCTTCCTCACCTTCATAAGCAGCCAAATCCTGGTGTACAGTGAGCTATCTTAATTGCACAGCTGGGAACTTTGGACGGTCGTGTTTTTCTCATGTAGCCAGTTTTTTGAATTCATAAGACTGAAAAACTGGAAACCAGAAAACCTGGGATCTGCTGTATTTAATAGGGAACAGCCACACTCAGCCTCTTCAAGATGAGGCAGAGATCTTTAAAGGCATCCCAGGGCAGGGCAAAAAACAAGTAGTTTTTCTTGGAGCTGGCCAGCTGTTGAGGGTAGATTTGTTTCTGGCTGCATTTGAGAAGCCTTACAAAGGTTTGTCAGGGTTGAATGTTGAGAGGAAGAGGACTGGGCAGTCTGGCGAGCAGCCAGTCTCACACTAAAATGGTTGAGTGAGCAAAACCATCAGAGCAATATTTTAAAGTACAGATCATCTTCAGCTGGGTCTGACTCAGAGAGTTACCATCGGAACACCAGGCATGCAGGGTGCCATACCCACATTCTACAGCTGAGCTCAAATTATCTAATTTTCCATAGCTTTTCCAGAGCCAAAAAGGCCAGTTAGGCATGGCCAGTGCCAGCCAGGTGCCAGTGAGGACGTGTGCTTCCTGGCCAGCTCATTCCTCCTCTAGGCAGGGCCAGAATAGCTTCTGTGTGGCCACAGGCAATTCTGGTCATGGGCGTGCCAATAGGCCATAAATGTTTCTTGGGTATCTGTAGGAAGGAGCAGGCAGTCAAGCTGCAAGCTCAGCTTTAGTGAGACTGTGTAAGAATAGCCACAGAGCTTTCTGCAGCCCTGTGCTCTGCAGTCTGCTCCGTGAGGTTCACCAGCACACCCACCTGTGCCTGCTGGCCAGCCGGGAGGCTCTGTGGTTGCTCAGCAGAGCTGGGCTGGTGCTGGTGAAGCACCAGCAGCAATTGCCATCCACCAAGTTGCCTGCAATTCCTACATGTTGTTTTCATGGGTTGTATACAGGTTGTGTCTCTGGAGGAGCCCCCTGGAAAAAGAAAAATGAGAGGGTGCTGTGTTGATCTCTTAAAACAGAGTTGCTTTTGTTTAATGGAGGTGCCTTGCTCACTGAGCTGTTGCACTGCCAAGGGAAATGGCAGGTGTGCACAAAACCAAGGCTTCAAATGAAACCACCAGCTAATTTCACAATCAACCAGTAAAAGGAACCAATGTTTAGGAGCGCTGAGGATACAAACCCAGCAGCTGTGGAGAAGACCACATGGCTTCTAGTAGGCCTTCTGAGCACTCAGGCTTCTGTCAGAGCAGCGAAATAAGGTATTTATCTGCTTTGTTTTACTATTGTGGTGGCACTGTGTGATTATTGCACACTATACTTTTTCTTAACCCATACAGTGATCAGATCAGTCATGTAATGCTTGCCCATCTACACCATATAACATAAACTTTGATAAATGCTGTATCTAGATTTTTTTCGTAAAAAACCCATTTTCTTCTCCACCTTTGTATTGCTTTAGGTAACAAAACACAACATGAAAATGATTTCCTTTGTATTTTCATTCTACCAAGTACTGCCTGAGCGCTGCTGACTGGACCACTGCTAGAAGTCAACAGCCATCACCACAGGCTGGCACAGAGGTGTGCCACTGCAGGAAAGCAGCAGCAGCTGCACTGCTGCTTGTGCCTTGCACAGTCATTCCTAAACCTTCCCGCAGACAGCCCCACACGAAGGGGTAGGAGCTGCCTCTTCTGCAGGGTTTATGTACTCCTGGTACTATGACTTTGTGAAGGACTCATTTCTGTTGAATGGCTTGCTCTGCAAAGGAGCTGACTTGTGGGGACATGACATTTTTTCCATTTCCTTTAACTTTTCATCATCCACCCCTGCTCAGTGCAGGGACTGGCTTTTCTGGAAAGAAAGCTTACACACTCAAGCCTACACACAAAGGATAGGAGTAAAATGAAAATCACAGAGTGGTTTAAAAGGAACATTTTCCAGACCTGAGATGCGCCCTGTTTCATTAATGCACATCATCTTTGCACTCCGGGTCTTTCCCATTTCAGCTTACATGCTGCCAAGCACATTTCATTGTTTTCAGACCTAGTGTGTGTTCAGCTGTGCATCAATAAGGCACCTCTCAAAGCATGTCTCAAAGGATTGCAGAGAAGCTCAGCCAGTTCTGGCCCTTCACAGCACCGCCAAAATGAAGGTTTCTGTGCCAGGGACGTGGCTGTTTGAGCTGCCAGCTGAGGATTGTTTCTCACGCTGGTATTGTCTCACCTGGATGATGGCATTAGCACACCCATGGCTCCCACATTTGCTTGGCTTGGGTTTCCTTGTGGTTTCTGCAGGCTATAGCATGAACTCCTCCATCACAGCCAAGTGTACTGGCAGGGTGGAGTTGTCAATGCACACTCTCCAGTCTGTGTCCCCTCACCTTAGCACTTAGATCTTGAGGGTATGAGAACTGCTGTCAATCTCACTGCTGCCTTTAACAGTGTCCAGACAGGTCCCAGGGCACCAAAGTCCCAATTTGAACCACTGAGTGACTTACTGTGGAGATAGCAGTGAGTGCTGCAGAGAAATAGAAAGTGCCCAGGCAGAGCTCATCAGACAGACAGGAAAAAAGAAAAGTTCAAGAAAATGCTTGCAGAGATCCCCACACTCATGTCAGTGTCACAGTTCTGAGTGGCTGCCGGTGCTGGGAGAGGAACTGCTGCCGGACAGTGCCATCTTTGGGTGGTTTGTGTCTATGAGTTAGACCAGGGTGGAACTTGACTTTGCCTTTGTGTGGTGTTCTCTCTCCCCACATGTGTATAAATCAAAAAAAATACGTGTGTATATATTTGTGTGCACATCAATATCATAATTACTTAGTCACAGTCATTATCTTGCACATGTGGGTTGCATGCATACTTATTTTATGAGCTTTATTTTGCTCTCATCCCTCCTAATGTCCTGGCCAATCATTTTTTATTTCAGTAAGATAGCCAGCCTTTGAGAGAGAGTGAGCACAGCTTTGTGCTGCTGAAAAAATTGTCCCTTTGTGAAGACATGGCTTTGTCTATTCGCCTTTGGAAATGTCAGCTGAGCAAACTTCCTTATTTATTCCACTGCAGAAATGGTCTTTCCCTTGAAGAGGATTGGCCATCCTTCAATCTGGCATCTGAAGAGGATGGTAAAGGGGCTAAATTCAATCAGCTGTAGTTTATTTCTTCTACATCTCTAGGTCATCTGCCCTTGCTATCAGCAGATGATTAGAATTTAAAATATAACCAAATTATCTTGGTCTCAGGGTCTTGGATGCTGCAGAAGGGGGAACAAGGTGAGGATGCTGCAATGTGCTGCCCAACCCAGCTGGCTCCCACGGGAGAAAGGCACTCTGGCTTGTTTCTCTGAGAGTGGGAATTCATCCTCCTTTGTGTGCAGAGAGGTTGTGGTGTTTGAGCCTAACTGTAACTAGATACTTCTTTCTTTCTGGTGTGTAACGTTAGTTCAGCTGAGTCGATATGGCTGTCTTTGTTCTGGCTGCCTGGCATGGTGTCTTTACACAAGCGTTAGAAGGACTGAATGGTTTGGAAATAAAAACTGCACTTCATTTACATATAATCATGCCGTTTACCTTGACAACTTTAGCACAGGTGCATTCCTATAAATAGCCTGTAGAGAAAAGCCACATAACATGAAAGGGTTCAAGAAAGCAATTTGCAGGAAAGTGAAAAACCTCAAGCAGATGAAAACCTCTCAAATGAACTAAAGTTACCGTGGCGGAAACTGTCATGCAATCAGGTGCAGGCGAAAGAAAGAAAAGCTAAGATTTCAAAATGAAAAAAATCTCGAAGGACAGAAGTTTTAAGAAGTAACCTCACCAGGTGACTTGAAATATCAGCCTGAGATGACAACTTTTGAATTTCAGTGGACACAGCCTCCGAAAGGCACAGCAACTATCTGAAGCCCAGAGTGGTCCAGCGTGCCTGCAGAGATAGGGAATGTGCATGTGACTGTCTGTCTGTCTGTCTGTCTCTGTGGCAGCCTGGATGCTCTGCTCTTTAAAAATGCACTTTTATCACTTTGCATCCAGCTAGATGTGTGTTGGCCTGTGCTAGATGAGGATGGACACCAGCACAGCTGCCCTCCAAAACGACTCTGGATGTATGCTATGTAGGGGTTTGTTGTGCTGCAGTGTCCTGAGCTTGGGGGATTTGGATAAAGGCCATGAATGCATGATGACTAGCTGGCTTTCTCCAGGAAGGATTGCCTCCACTTTTGTGGCCTTTCCTAAGGGACTGCCTGCCTGTTTGGGCTAGGATGAAGAGTGTGTGAGCAGAGTGCAAGTGCCAGCCTCTTCTAAAAAACCCCTTGTGCTGTTATAATAGACTGCTCTGAATAAACCCCATTTCTCCCTGCTTTGCGTGGGAAGGGTGATTGCTGAGACCAGGACAGTTGTACAGGGATTGTACAAGTGGCCAAGAAACTTATGAAGGTTTTTATGTAGGAATTTAATTGTATTGTTGCCTTGAAGTCTTGTGCTTTTGGACTCCTCTGCACTGGTGCAGCCTCACCTTGAAAATTGTGTGCAGTTTTGGTCACTGCAATATAAGAAAGATATTAAGCCATTAGAGAGTGTCCAAAGGAGGGCAATGAGGATGGTGAAGGGCCCTGAGGGGAAGTGTGTGAGGAGCACCTGAAGGCACTTGGTGTCTTCAACTGGAGGAGACTGAGGGGAAACCTCGTTGCAGGTACAACTTCCTCGGGAGGGGCAGAGGAGAGGCAGGCACTGATCGCTGCTCTGTGGGGACCAGGGACAGCACCCAGGGAATGGCCTGGAGTGGTGTTAGGGGAGGTTTATGCTGGATATTAGAAAGAAGCTCTTCACTCAGAGAGTGTTTGGGCACTCAACAGGCTCCCCAGGGCAGTGGTCGTGGCACCAAACCAGACAGAGCTCAAGAGTTTGGATGACACTTTCAGGCACATGGTGTGACTCTTGGGGATGGTCCTGTACAGAACCAGGAGCTGGACTTTATAATCTTTGTAGGTCCCTTCCAATTCACCATGTTCTGTGACTCTAGGGCCCCCAGGACCTACCATACATTCATGCACCAAGCATGGCTTGTTTTTTTTTTCCTTGCAAAAGGGCTTTAGCTGTGATCCTGGGCTTAAATTTCCTAGGCCAGAGGAAGACGTTCCCTTGCAATTCCTTTAATTGACCCTAAGCCTCCAATCAGGATTGTTCTGGAGCACCTAGGTAAACACCAGCAACTGGCCAGATGTGTGGCTATTTCTCCAACTCCACCTTAAATCTGCAGTATTCCTCAAGCAGCAAGACTTTGACACCCCAGATCACAGCCTGAGGATCATCTCTCAGCCTGAAAGAGCAAATCTTCCCTGGAGGTGCCTTCAGATGGTGAGGGACTTGCAGCCTGCCAGTCTGGTCCCAGCTCATGGCTTTGCTGCTCCGCCAGGATGGATGCTGGGAGTCTTCCCAGGGTCAGTCCCACAGCTCCCAGGATGAAGCTGGAGCCTGCAGTGCTGCCAGAGGAGGCCAACGTGCTGGAGCGCCAGAGCTCTGCTCAGGGCCATGGAGGGGGTTCAGGGCTCCTCTGGTGCTGAACAGCAGAGGGCAGCTGTGGCCTGGGGGATATGTTCATCAGCCACTGGTTAAACATAAAGGCACGATTTGGTCCTCTGTTCAGCCCTGGCAGAAGGGTCCTGTCAGGCGTGAGGCGAAATAGGAGTCAGCTGCCAGGCACCCGGGGGTCTGGCTGTGACATTACACTGTCTCAGCGATGCATATTCTTCCTCATTGGTCAACAAAAGTCTTAAACTGAGGTTAATTTAAGACCAAACCGAGTTGCCTGTGTGGCCTCTCTCAGCTTTGCTGTTCTGAAGCACAGCAGCAGCACTGCTTGTGTTTGCAAAGCTCACAGCTCATGGAGCTGCAGCACCTGGTGCATCCCTCTGATCTTGCACAGGGGTGGGGAGAAGCTTTTGCAGCCAGTGGGAGGGGATTTACCTTCATGCTGCCCTTTATAGATCTCTGACCACTTAGAGTCAAGAAATTGATGAAAAAGAACCAGAGTTTTTGCAGGAGAAAGCAGTAGTATCTCCAGATATTTGGCAGGGACTAACAGGGACTAGGTCAATTCATAATGGTATAAAGAAAATGGTTGTAGTTTATGACTGTATGAAGGGACTCTTTTAGAATTATATTTCCCTATATCATGTTAAGTATTATGAAAAGTGTTTCTCTGTTTGTGGTCACCTAACCTCAGACTTAACTCTATGTACAACATGATTAGTTATTTCAGGAATGAGAGAGTCTACAAGATAGTGGAAGTGACTAGTATTTCGAATGGTGTTGACAGGTTGAATAAATGGTTTGGAAAAGAAGGAATTCAATGAGGCATAAAGGCATATGCAATGTTTTGCACATACATAGGAATAGTTGTGAGCACAAATGTGAATGAAGGGTGAGATCGGAAAAAGGGGATCTGCATTTTAGAACAGATTGCAAATGGAGCATGACCAGAAATGAAACGGAATATTATGCTGTTGCAGAAAAAAAGTCAACATGATTATGGGACATCAATTGCTTCAAGATTTATAAGAACTACATTCAATTTTGGGTGCCTCTCTAGAAAGAGAGAAGGAAAGAAGGAGCAAAGAAAGCAGAAAGGAAAGAAGAAAACACAGCTCAATCCAAGAGAGAGCCTAGAAAACAGGGGCAAACATAGCAAACGACTTCTGAAGCACAGAAGTAGCTGAGAGTATTTAGAGCACAGATGTTGAAGTGTAGAGGCCACAAATAGGTCTTCAAATACATAAATGGTGGCTATGAAGGGGAAGGGAATTAATAGTTTGTTATATCCACTGCAGATGGGAAAAGAAAGAATGGATTTACACTGCTTTGTCTGGAAATTCAAAGAAATCCTTCTAATGCTGAAGTCAAATGAAACTTGACATACCCCTGCTTGTGAGTGTTACACAAAGCAGGTTAGACAAAATTCTGCTGGCTACAACATGGGAATGCTTGAGCTGGCCTTTCATTAGATGGTCTCTTCCAGCCTCTTCCAGACTCTACAAGTCTGGGCTCCCACATATGAAACACTGAGGTGAATTAGAAATCACCTTGGATAATGTGACCACTACATATGTGTTGCTGTTGAGAGGGGCAGAAAAGACCCTAATTACTTGCACACTTTCAGTAAAAATCAATGTAATCCCAGAGTGGCACAAACTCTTCCTGGTATGAGTCATCCTTCTCTGCAAGTGGACAGTAGCCCTTCACCAGGTGGTAGAATCACTGGATTGCTTTATTCCATGTCCTCATTAGCACAAGTCTGTTCCCTGGTTTCAGCAGTGGCTATAGCTGACTGAGTTCAGGAGTTCCCCCATGCATCACTGCACTCTATAAAAAGAAATCCAGGAACAGAGAGCAA
>JAWWEU010000011.1:24669818-24836336 GCA_035583155.1 Acropternis orthonyx | reverse complement strand
AAAGGATGTAAAAAGAACTAACGTAATTTTCTTCAGATGCTTCTTTGCCACGTGTCATCCGGAGGCAACAGTGAGCTCTACTAAAGCAGTCCTTTCTGGGTCATTGGCTTATCACCAGCGGTGGGAAAAATGTCTGTGAGAATTTTCTTTTTACATTAGCCCTCTGAAGCAGAACAGGAATTCCACTCAAAAAATGACACTTCTTTGCTAAGGTTGGCCCCTGCTTCCCATCCCATCTCCCATGGAAGCGAGCAGAATGAGAGCATGAGCACAGAGGCATTTCAAAAGTATGAAAACTGACACTGACGCACAGTTTGCTTCACACCCGTGTTTCCTTTCCCCCTCTGTTTCTTTTAATCCAAACTTCGGTTTCCTTCTTCCCTCAAATTCCCTTTGCTTGGCTCTGAAGTGAGCTGAGGTCTCCCAGGCTACCTGCATAAACAACTGTGGGAGGGAAGAAACTCGATAAAGGAGGTTGAGGAAAAGCATTTACGGAATAAGTTTTCAGGCTACTTTTCTCTTCCAGAAGTGGTAGACATACTGTTGCAGGAGTTGTTTTGGTTGTCTTTGTAGACATCCAAGCAAGGGTGCAAGTTCCCAGGGCCTCTCCCTTGCCTGGGCCAGGAGATATCTGCCCCAAACAACTTTTCCTGTTTCCTAAGGCCCCTTTCTGTCCTTCCTCTCCCAGGTCTGCTGGAGTTTGTTGCAGACAAAGATGAGGTTCCCCTCTAGTGGTTTGACACCTTCTTTTCAACTCTGCAGTGTAACAGCATAACTCGTGCCTTTTGAAGGGCAGTCTCTAATTTGGCAGCTCTAGGTGTGTGCAGATGTCTTCCCTTCAGAGCTGTATCCAGCTCAGGATTTACCCGGTGTGGGCTGGCTGCAGTTGGCTCCTTTTGCTCTACCCGGTGCTACGCTGCACAAGCCTCTGGCAGGTACAGGGATGTGCTGCTGATGCTGCAGAAGCCACATGTGGATATTGTGGTTAATTTTACGTGTTTCTGTGTGCTAGTGGAAGGCAGAAATGTCCCTGAGGGGCCATTTTACATAAAGAAACAATCTCTGCTTTAGAAGCTTCCTCAGCTACAGGCTGCAGTAACCTGGGAATGTGTCTGGTGGGTTTCCAGCCTGTCGCAGCCAGGATGCTCTTCCAGCTTTGCAGTGGAGTTCCAGGACCCTGCAAACCCAATGTTCCCTGGGCTTAGGTGCTGTAGGCAGACAGCACTGCAGCAACAGGGGCTGGGACACCATGGAGTCTGATGGATTTCTGCTTCCCATCAGCCTGACTACAACCTGGAAAAAACCTTGTGGGGACGTGACCTGTACAGCCACAGGCTGCTTTCCGTGTGAGACTCGTCCTCATGCGAAGGCAGAGAGTTCCTGCACTTGCACTTTTTCTCTGGCTGCCTACAAACAAGAGCTCTGTATTGAGAGGGGAGCCCAGGGGCTCACAGAAATTGCTAATAGGGTCAAATCTGAGCCAAAGGAACAAGCTCTGGCTACCAGTGAGTGAAGATGATTGCTTTCAAAAGACACAGAGTGAAGTATAGGAACACAAGTTCATCAGACACCTGAAAAGGCATCTTAGCACAGAGATTAGTCACTATGAAAAAGAAAAAAACAAAACCTACCTTAAGTCTGGAAGTCCCATCTGGAGAGTATTTACTAAACCTTCTGGTTCATCTAGAACATATTAAGAGTTCAAGAAAATAAAGTAGTTTATACAAAAAACTGCACATATAGTAAACTGCCCATGCTCTCTGCTCAGAAATACTATGGGGGATTCCTAATTTTTCTAGTTTTACAAGCCTAACACATCAGGAACTAAATGTATGTAGATGTTTTTGTCTTCCCCTTCTGCACCCTGCAGCCACTGCCATTTTTCCATCGCTGTATCTCTCCTTACATGCTTTCTGTTCCTCTTGTGTCACACCACTACATTTTGTCACCAGCACAGGAAAGAAAGCAGAAAAAGGAGTTATTTTCTCTTTATACTGACCAATGTGTTATTTATTTTTCCACTGGAGACTGAGGTTTGTGTTCACCATGTTTCTTCTCACATCAGGATTTTGAAAATGATAGAGGATGATTCATGGAAACTTGTTCTTTAGCTGTTATCTGACAATGAAACCTCAAATATTTTGGGTTTTTTCCTGGCGACAACTTTCTGGTTGATGGACCTTCCCTAAGTTACTGACATCTGGGGTTTGTTGCTCTTATATGGGTCATTTATTGAGTCAGATCTGCCAGAAATTGTTGCATGATGCAGGCTTTGTTGATCAGAAGCAGGCTGCTCTGGCGCAAGGTGGAGAAGCAAAAGGTCAGATGAGGAAGGCTGAAAGGTGGATCCTCCAGCATTTTGCAGGTTGGTACTAAGTTGTGTGTGGAGGTTGGTAGCAAAATGGGCCAGTAAGGTGCAGAAGGAGGGACCTGGCCCTTGGGGCTAGGGACTTTGTCCTGCTGGGCTTTTCACTCCCACATGGACATGCTGGAGCAGCAGACCTTGAATAGTTGTTGTTCCATTTGGGGAAGGGGATTGCTGGTTGGGGTCCATTGGCCACTCACCTTGCCCTTGCTGCCTTTCTTCTCTTCAGCTGAGGGCTGTTTTGTTAAGCTGTGACAGTGAAGGGACTTCACTGAATATGAAGACAATCTGATTTCCCAGTTGCAGCTTTCCCAGTACCTGCTTGAGCTGAGGGTGATTAATAATCTTGTGAAACCACACCACCTACATCAGCATGGCCTAGAAACATGTTTAATGACAAGGGAGTGAATACAGACCTGAGGAAGAGTTCTGGCACGCTCTTATCTGTGAATTCATCCTGTTGAGAGGAGAAAGTGCATCTTTTTACCTTGCATGCCAAACCCTTGCTGTTTGCCAAACCCTTGCTGTTTGCCAAACCTCACTGTGGTGCCACAACCTGCAGCATCTGTGGAGACCCTGGTGGCTGGACAGCTAAAGGTGCTGCAGGAAGGAAGGGGCTTGCACAGCTCAATACTTCGCCAGTTCCCAGGTTAAAAAAAATGTCCTCATGTTGTTGTGGTTTCACCTTCTGCCCTGGCCCGAATTCATTGTGATGACTCAGACTGTGAGCATGCTCACACCTCCAATACGCCCTTGACAACTGGAGCAGCCAGGCCTTATGGAAAGACCCCTGAATTTGGTGGTCCTTTTTGTAATAAACATATTCCGACCATTTCGTCCTTGCCCTAGGTTAGGAATGGTTATTCTTAGAAAGCAAAGGAAAGGAGTGTGAGACAATGCCAAAGAGACAGGTAAGAGTTGTGTGCTTCTTGCAGAACCCTGTTAAGGTTTTGTTTGCTTGCTTGTTTGGTTTTAGGGTTGTTTTTTTGTGCAGTTTTTTTTTGTTTGTTTTGTTTTGTTTTGTTTTTTAAAATTACTTTCTATTAGATAAATTTTGCTGTAGTTGGTAACACACCAAAAATGCCCTGGACAAGGATGGCTGACCCATACTGAGGCAGGATGATCAGCAAGGGTCAGGATAACTCAGTCGCAGCAACCAGCTCTGGCCACCAAAATATGTCTCTGGCTGCTGGAAAGGCTGAGCTGCTTCTTAAGTCATTTATAGGAATAACGATGGTAATAAAAGGGGAAAAAAAATCCCCAAGACCTGGAAAGGATGAGTCCAACTGGCTGGTGGAAATAGTGGTGTTTTTCTAAGGTACACTTACTTCCTTTCTGTTTGGTGACCACATCTCTGCACACCTAAAAACCACACTGGGGACTTTCAGGCTCTGTTGGGAATATCACGAGGTTACTGAATTAAACTTGGCCTATAGACATGGAACCTTCCCTGCCTCCTCCAGCCATGGTAGCCTGTTGTCTTTCATTGCCTCATCCTGATCTTGTCCAGCTTTTCCCCAGGGAGGGGAAATCTGCAGTTTCTGCAGCTGATGGCAGTGGAGGAAGGGTGGTTTTGCTGAACAGCTGGATGGTCACAGGTCCAACTTCTGGCGTATTGCAGTGACATTGGGGACCCCAGGGAGCACCAGATTTTGATGGAGATGGAGCCACCTGTGGATGGAAAACCTCTGAAAGATAAAAAGCAAGTGGAGCTGTGCTGCACAGTTCACTCTCTAGGAAGTGTAATTGCTGATACAGCAGTTTCTAAACCTAGATTTTCATGTGGACCTTGTACCCCCATTCCTTTCATCTTTCACAGCAATCTAAGGCCAAAAGGCAGTTTCCAGTTGCAGCAGAATCCTGGGGATGGCTGGGCATGAGGAGTAGCACTGGGCTAGGTGATTCCCATGACAGAGAGTCTGGAGGAGGAAAGGGAGGTATGTGCACCCCTCCTGGAGCCAGGGGAGGGCATTTATTGCAGCACAGAAGGGCCTGAAAGACTCCTAGAGCTGCCCTACATATCCCTCCCTGGAGGAGAGGTTTGTGGGGTGCCTCCAGTGCAGATCCAGGAACAAACCATGCAAGGGGAGAGGACAGTCCCTGTGCTGGGGAGAGGACAGTCCCTGTGCTGGGGACAGGGCATGCAGACTACTACCACTACACCCAAAAGCGAGGGAGCAAAGTGTGAGTGCTGCACCAGAGAGCTGCGTGTCCCCTGTGTTCTGGTGGAAACCTTTGCACCATCAGGGCCTCTGCCAGCACTGTGGGGGAAGTTTTAACTGTGGAAAACTCAGCTCTTGTGATTTCTTTCTTCTACAGATGCTGTCTGATGTGCTGTGCTTTTGTGCAGACAGAAATTGAAGAAACTTGGCTAAGCCCAGAAGTGACATGCTCTCTTTAGCATCTGGCTTACACTGCCCCATGTGAGAGCAGAAGAGCAACTCCTCCTTCGGTCACTTTTACCATGAAAATAAAAATATTAAGAAGTTAAATAGGGAAATGTTTCAAGGAAGGTAGAGTGAGAAGTGAGAAGTTTTTCTGTTTATGAGGAAGAGGAAAGTGTTGAAATACACCAGTGAAAATAATTCACCCTGGGGTTCACTGGGAAAACAAAACAACAGAAAAAGTCTGAATTTCATAACTGGTTTCAGTATCTTCACTTCAAATCTGCCTGTCAATGTAGTTAAGTTGTTACCAGCAGCACAGTTCAAATCTGGGGTGAGCCTTTAAATGAGGCCTTTGCCTTTTTGACACAGAGTGCTTTTTCTGCCCTGCCCTCATCTTCATGGAAGGCCCTTTATATCTTTTTTATCTCTTTCTTTTTTTTTTTTTAAATCTTTATTTTATTTTTTTGAAAACAGTGGGAAATGCTGCATGGTTAGGATCCCTGCCCCAGGCAGGCAGGTGGCAGGATCCACCTCCCTTTCACTGGGGGAAGGCAGCAGGTATCCAGGACAGAGGTGGTCCTGCGCTGTGCAGCCCAGCAGGAGGTGAGCATCTGGATGCAAGGGTGTTCCCTCCAGTGTTTCCATTTCCTGGATGGTGCTTTACCTAGCAGGGAAGGTGGCGAAACATCTGCCTCTACTGAAACCTCCCTGTTGTGACTGAAATAGCTCTGAGGTCCCCGCTGAGAGGTTAGAACAGAAGAATCTTACAAAACAAACAAAACTCCCCACCAAAACCCAAATGTGCTTACCTTGAGCAGTGCTGTTGTATTTGTGCTCCCCTGTCCCTTCTTACAGAGCTGGGACCACTGCAGACCATCATCCCTCCAGGAGATCACCCCTCGCTGCTCTCTGCCTAGTGAAAATATCTGCTCTTCCCAAAGGGACAAAATTCACCACGTGAGTCCAGCCAGCCAGTAAAAGAGAATAATTCCTGGCCTATTATTGAAGTCACATATCTTTTATCATTGCCCAGTTTATTGCACTTTTGTTGTTTTTCGAAGTTCTGTTTCCTTAAAAACACAACAGAAGCCAAAGTCACTGCTTCTCTAAAATTGCTAAAACCCGGTGAATACGGCCGTGTGACTCAAGATGAAAACGTGGAACTGCAGTGGCAGAGAGCAAAGATCCCAGTGATGCTGAAGGGCCACAGCTGGTGGGTGCGCTCCTCCCAGGCAGAGCTTGCTCTGCCCTCCCTGGCCTCTGGGCATGCCCTCAGGGACTCGGAGCCAGCCCCAAGGGCATGTTAAATACCACTCCAGTCTGGTGTGGTCGGTGCCCAGAACATGACAGGAAGCAGCCTCAGAGTGATAAAATGAAGGACCTAATTGCCCACATTTACTCAGTTGTCATTGAGGGAGTAAAAGGTATTGAAGTACCAGTCGCCTTTTTCCCTTCACCAGAATAGTTAGCAAGGAAAGGAAGTGAGTAGCAGTAAAAGATCTACCTTACCGTTAAATTATAGCTCAAACAAGAGTCTCTTCCTTCCTGCCCCAAGATCACTCCTGGTCTTCTGCCCACACTGGCTTGTCAGCAATTCTGTGTTGCCGTCCCTCTGCTGCAGAAGCAGATTAGATCGTGCAGTCCCCTTCCGTCTGCCACCAAGGGCTCTTCTCAGGAAGAGAAGGTTATTACTATCAATAATAACCTTTGTGACAGGCAGAAGAGTAAATGTGTTAACTAAAGCAAGTCATGAAATAACTGGACCAGTGCAGAGGAGATGTGTGACCCACGTGGGGGGGGTGTGATGGTGTGGTAGACACATGATGGCAGAGTCTCTCTGCTGTGGCACTGAGAAAAGCTGGTCCTTTGGTCCCTGGTCAGTGCAGAGTGACTTTTGGTGAAAATGTGTTGCTTCTGGAGCCTGTTTTTATACAACAATATAAAGCAAGAGCTAAACAAGGGCTGTAGACTGTGGAACCCATCAGGGACAAGACATCCACAAATTTGCTCTTGCAATTTTGAGGTTGATGAAAGCTAGACTTGAAATATCTGTGCCAAATTTTTACCAAACCACAGCAGGGCACCTGGCTTGAGAGCCAAGGGACAGAAAAGTAGAATTAGAAAGTGTTCATCTGGGTGGAAAAATGTCATCAGGCAGAAGAGAAATGGAAGTTTGAAGTTAGTAAAGCTGCTGGCAGACTGCTGCCAGGGTTTCTGGTGGACAGGGTTGCAGGTGCTGCAGCCTTTTAGAATGTTGAGGAATGAGGAGTGCATGGTGTCAGACACTGTTCCTGGCTGGTGCTGCACTGCCCACACAGGACAGCTCATCCGCCTTTGAGCACCTTGGTGATGCTTCTGAGTCTTCATTTGGAAACTGAGAAAGATTGCTTCTATCTCAGGCTAATGATGAGACACCCTAATTTTCACTTCCCCAGAAATGTCCTCTTTTTCTGTCTTCAATAACAATATTTTTGAAGTATGTCACAGTTTGGTGACAGCTTTCACACTTTCCCCCTGCATCTGACATTTGGCTGAACTCTCATTTTTCAGTCATCTGCCCTGGTTCAGTATTTGACAGCAGAGCTCGTTTAAAATGTGACAGCAACAGCAAACGGAAAGCCCCAAGCACAAAATCTGTTGTGAGATGTTACCAGACCTCTGTGAGCAGCCACAAGAAAGTCAGAGGGAGGTTTGGGTGTTTACCTGCACTGTGTGTGTGTGTGTGTCCTGCCTGTGCAGCCACCTCCAGTGCTGCAGCAGCTCCACTCGTGCTTCCAATAGATCTGGTTTTGTGACATGTCCTTTCAGTGCTTTTGACAGGTACCACACTGCCTTTATCCAGCTCTGCCATCAGTTCACAGAATCATAGAATTAATGTAATATGTTAGATGACCGTGCAAGATGTCTGTGCTGCCTGTGTCCTGCAGCTGCTGGCAGGGCAGCGTGGCCTGATGAGGGCGGGGTGCCATCCTGCATGTTGGGAGATGCCAGGCTGCCAGGTGTAGGTTCCAGCCCTTCCAGCACCTGTACCCTCATCACTTGGAAAGCACGAGGTTGATGTTATCCGGACTTGGCTCCAGACAAATATGGGAAGTCTGAACGACAGCGTGAAGGTTAAGCTGCACATATCCGAAAGCTTGGTGGATGTGGTGAGATAGGTTTTTGCAGCAAGATAAAAGCAAGCCAGGCAAGGTCTGCACCTCTTGGATAGCTGTGGTGTGTCTGTGCATGGGGTGAGGGCTGTCTGCCTTCCAGGCAGTGCTGGTAGAATCAGCATCTTATTGGCAAGTGCTTGGATTCCCCTTGTCTCCCAGAGATTACTGAGCCCACCCGAAATGTCTACTACAGTAGATCACTGCTGTCTCCTCACTGCTTGATTCCTCCCTTAGCTCCTCTCTATATGGTGTAGGAGAGCTTGGCCAGCTGGGCTATGAATTTAGGGGACACTCTTTCTACTAAATCAGCCCAAAAATTCTAGATGAGAGAAGCAAAAAACAGTGAACAAACAGAACAGCATAAACAGATTTTCTGAGCCTGAGGGGGTTTCTTGATCCTTGTGCTGAATATTTCAGCCCCAGCACATTTGAACCCCTCACTGCCCTGCCTGAATGGTGAAGAACAGAAGTTTCAGTCCAACATCAAAGGAATAGTTCATCACACCTCTTTTTCTGAGAGTGAAACATGCTGTCCTGCCTCTTTGGCCTTGGTAACCAGCTGCTCCTGGACAGTCACGAGGAGCAGTGGCTCAGGCTTAGGGCTGATGAGAGGCTGTGGGGGCAGTGAGAACCAACCCTGCACTCCCTGCCCAGCACCACCTTGCACCGGCACAACCCGACTCTCTCCTGCACATCCCCTCCAAGACTCCCCCAAGCACTAAACCTCAGTAAGCACCCGAGGATTTACAGGTGTGTACAGAGGCTCTGAGGTGAGGTTTCTGTGGTGAGGTAGTTTGTGTTAGGCAAGCATTCATGGTGTGTATTTCAAGGCAAATGGCTGCTAAAGGAAGGGGTGTTACTAGAAGTTAGGTGGTTTAACAGAATGTTCTTGAAAATGTTTGGTTTGTAGTTTGCGTTGTATCTCCTCCACCCTTTTAATTAGTGGTTACTGGAGCTAGAAGTGTTTTTTCCTGCCCATCTGAAATAGCAGTTGGGGTTTTTTTTTACCTCAGAAGAGCTCAGGTCCATGCGGGGGAGACTGGAGGTGTAGAAAAGCACACGGGCAATTAGATAATATCTCAAATTACGGTGCTCCCACCAAACAAATCCTGTACTGGGAAGGGGATCTTAAAGGTATGTTTAGCCCTATTGGGGAACAGTTCATCAGATTACAGTCACAAAGGTGCCTGTGTCACTACAGTGATGCAGGAGACCCCTGAGCACACAGGGCTGGGGAAGGCAAGGTGTGAGCCCTGCTGTGCCTGGCTGAGCAGTGCCAAGTCCCTGCCAGGGCTCTGCTGCGCCTTGGGCTGAGCCGGGAGGAGATAACCCAGCTCTGGATGCACAGTGCCCTTCGTTGCCACTTTCATCTTTTCAAAGAAAATGCAAGTGTAGAAAAGGAGAGAAACCAATCTCCTTAAAAGGTCTTTTTCTTCCAGCCAGAGCCCCTCCTCTTCTCTGTCCCCATTATGCAGTAAGCAAAGGAGAGATTCTGCTTTCAGATTTTGGTGATTAGAGAGCAGATAGCCCTATTTCTACCTGAACCTCTGGCAAGTGTGGTGAGAAACCTGCATCCCCTCGGAACTGGCAGGGTTTTGCTGCTGTCCTGGTCAGGTGGCAGGGGCTTTGCTGGGCAGCAGCACAGCCACTGCCTGGTGGATGGAAGGCTCTGAGTAGCCATTGCCTGCAGCAGGGGCTGTCCTTGAGGTGGTTTCTCCTTTTGGCACGTGCCTTCAGTAGGAGGAGATGCAAGGGCCCGCTGGGTGTGGGGGCTGTAAGGCTGCTTAGGTGGCAGCAGGGTTTGACCCAGCACATACAGGCTGGAAGCCCAGCCCAGGATTAGGAGGTTCGAGTGGAGGTGTGTGTCTGGTACATCCCATCTTGGGGCATGTGGTCTGAGGCCTTGTAGTGGTTTCACCTACTTAGCTGGTTTTGGTGCCATGCAATGCGTTGCCTTGGAAAATCCCAGTCTCAGCTGCAGCTCACACCTCTTGCTCGGACAGCAAGAAGATGAGCAATCCCTCTTGGGGCAGACAGCAGAGCAGGTCCTGTACCACCCAAACTCCCACCTTTTCCATTTAACTCATTAAGAAACTGAATTCTGTGCTAGTGACACAACTTTATTTAGATTGATCTCTTTAGAACAGCTTGCTGCTGCTTTCTTTAGACAGTCCTTTACATTATAAGGTTGAATAGAGTCCTTACACAGTCCTTATTCCCGCTGCCCTCCACCAACTCTTTGGATAGTAGTTTTAATGCCTTTTGACTCAAACATTTTTGATTTAAAGTTTTTCCCCAGTAAAAGCAATTGCAATTTCTCCTGCCCTTGTATTGCAACGGTGACCATTTTGTAGCTGTTACATTGCTGTAAAGTTGTCTAGAGCAGGCTAAATCTGCCTCTGCCACTGGGATTGTGCATTATTAACAACGGAAAACCAAAATGTTTGTGACATAACGGAAACACCATCCTTTCTTTCTTTGCAGTGGTTTCACCCTGAATTCTTCATTATTTTTTCACATTTGCAATAACCTCTGTTTCTTTGTCACAGCTGCATAAAAACTGATCCAAGATGAATTTCAGCTTCTTCAGTGGCTTCAGATTTGGACTTTGCTGGCTTGGAAGATGCTTCCTTAAATTCCTTGCTGACAAAGTAGTAACAAATAGCATCCAGGCAGCAGTTTGTATTTGCGAGGACTGATGCGTAGTGAACGAAGTTGTTAACGCTCTGTATTGCAGAGCAGCTGGAGCCCCTGGAGTCCATTATAAAGCGAAGGAGGTGCCCGAGGTGAAGGGGTAAAAAGCACACGATGAACAGAGCCATGTTTGCAGACACGATGTAGACAGCCTTCCTCGTTAACTTTGCCTTGTGACAGTTTCCATTCTTTCTCCTGAGTTCTGCGATGACTTGTATGGAGCAATAACTCAAGATGACCAATGGTATGAAAAACTCTACAATAACGATACTCAGTATGATCATCGAGGGTGTTGTAGTAGATTTTTCAAAGCAAAGGCCATCTTGTCCTCGGTCCTCTAATACTTTAATGAGGATCATCTCACAGATGATGACTATCCAAAGAAATCCTGAGACTAAAACTGCCTTCAGAGGTGACCTCAGTGCCCTGGCTTTCAAAGGGTGCTTGATTGCAAGGTACCTGTCAGCTGCTACGATGGTGATGATACTGATGCTCATAAAGCGGCTTATGAAATAGCCACCTTCCAGAACCAGGCACCATCTATCTGCCTTCAGGTGCTGGAACTGGGAAAACATTTTAAAAGGCAAGGTGAAGAGCAGCAAGCAGTCAGCTACAGCCAAGTTGACCATGTATACTCTGGTTTCTGTCCATGTGCTGAGTTTGCAGCAGAACACCCTCAGCGCAAACACATTCAGCAAAATGCCAAAAATCAAATCTGGGATATAAACACAGAGCTGGACAAGAGGAAAACTGTCATCAACTGTGATATTGCAGTTGCTGAGGTTCATTTTGGGAGTGGCAAAAGGCACAGTTCCTGCAAAAGCAGATTTAAACCTTTTAGAAGTGAGACTCTGGATTGAATCACCGATTAATTCAAATTCAAAGAGTTCAGGGCTTTACCAACCACGAAAATATGACCATGGCGATGACTGCGCAAAGCTGGCTGTAGGTTATCTGGAGGGAAGAAGAGGGTCAGGAACACATGTCTGATCAGTTGTGGAGGAGAGAAAAGTGCAGGTTCTCTCTGGGTACCATCTGGGAAGACTCCTCAAGGAGGGAGGCAGGGGAAAGTGCTTGGATCTCTATTTTAGGTCAGACTTGGATCAGGCAGCAGCAGACATCCTGCAGCTAAGAGTTATGTGAGCTGATACAAATATCTGATAATGGAGAGGGGAAGCCTAAACCCAGCTCTCATCCCTTCCCTCATAGTGGTGCTCAGTTGAAGCCAGCCAGCAACCCACAGCTCCAAATGTTCCAGGAGATTGTGGCAAAAGGACAGCTGTTCTCTCCTTCAGTCTTGAGCTGTCTCTGCATCACTGCTCATTAGTGATAAGAGTAATTATTACCGCATCTCTCTTTAGTTTTAGCTGCCATTTAATCCTGTCCTCAGAGGCAGCAATTAGTGGTCTGCAGCAAGAATCAGAGTGTTAGGGTCTGCTTGCTGCCTTTCAAAGTTGGTCTTCATCTCAGAACTATAACAGCAACCTGCCACAATTCCAATACACAAAACCCCACCTATGCTATTGTAAGAAATGTAATCAACAGCCATGTGAAAGAGAAGAGCTGTGTTTGGTCTAATGAGTAGTTTTATCACCTTCGATCTAAGGGAAATGTTGCCTTTTGCCCTCCTGCTTTGGAGGAGTTAATGCAGGAGCGTATTTCATGTTCATGGACAGAAAAGACCCAGGATGTCTGACATCCCTTTGGATTTTCCCTGCAAGGGGAACATGGCTCCATGGGTGCAGGTTCATGGGGCTCAAAAGCATCCCCAGCAAGTAAACGATAGGGCAGTGCTGCAGCATCTGTGTGCATTTACAGCTCTTGGTTTGCTTTGAAAATCATGCCGCAGAGGAATCATGCCAGGACACCTCTTCAGAGGTGAGGGAACAGCAGATACCTGCAGCAGCTCTGTCCTTTGGACAAGAGGAATGATTTATGAGTCCATAAGATATAAGGGTAGATCAGGACAGACAACAGGGAGACCTAGCAAAGGCCAAGAGAGCCCATAAGCATCCAAAACACATTGAATGCGGCCAGTATCAAAATAAACCTTTGAAAATACATTGGATCCAACCCTCTCTGTTTCTCCACCACCATTTTGGTGTTTCACCATGGCTGGGGAGAGGCAACACTTTGCAGAATTCCAATAACCATGTCAGTAAATAACTAGGAGAAATTACCTGCTCGCTTGTTGTCCTTGGAGAGAGTGAGTGTTCCTCCAGAGCAGCTGCGGTGCGCCGTGCAGGTACGGTGAGCGGTGCTCCTCACACATGGCCAGCCAGGTGCTGTGACAGCAGCACTGCTGGCTCAGAAAGCACCCCCGCCCCTCCTGAACACATCTGTCTGGGGATGTCGCCACTGGTGTGGCTTGTACTACCTCCTGTTGACTGCAATAGCCCTGCAGTGAGGTGAAACGCTTGTCTGTCATGTGGTCCCTGCAGCAGTTCCTCCAGCGAAGCCATGGCTTTGGGTTTTTCCTTTGCTTTACTTTCCATTTCCTGATGTTTCACTGGGCAATGCCCATTGACCTTCCTCACCCAACAGACTGCGCACACTGCTTGGAGGGGACCAGTTGCCCTGGAAGGTCCCGAGGCCTCCCCTCTGCCTTCCAGACTGCCACTCCTGCTGGGACTGGAGCAGGGAGTGGCACCTGCTGTCACACTGCTGAGCAGCCCCGACAGGCCTCTGGTCCCAAAGCTGTTGGAGAGGCGAGAGCTGTGGTTTGCAGGCAGTTTTGGGATTATTATACAGGGGTTTCACTCTGAATCGCAGTAATTCTCTTATTTTCTATAGTTCTTATCAGCCAGCAGTTCTGGGGAAACGTGACACTGTGACCCTTTGACCTGCTGGCTTTGTGGCTGCCCTGCAGCTGCAGGTGCCTGCTGGCCAGGGACTGCTCTTTGGTTGCCCATTGCAGCCCATTCACCAGAACACCTCAGAGAAGTTGATAATAAGCTTAAAGGTCCTGATATTAGTACCTTGAGTTGCGGTCTTAGGCAAACATATTTCCCCTTCCCACTTTCCAGGTCACCTTAGAGAAGCTGCAGGAGTATTTCTGCATTGTCTGTCAGTGCATCACAAGCCAGTCTTTGAAAACAATTCCTTGCAAGTGTACAGTCAGTACAGGCTTACCTTAAATACTTCTGAGTTTCCAGGGACTGCTATTGCCTTTCTTATGACTGCTTCTTGGTGGATGCTTATAAGTAGTTACTGACATATTAATGCACCTAGCTCACTGATATCCAACTAACGTAATTTTCATGTCATGGTCCTTTTTAGTACTTCAGTTTTCAAAGTCATCCAGCTTCTGGGTTGTGATAGTTTCACCATTGTACAGACAATTTTGCATCATCCTCGAGGTCCCTGCATGGGCCATTCACTTTAGAGATGGACTCGATGATCCTTGTGAGTCCCTTCCAACTCAGAATATTCTGTGGTTCTGTGTTGTTCACACACTCCTATTGTCTATGACAAGGCAATCACTAGCAGTGTAAACCATGAGCAGTCAAAATCAAGCCTGGAGGAGCTCAGCTCACAGGATCTCTCCAAGTGTGATGCTTCCCATCCACACCTTGGTGCTGTAGTCACAGACGAGGGTTTCCCTTCAGCCTGGTGAGGTTTCAAGCGAGGGACAAGCTGTGGCACCAGGCACAAAACAGCTGGCTGTGATGAGCAGGTTCCCCAGGATATGTCAAAGCAAACTCAACCCCAGCTACCAGAAGGCAAAGCTAGGATAAATTGTTATCTGTGGAGAACTTACATGTCTCCTGGTGATGCTCTCAGCTCTCTGTCTGATTCATGGACAGCACTGCATCAGGATCCCCCTGTTTCTCTTCTCTCCACCTCATCTCCCCATCAGCCACCCTCTAGGCTGCAGCTGCTCACAGCCCCCACCTTCCATCCAGTCACAGGTTTAATCACCTCTGCCATGGACCAGTGATGCTCATTTGGTATATTGCCCTGTCTCTGCAGTTCTCAGCCTGTCTCAGCCTGTGAGTGCAGTACCCGCGTGGTGCAGTGCAGATGACACTCGTCCTGTGCTCTCACTTCCTCGCTGTCAGGGCAGTCCGGGTGCCTACAGCACCACCGAGTGCCTGTACAGAGAGCACTGCTGCTCCCACTGTGCCCCAAAGGGCCTTTTACTGACACTGCCTACTACATTGTGCCTGGAAAACTGATTTTCTTCATGAAAGTAGCCAGTGGGGCAAAGTATTCCTGTGAGGTAAAGAACCATTTAACTTTTGCCTTTCTATTTGTTCCCTCCCATCCAATATTTCAAATGTATTGTGAAACTGCATTTTTTTCAGATCTGAGCATAGCGAAGTTGTCACTGGCCACAACCTTCCCTTTTTTTCCCCAGTCCTAGAAAAGGGACTGTGTTTGGTGGTCTCTGCCTCACTCCTGTTTTGGCTGACATTTAAAAGCCTTGCTGCTGGTGTGAGATTTCATGCTTTTAAAATTTTGGACTTCTTACTGAAAGTTGTGGTAAAGTAATCAAGTAGTTTTCAGGAAACATCTGGACAATTTTGGTGTTTATATCAGCAGCAGTACTGGCTGATCTCACTTCTTTGCTTGTAATTTCTAGATAGCTTTTCATATCTAAGGGAAGAATTCACTAAGACCTGTTTGATATTTACACTTTTTGATGTATAAGATTGATTTCTTGACAACAGTTTTTTCTTTCCTTCTACACTCTGCCTGATGTCTTGCTTAAAAGTGTTTACCAGCCAAAGAAAGCCTTTCTGATGAGGTTTCCCTGTACCCTGGTACAGATTGCTGGCAGACAGGTTTGATGGGCTCCTGTATATTTCCCTGGCCAGGGAAGATCTCCATCGCCCCTTCCTCCCAGAAACTGTGCCCTGCTGGCTCCAGCTCCACTGGTTCAGATTCTCTGGCAAAGTGACAGAGGCACTAGTACCATTTCCATGCCTGGGAGGGGTACCTGGGACACGCTGTTACCCTGCAGCATTCGGGTTCTGCAGTGTCTCTGCCCCATGTGGGTATTTTTCCTGCTTTCTCACAGTAGGATGTGATGTTGCAACAGCAGATCTTCACCAAAACAGAACTACAGGGTTGGGAGCAGAACCTGTCAGTCTTATTTTTAGCACAGACAGCCTGTGAAATGGCAGTGTTTGAGTAACTGCACCGACCCCACAAAACAACCAGCCCTGCCTCTTGGGGCGGTTTCCCCTTTCCCCTTCCTCAGAAGTGTTTGGAGCTGAGCCACAAAGCAGATACCGTGCAGGCAGGGCTCTCTGTGCTATAACCCTCTCCACACTCCTGCAGCACCAACACCGGTGGGACTGGCCGTGCGCCTTTGTTAAACACACCAGGGAGGGCACAGCAAAGCTTCCCACCCCGCCACTGCTGCTCCAGGGCATGCAGAGTCCCCCGGGCACTGCCAGGCAGTGCCTGCGATGGGAACAGCTGGTGCTGCACCAGGGGAACAAAGCCACAGAGAAACCTCCAAAACCTGAAAGCAGCACCCAACTCACACCTCCCCAGTAGGTGTCCTTCAGCCCCCTGGAGCTCAAACCTCTGGTGAGAACTCAGGTTTCGGGCTTGCCCCAATGCCACTAAACACCAAAATACAGTCTTATACCAATCTTCACCTTTCCTGCACAGGAGGGATAAAAATGCTGTATCTGATGGCTACACACTCACATTCTGCATTACTTTGCAGGCTTTTCTTTGTGGTTTTTTGTTTGTTTGTTTGTTTGTTTTTCTCAAGCCTAAATTTTGACTGCAGCATCATTTGAAGTTGAAGCCATTGTTAGCATATTTTTCTTTTAAGGGACAGGAAAGTTACAGCTTGCTGAAATGTGAGCAAAACGCAGTGGTTCAGCCCTGCTTGGGGCTGCTGATGGACTGTGGCTGCTGCTCTCCACCATCGTCTGTCAGACTCCAGTGCTAGGAAATGGAGAAGATTTGGGGATAACCATGTTGCTGTCATCACGGATTGCTATTCCAGTGCTGTATGGTGGCTGGTAGTTTGTTGTGGCCCAGGCACTGATAACTGATCTGTTCCATTTACTGGAGCACTCAGGGAGCTGAGCTTCTGTTCAGGCTGAAGGAGGATGCCAGAAACCCACATAAACTTGACATATAAACCAGATAATAATTTTTGTCCAAGGCAGAACATGTATCTTCAGGGAATCAGAAAGCTCATTCCTCATCTTTGGGTTGCACTTTTAAATATCCTGTTGTGAGGCAGATTTATGCTGTGATAGCTAAGTCTTCTCTCACAGTCTCCAGTATAGGTTTAGCATTAATAATAGAGGATTCTAACAATAATAAATGAATATTTATTTATAGACACATTACTATGACATAGATAAGTTACTATAGATACATTACTATAAGATTTTCACTTGCAAAAGTATGTTTTGGTTTTTGTTTTCATAGCATTCAGTGCAAACAACAAAAAATATTACTTAATGCTGACGGGAATTGTGAAGTCAACTGTATACGCCTTTGCAATAAGAAAAAGGAAGTTTTTTTTTTTATTTTTTTAAATTTAGAACATAAAGAGGGGGAGACCTCAGTTTGTTCCTTACAAGACAAAGACATTAACTTCATATGGCTCTAGATGCAATAAGTTTGGCTATGTATAGGGATGCCAGCTCTGAGTTCTTTAGTGCAGCTGTTGTATGATTTTGGCACCAAGTAAGTGAGTGGCTGTGTAGTGCTTACCTGCTGGCTGGGGTGAAGCCACAGAAGCTGTTTAGTTTAATTGTTTTTGTCTTTGGTTACAAAACAGGAGCAAATAGCATCTCAACAGGTAGTATTTGCTGTTATTATGAGACCTGTACATGGGGCCACACATATAAAAGCATTCCTGTTCTGTATTTCAGAGTGGACAATGTATTTGGAGCCCACTGGAAGTTGGAGAAAGTGCCCCACGTTAGCCTGGAGAAAACAAGGGTATGACTGGGTTTGCAAAGAGAAAAAAAAAGCTGTTTTCTTTCTACATTAACAATAGGATAACAGGTCGATATGAATCAACCTTCACAATATTTTTCAAAATAATAAAAAAATTACATAATAATTTTTTCACTTTCCTTACAACCAATGACATGCAAAGTCCCAGAAGGGGATCCTAGAGGCAAAAGTGTTTTTGAAGGCTGTCTGTGCTGTTTCTGAAGTAGAAGGCTTTTTCTTAGCAGGACACCACTTGCCTGGACAGTAAGTGCTGCCTGTCAAGGAGCCTCTTGCTCTCTGACAATAGTTAATTGTAGCACATTTGTTGACAGCTACGAGGGTGAAGCAACACTCACACATCTCCTTAACCACTAGGTGGTTTTTAAGATCAGGTGCTATTTGTCTCTTGTGTCTTTCCCTGTCTTTGAAAAGTGACTTTAAAAGGCAGAATGAGGGCCAGACAGTGTGCAGTGATTAAATTGGTCACATACACACATGGCCCTTTTGCTCTGTTTGCAGTGAAACACCAGTAATGCTAGAGCATTAAATAATACACCAAAGAGGAAAACTGGGACATAAATCATCAACTTAATGACGTGAGTAATTTCATTTGTTTTTATTCCACAGTTTCTCACTGCAGCTTCCATCATATTGGGCCACCTGCCAAAGTATTGACACAAAGCAGGTAGCTCTAACCTTTGGATGGGAGGTGCTTTCTGTGATGGGAATAGTCATTTGCTATGCTGTTTGGCCAATGTCTAGACAGAGGTTTCAGGCTGTGATCTGCACACAGGAAAAGGTGACAGGCTTGTAGAGGAACTATTTTTAGTCATCACTAAGAAAGTTAATTGTCTCTAGGTTTAAATGAGCAGAATATGGGCTTGCAGTCCCTGGAGGGAAATTTTTTAGAGGTTTACGAGGCAGAAGACACTGGAAGATCATGAAGCCAACCAAGATACAGCTATCACCAGGAGGTGCCTGAAGCTGCAATACAATGATACAAGACTATAGTCAGGGCTGGAGTTAAGTCACCGAGGGCAGAAGGACAAAATTCAAGTTAATATCAGACCCTTTGGAGGGGCTTGCCCCTTTTTGCATGTATGCCTATACCTACAATGATTGCAAATACCTTAGGTGGTTCCATTCCCTCTGCCTCAAAACTTCATCAGCACCATGGCACTACACCTTGTTCATGCCATGACTAGTTCTGTGGGTGGCTGTGACTCTTTGCTTTGTTTTGTCTTGAACCTCATACATAGACAGGCAGGGAACACAGAAGAAAATTCTTGAAATTCCTTGGCTGCAAAATAGTAGCAAAATGCATCCAAACAGCAGTTACAATTTGCTAAGCATGCAGAGACCTTAATATAGATGGTAACTCCTGGGATCAGAGAAGACGCTTCAGCAACATCCACTGCGAACCTCATGAGCAGTGCGATGTACAGAGGTGAGAAACATACAGTGAACACACACAAATTCACAGAAATAATGTGCATGGCTTTCTGGATTAATTTTGTTTCATGAGGGTTTGTGGCCATCTTCTTTTTCAGACATCTGATGACTTGTACTGAGCAAAAAATCACGATTGCTAAGGGAATAAAATACCCAAAGATAACAGAGATTAATGAAAAATAATTAGGTTCAACAGATCGTCTCCGAAAGCAGAATCTTTGCCACCTATTTTGAAATGTTGGACGGATGTTGGAATAAATTATCAGTGCTATCCAAAGAAAGCCACAGATAGAAGCTGATTTCAGTGGGGACCGAAGAATCTTTGCTTTTAGAGGGAACTTGATTGCAATGTATCGATCGATTGCAATCAGGGTGATGATAAGGATGCTCATAGGCATGTTTGTGAAATAGATGTTATGTATGGCATTACACAGCTGGTCTATGGGATAGTCGTACTTGGTAAAATATATCATGAATGGCAGGGTAAAGAGCAGGGAACTGTCTGCGATGATGAGGTTGATCATGTACACCTTGGTCTCAGTCCACCTCTTGAGTTTGCAGCAGAAGACCCAGAAGGCAATCGTGTTCAGTGGGATTCCCAAAGCGAGCACTGGGATGTAGACAATCAGCTGAAGTAGTGCCATGTCATCCTGCAGCACGCTACTTTCAGTGCTGTTGCTCATGCTGGGCCACCTCTGCAAGTAAAGAGTGCAGGAATGACACTGAGCCTGCCAACAGGTCCTCTGGGCTGGTCCTGCTACGGGGCCTCCACTCTCACAGCTCTGCAGCTCTCCTGCCCCCACACTGTATGTGTAGGCAGCCTCTGGAGGGGTGCGGTGGCTCATCAGCACCATCAGTCCCTCAGCCACCAAAGTTACACTGTCACTTGCTGCTACACAACAAAACCACAGACACAACCCTCTCTTGCAGCTACTGGTGGGTTAAGCCTGCCTCACCTTCCCTCCAGTCATGGGTAACAGCAAAGAGTCTGCAAAGAATGACAATTTTTTGCTGCCTTGCCTTTGTTGTTGCTGTGAGAGCCACTCAGAGAGCCACTGCCTTTAGGGCAGCCCACGGCAGAGCTGGGCAGCATTCCCCATTTGCTCTCCAAGGCCCTTGCTTTGCTGCTGAAGGCACCCCATGGGTTTCCTCTGGGTCTTGCCAGGCCTGAGAACCTCCTCAGGACTTGAATCCTTCCAGGTGTGGGTAGCTCAGGTGGCTTTGCTCCCAGGAGCAGTGAGAACACTGCTACAGGCTAGTGGGTGGTTGCCTGCTGCGGGCAGGCTGCCCTCAGGCATGAATCCGCTCTTCTTACTGCAGGGTGCTGGGGAGGAACATTTCAGTGGGAGTACCACCAGCCCTGCCATGTAACAGGTCTCCAGAGAAAGAAGGGAAAGTGAGAGCAGGTGTCTGATCTCAGCCTTCAAAGGTAGGAAGCCAAAATACTGCTAGAGCAGTAAACACAAATCTGCAAAGTGAAAGATACTGCTTTAAATATTTCAGGGCATCTGCTACCAGCAAGGAGGATGAATTAGACTTTGTCTGCTGCTCATAAAGGAAGTGTTTACAATGAGGCAGTCATGGAAAATGCCCAGATTCCTACAATCTCTTTCAAATACATTGCCTCGTAAGTCAGCAGTTTCTAAACTTTAACACAATAACTGGAGTGAAACTGTCTGATTGCATGAAGTGAACTGCTTTTAGTGTCCAAGACTGGGAGACATATCTGGCAACCAAAGAGGAAAGCACAGCACCTGCTCTAGCACCAGAACTGGCATGGCATTACTGAACCACCGGGATACAGTCATTTTTAGGGTGGAATTTATGGAGCAACCAGAATACAGCCATTGTCCCAGCGCTCTTGGGCTTTCAGTCACACAGGTTCTTGGCTGCACTGTCCTTACAGTGGTCACCCTGCAGCTGTTGCCTGTCAGCCTATTGTGGTCACCTTGCAGTTGAAAAGCCAATCTCTGCATGCATACCACTGCCCCAGGGAGCAGCTGAGCCCACTGGGCTGGGCATCTCACCCCATCGTAGCCCACGGTGTTTCCCAAGGTGTGTGCCATGGTGTGCCAGGAGCCAGGTGTGCCCACACTCATGGAAGAGGCATGGTAAGAAGCACTGGTGTGAAACTGCAGCAGGGGACGAAGACCCCTCCCCAAAAAATGGCACAAGTTGCTGCCAACCATAACAGCCTCCTGTGAAGGCAGGAGGACACCAAGGTGCCTGTGCTCAGCGGGGGACTGACCTCTATGTTCACAAGGAGGAGCCCTGGCGAGAGGTGAGAAACATACCCTGAAGCACTGAGCAGAGCACATTGCCTCTCACCCATGTGGGGAGAATTAAAAACCATTACCTGCTTCTCGTGAGGCTGTCAGGTGGGTTTAGTCCTCAGAAGGCTTGCAGGGTAGAGGCAGGGAAGGTGATTCGTGGGTGCCACAGGTGTTGGTGCAGGGCACAGCAGTCTCGCAGCCTGCTGTCACAGCTCAGCCGAAACCCAGGAATGAACTCGACTGCACCAAACCCGCTTCATTTATCACCTATTCAGGCTGATGGAATCTTTGGTGCCCTCTGTTGTTCCACTCAATGCTTCACCGCAAATTCTTCCACCCCCCTCCTCGCCTCACACAAACCGGCAATTAAAATTTAATATTTTCGGTCGTGGGAAAACGATTTCTGAAATAAAACCCATAATGGTTGGATATTGCCCTTCTGGCAGCAGAAGGTTCCCCAGGGAGCCCAGCAGCCTGTGCAGCCTCTGGTGCGGTGGCAGGGCGTGCCCCGGGCGGGCAGCACTGGGGGGACAATGACCTTCCCGAGGGGTAAGTGACAGTGACAGTGAGCCCAGGGCATGGGGACCCAGCGTGCTGCTCTTTGGTGTCGTTACAAGTAAGGTCACAGATGTTATGTGCTGGCTTGCCCTCTGTACAGCAGGCAGGTGTGTAACACTGTTCATCAGCATCACTGGGAGCCTTCAGAAGCATGGTTATGAGCGTGCCCCGGTGATATTTTATAGACATTTGGATGGATTTTGCTGTCCACTACAGCAGTTGCAGCCCCATCTGTGTGAGCCAGCTGACAGGCTTTGCCTGCCACAGGATTTGTCCCATTAATTCATCTCTCTGGAGCTCACGATCTTGAAGGTGACAACAGCAGATTGAGCATCAGCTGTGTGCTCACTGAAGGCAGATGTAGGTCACAGCAGCGGATGCATAAGTGAGCAGGAAAGACTCCTCCACACTGTCTCCTGGAACACTGTGAGAGTTGCTGGTGTAGAACTCAGGGCGATTTTGGACATTTTATAGTATTCAGAAAGGAAAAAGGCCCAGTTCTAGGGAGCATTTGAATAACACATAGGGAGTGAATCCACTCCCTATCTCCCCTGACTTTTCCAGGCTGGTGACTCATGGAAAAATGAATTTCCCCAATGGAAATGTCAGGGGTGTCAATGTGGGCAGCCTGTGAAAACCCAGATCCACCTGCCTTCAGCTGGGTGGGTTCAGCTGAGGGGGTGATACTTTGACCCTGAGGTGTGGCTGGGAGGATGAACCTGGGAGCCATCCTGGTGCCACAACATAGAACCAGGAAATAGCAATGCACAGGTAACAAATGTAGAGGCAGCATTAAAACAGCTTCCCCACGGGTGGGAGCAACAGCCCCTCTGGGATAGCTGCTCTAAAGAGATGTCTCTGTGTTGTCAGGGCTCAGCAGTGCAGCTGAAGGAGAGCCAGCAGGAGGACTCAGCTCTGAAATCTGGACTTTGTACGTTTATGGCACTGGACAAATCTTGCTTTCACTCTAAAAGTGTTCCTTCACACCTGTCTGACCTGTTCAGTTAGGAGACTCTAGATTGTTTTGTAGGGTCATGTACTTAGAAATATGCTGGTACCACCTGAACTCACCCCCACCTTCCCACCTGCCAAAGGAGTATGATACAAACTGGATTATTTTAATAATTCAAACAACCTGAAATACACAATGATGTAAAACATAAGATACTCTTTTGTACCTGTAGGAATTAAGGATCAACTGACCTTAGTTGCAAAATGAACTAAAACAGGGAGACATACAAGGGTCACCTGTCTTCCTGTAAGAGTAAAAAGCAGGTGCTAGAAGGCGGAAGGGAAATATGTTAATAATTGCATACACACATCTCTGTGACCTATTTGTTTAATAGAAACATGGAGGATAAATTGCATTTGACTTAGCAACACTAAATCTAATAAAGAACTCACTAGAGAGAAAGAACAGTAGTTATCCCAATAGTGATGAAGCTGTATTTTCTCTTGATGTTACAGATGTTGGGAGACAGTTGTGTTTGGTGGGTTTTGTCCCCCCTTTTCTTTTAGCAAGTGTGTATCTGCCAGGGGTTGGATTTGATCTGTTTTTTCAGTGCTGGGTTTGGGCAGTGGAAAGGCTTCACGGAACTCCTTGGTCACAAAGTAGTAGCAGACGCTATCGAGGCAGCAGTTGGACGTGGCAATGCACCTCATCACAGAGGAGAAGTTCTTCATAACACAGAGAAGGAAACAGGTAGCTCCAATGCTCTCCATTATGAACCTGGCAAGCAGCCCAAGATAGGCTGGCAGAAAACATATTAGAAATACAATCAGATTTGCATAAATAATGTGTGCGGCTTTCCGGATTGATTTCTCCTCCGGCGAATTTGTGTTCAGATGTCTCTTAAGATTCCTGATTACTTCTGTGGAGCAAAAAGTCAAGATCGCAAATGGGAGAGTGAAAACGAAGAAAATGGCCAGCAGGGTCAGAGCAGTAGGTGTGGGGGTGTAGGTCTGGAAGCAGAGAGCAGTGTGTCTCTTCTGGAACTGCAAGGTGGCACCGATTATCACAAAGACCCACAGAAGCCCACAGAGAAGGGCAGCCTTTGATGGAGACCTGAAGGTCCTGGCTTTCAAGGGGTACTTTATGGTAATGTATCGATCAATGGAGATAAATGAAATGATGTAGATGCTCACTACCATGTTGATAAAATACGTTGCCTCTATAAATTGGCAGAGTTCACCCCGACTTGACTTACTCCAGAGCAAATAAGCCATGGAAGGCAAGGTGCAGATGACAAAGAAATCTGCAAAGACTAAATTGATTACATACACCCTGGTTTCTGTCCACCTCTTCATCTTGCGGAAGAACACCCAAAGGGCAAGGGCATTAAATAATGCTCCAAAAAAGAAAATGAGGTTATACAAAGCAAATTCAATGAGGCGAACATGGTGATACAGTTCTAGATTTGAGGCATTGCAGTTGTTGGACACATTCATTGTCTTTAGTTCTAGATGTTGTATGATGTTCTTAGACCTGAAATGGGAAAAGACATGTTAAGACCTCTTATTAGATGCATGGCTCCTGTAAAAAAAAAAAACCCTTTTAAGGAAATATTTCCTTTGTTATGAATGTGAATTTGTGTTTACAGAGCTGTCCTTCTCAGTCAACCTGTGTCATCCTTTGGAATCCTTTGTCAAGCACTATTTATGTTCACTCAGCTTATCAGTAAGTATCTCAAGATACACTTCCAATAGGACTTGTCAAATGGCCTTTATTGATAATAGCACTTAGAAGAGCCTCCATAAGTAGCTGGGATATTCTGTGACAATGTGAACACCAATTCCTTAAGCCAGGCTGTGCAGATGAGCTATAATTACCCTTAGCTTGGTGTTGAGCTAGGCAGGGATTGCAGCAACCAAAGCGAAAGCCATGCACAACCCCTGAGCAAAAGCTTTTCTATCAGTTTTACTGCCCTGGGACAGATCAGCAGGTGAAGGGCTGCAGATTCATAGCAGATGTCACCTGGTAGACATCCTCATGGTCTGCTCCAGCTGGGCAGGTATCTGAGCCTTTGGACTGCCTTGTGAACCTGGAGCTCCTTCTCCAAGCTGGGGAAAACAGAGTTGAATCTGAGTTCCTGCATTCCAAGGGAATGCTTGAAACTCTAAGGGAGAGAACGAGATATGTTGCTCTCCACCATGTCGGGAGGGGAGTGGGGAGTGGAAGGATTAAACTGATTTTAAGCCATTCATTCAGGAGAGAGTACAAGTCTGCAGATGCAAAGCAGAAAGCCCCATCTGAAAGAGGGAACACCAGTGCAGAAGAAGGAACTTGCTGTTAAGGGCTGCATTCGATGGATCCGGCTCACAGCAAGCACTCTGTCACCCTCAGAAATCCATGAGCTGTAAGTAGTAACTTCTGAGCCTCCCTCACGCTGGCTGCAAGATGTTTCGCAAGAGTATTGTTCGTGGGCTGAAAAAAATCAACTTTCATCAGACCCCATCCTGTGCCAATTTGCTTTATGTGACATTCACATGGAACAATTCTCTGAACTGGTGATTCTGAGTATATGTCACTGGATTTCTGCTCGCACCTAAATGCACTCTGGAAAAAAATAAACTTTTAATTTAAGCTAAGTTTTTTACCACTCTACCAGGAGAGTGAAGTGGTGAGAGATGTCATGAAGACCCACAGGTTTCAGAGATGTGGGAAGGGACACCGGGTCTGCCTGGTTAAGCAGTTATTTGCCTCTACAAGCAATACAGACCCTGTGGCCAGCTGGTGAAGGCACTGCCTGCAAATCAGAGTTCAGCTCTGAAGTAACTGAAAAACACACCAATAACTCGGTTGCTGTGGGGATATGTAGGTGTTTGGGCACTGGCAGGCACTAATGTGACTCCTGCGTAGAACTCTTTGCCAGTTCTTCTGTGCTCAGGTCTGGGTTTCCCAACAGAGGCTTGCTGCTCGCTGCCTGCACCTTGGAAGGTGACAGTTGTCACCTGAGGAAAACCTCTCTGAACTGCAGTAAGTAGCAGCAGGAAACTGCCACACTGTTATGCTCACCCGACTGCATGAGGCAGAACGCTGCTGGCACGGCTGATGCCCAGGTTTCTCTCCATTGCCCTGGTCTGCAATGCCAGCAGCAGCCTCTGTGCTGAAGTACAGCACAGCCAAACCAGAGCTTTTGGGCTCTGCAGAGTGAAAGAGCTCTGGCCAATGCTGTCTTTGAAGCAGGAGATGTGGCTCAAATGCAGTTCCCAGCATCAGAGCTCACAAGTGCTCTGGAGCACGAGGCAGCCCAGAGGCTGGGAAGAGGATGGAGGAAACCAAGCAGAGGGTTTAAAGAAAGACAGATAGCACTGATAGGGTAGTGAGCAAAAAATATCTTTAAAGAGATGCAGCTTGACATGCTAGCACATCCTGTGACTGCTGGAAATGCTTAAGGTGGGGTAGATGAAAAGCCTGAAGCACCAGAGGGGCTAGGCAGCAACCTACAACTCCAAGAAAAGGATGGAGGCAGCTATAAAACACCATCTTGCTGCTGCTGGAGGACAAGGAATAGACTGGGGCTTAACAGACAAGCTCACCAGTACTGTGCAGTGTGTCCTGCTTTGCCCCCACCATACAGCTGGTCAGCAACTGTCCCCCACCGTGGAAGCTGGTGAGCATCTGGGGAGGAAGGCCAGGACTGGGATCACTTCCTCCAGCAGCTCAAGAAGTAGTAGGCTTCTGCAAGACCCTTAACAGAGAGGCTGGAGGAAGAGATGCAGGGCAGAGGCTGAAGGCACAGTGGATGTTCCAGTAACACTGTGGTGGCAAGCATCCAGAGTTTTTCCCAGTGGGAAAGCAGCTGCCCTGGAGGGGCAGTCTTTTGTGTAAAATCTTTGTTCTTCCTTCTAGGGGGAGCTCAGAAGTGAGCAGGCACCAGGGAGGTGAAGGGTGAATGTGAGGGATGAGATGATTGCATGACAGCATGGAAGCCATGCTGAGCAATGAAAGGGACCTGGGCCTGAGCAGAGGGAGAGGAAAAAGGAAAATGGGATGTGAAGTACTGGGGTACAGCATGACATCTTCAGCACCAACTGCCTTCAAACCTGTCACCTCCATGGCAACAGCCCTGATTGTCACCAGGACTCCTATAAAGTACCCAGAGAATACCTTGGAGAAAAAAGAGAAACTGAAAGGCTCAGAGATCACAACCTACCTGTGCATCACAGGGACCTCACTGCCCTGCAGAAGCCACGCGTCCAAGCCTCCTCTGCCTCCCCCCAGGCACAGCAGGACCCTGACCAGCAGTTTACAGAGAGCAAGAGAGGAGAAAACAAAGTGATGTTACCTGTAGATTTAATGTGACAAAGTCAGTAGTGGGTCCCAGCCAAGGCAGGGCATGCGGGGTCTGTGCAGCCACACACCCCGACCAGGATGAGTGGGGCCAGTCGGTGGGGCTGGAGGACCAGCACAGGCTGCACGTGCAGGGCAGGTGTCTGGCACCAACAACTCCCTGGTACTTGAGGGTTTCCACAGCACCTCCTCCTTCTACGTAAGAGAAGATGCCAATCTGCTGACCAACTCAATGGTGGCAATACTTTACAAGGAGCTCTAGCACCTTATCACTCCTTTTTGAGTGCCTCTGGCTTGGCTGTGTTCTACAGCTAGCACCGGTATTCAGTAACTGTGGATTTGAAATGCTGTGCTGAAGTCTAAGCTAAGCAAGGCCAGGAAGATGTGATTTGTGGCATCAGATCACCCTGTGCAGCTGGAGCTACAGCGCCTTCCAACTGAATGTTGAGTTGAGTCATGCTTGCACAGCTCTGGGCACGGAGGTGGGCACATGGAGCAGCTTGGCATGTAGTGTGGGCTCTCTCTAGGCTGCAGAAAGCCTCCCCAACCCTCATCAAATGAGAACTGCTGCCCCCAAACAGTCCCTTGGGATGGGTTTGATGCCTGGGGCAGGGATGGAGCAGAAGATGGCCATGAGGGAGCCACTGTTAGGGCTCTGGCCTGCACTGCTCTTTGAGCACAGGTACAGCCAAAACATCCAAGAGCTTCAGGCTGGTGATTAAACCAAGGTGTTGGCATCTCACGTGGGTGGCAAAGAACTTCACTTGTCAGACTTTACATTGACAGGAGTGGAGGGGCAGACAGAGCTGTAAGCCCAAAAAGGCTCAGTAATGGACTGCTTAATTGGTGTCAATAATCCGCATGTGATATAGCTAGTGAGGAATCACCTCAGTGCACGCTCACCCTTTAGTACCTGACCAGCTGTTACACTTCTTTGTTGCAGTGATGGTGGTTGGGTGCACTTAAACTAGCCCGATGGGTGCTCTCCCGGCCATGTGAGCTGTGAGAGAAGAGAAGACTCCTGGTTCAAGCTCAGGCACTCAGGCACTGCTGTAGTGAGTGAAGGATGACATGGCTTGAGTGCCCCTGGCTTGGGATGCAGCAGGTGGCATCAGGCAGAGGAAGCACTGCAACACAAGCTGTCAGGCAAGGCTGTGCAGGGGAGAGGACCGGACAGAGGATCCTGAAGATAAGCCCCACTAGCTCTGCTCCACCACAAGGCTTATGCAGCCTGCAATCTTCCTATAACCAGAGATGTGCGTGCTGATCACAGCCCTGAGGAGGCAAACAGGCATCCAGTGTCCTGGGTGTGCCTGTCACGGAGGAGAAACAATCAGTGTGTAAGGCAGGGGCCACATCAAATACCTCTGAACCACACACTGATAAGGCCCTCAGATACCATCTGGCATTTGTGAGTGCTGTGGCAGAGGAGGGCAGGGGAGGATGCTGACATGAAACACTGCAGTGGCTCTTTGGGTTCCAGCACAAATGAGGGGCCAAAGGGTCACTGCAGGTGTTTAAGGCCAGGAAAGACATGCGTGAAGAGCCACAAAGGAAAGGCTGATGGAGTTGTTTGCTGATGGCAGCTGCAGCTGTTTTTCCCAGAGAGGCTGATTCTGGGCGTTATTTTTGAGTGAGAGCCCAGGATGATGGCCTTGTTCACAGAGTTATGGAGGCTGGAAGGCACCTCTTGAGGTTTACTCTGAACCGTTTCTCAGAGCCCATTGCCTGGGACCATGTCCACTCTGGCTTTGAATAGTTTCAAAGATATCTCCACAAATTCTCTGGGCAACCTATTCCAGTGCTTGATCATTCTGAGAGTAAACATTTTTACTTATGTTTAATTAGACTTCCCTGTATTTCAGTTTGTGCTCTTTGCCTCTTGCTCTCTCCCTGTCACTGCTGAGGAGAGCTCCATCTTCTTTACTCCCTGCCATTGTGTGTATGTACACATGGATCAGATCCTTGCGAGCCTTCTCTTCTCCAGGCTGAACAGTCCCTGCTCTTTCAGCCTCTCCTCTTATGAGAGTCTCTCTAGTCCCTAAATCACCTCTGTAACCCTTCCCTGGACCTGCTCCAGTAACTCCATATCTCTCTTGTACTGGGTAGCCCAGCACTGGACCCAGCACTCAGATAGTCTCACCATTGCTAGGCAGAGAGGCAGGATGCACCCCCTCTGCCCTGCTGGCAGTGCTCATCCTCATGCAGCCTCACTTGCCATTGCCTGCCTTGGCACATTGTTGAACCATCACCAGCTTTGCTTCCACCTACATCCCAGGCCCTTCCCTGACAAGGTGCTTTCCAACTGGTCAGTCCCAGTCTGTACTGGTGTATGGATTTTTTCCTCCTCAGCTGCAGGAATCATATGGACTGACTGTCCTTCACCTGCCCTAGCACTGAGCTCCAAGGACTGGCTGCGGTGGGATCCATCCCTGGCTGGGCTCACAAGCACTGCCTGCTGTCCAGGAGCTCTGCCCCCTCACAGAATGGGGAGGACAGGGTGTCCCCGGGGGACAGACCCTCCCAGCCCTGTGTTGGGCAGCAGCACCCATGGTTTTGTGTCACCTTTGGCAAGTGGAGGAGGAGATGAGCTCCTTCAGAGATAGTGACCGTAGAGGTGCTGACACAGCCTTATGTGCCACCAGGACCTGCAGTGGCTGCAGTTCATCGTGGGGTATAAGAAGTGCCAGTGACAGAAGGAGATGCAACTCAGCCCTTGGAGGAGAGAGCAGGGAAGGAGAAGTGTTCCATGACAGAGAAGGGGAGGTGCAGGTGAGAAGCTGCTGGTTTGGAAGTGGTGATCTAGAAAAGAGCCCTAAAAAGGGGTGTAAGCCAGGAGGGTGAGGTGGCTGGGGACAGAGATGGATACAGGCTGGCCATACAGGAAGGACTGATGGAGGTCCACCACTGGAAAGGGACAGGGGAAACAAAGACATGGCAGTAGAGGACCTCTGGAATGGTAGCAGCCAAACAACAATGGAAGAAGGTAGGTCTGTGGCAGCAAGGCCAGTGGCACCTGCCTGCAACAGAATTTCTAGCCTAGACAGATGGGTTTGTTCCCCCAAGAACGACAGGAGAAAGTTGCACATGCTGGGTCCTCCTGAGGACTTGGTGTTTTTCACCACTCGCCTACCAGATCTTAGTGCTGGAGGATGCTAAGCTGACACAGGTTACATCTGTTTGTATTTTGCTACGGTATAGGACACTAAGCAGGACTAGATGGTGTGGTTTTAGTTGTGGTGTGAAACAGGGGCAATGCCTACAAGGGATGCTACAAACCTTCACGAGCCAGCCTGGGTGACCTTTGAAGGTACCACCTTTTCCATAGTAGCAAGGCAAAAACACTCTTAAACTTAGTTTGAGGTTTGTTTTTTTTTTTTTCCTTCCGCCCCCTAAACCATTACATCTCTTTCCTATATTATCAGTTTGAAAGGTCACTTTTCTGTGCAGTCCTTCAGATGTGGAAGGTCTTCACCTTCATTAATATTCCAAATTCAAAGCTTAATTTATTTACACTTTATGTTTTCATGTCCAAGAAGGAGGAAAACAAAGATGAGATAGGGATGGTAGTATTTGTACAGCCAGCCATGCTTCATTCAAGGTGAGTTGCAGCAATGACCCACTTGTACAACGGTAAGCAAATACATCCTACAGGTGCCTCTGCTCTGAGTGAATTTTCCATGTGACCTCACAGACTGGAATAGATCCTTAGTGCTCTTTAGGCTGAACACCAGCCTATCCAGCCTGGTTATATTGATGGTAGAGACTCACATCATTGATTTCCTGAGCTGAAAAAAACCCTTTTGCTCTTCCTCCCTCTCTAAGAATCATTTTCTTCTGAGTGCGCTGTGCTTGAGTGGAGACATCTAATGTTTCAAGAGCCCCAACAGATTTTTTTATCTCTTTCCCTCAACCGCAAGACACTCAAAAAGGAAAAAAAAAAAACAAAGCAAAAAAATGGGATTTGCTAATGGGAAGCAAGAGAGGAGAGTGGAGGTAGGTCTGGTAATTCTCTGACCTGTCTGCTCCCAGGAGAGCAAATCAATTTATGCTCAGCTTTCACCACCAATCTGTAATTTGCCTGTAGTTATCCTCCTCATTTCTGCACTTGAATAGAGGCACTTTCAGACTGGGAGGAGCATCACTCCTGCAGCGTAGCAAATGCTAGTGTTAGAGGCTTTTGCTTATATTTTTTGACTTTTTCTATAGAACTGCTTTGTTCCTAGTCTTCGAAGCATTACTAGCATAGATTAGGTTGAAATGTATATATACTGGTTTCCTGAAATAGTGGTGGTCCTAAAACTCACTGGATTCATCTCCCTTCTTCCCCCATGCTTACTTTTCCACTTGTCTTCTAAATTACATTACACTTTGTTTTTCATAAATGTGGATGAGAACAAGCAGTTTAGCTGAGACGCTTTACCCCTACAGAAATGTCTCCGTTGACCTCTGTGGGGGTATTTTCTACAGGACATCCACCCAGCTCTTGCCACTGCAGCCAGCACAGCACTGCTCGTGGGCATGAGCTAACCCAGAGCTACGGGTGCACTGTGCACACACAGGCACACACAGTGGAACAGACAGAAACAGCACAGGAAAAGAGCCCAAATTTAATGATTTCAGGGCCATTTTCTCATTGTCACAGTCACCCCTCACAGTCCCACAACCTTGAGTGCTCCTTCCTTAATGAACAATGACCATACCCTGCCATGCACATTCAATACATTATTAAACTCTGAAACTTTTGCTGCAGGAGGCCAGAGGCAGGAAAGCCATCAAAGGGTTCACAGAGGTATGGGAAGGAAGAGTGTTCCATAAACACGCATTTTTCAGAAAAAAATTTATTCCATCATTTAAAACCTAGAAATAACTTGGCAAAGGAGAGGTGACAAATTAAATTCAAATCCATCTCACCTCATTTGGAAAGATGATGATGAGTCTGTACCAAAAAGATGCTGTTGCATCTGATCTATTTCTGTTTTCTGAAATTGAAAACAAATTGAAAACAAGAATACAGTTTAATAAATGGAAATTTAGTAACAGCTCATTCAGATTTTGATTCAGTATTTCCAGAAGGCTGAGTTAACTGACTAGAGTTACCTGACTAGAGAGGGAGGTCTGGCAGAGATTACTCATGCCAAGGAGTGATATTTTACTTTCTTCTTCATTACTGCATACATGAAACCTACTCCTGTCTTTGCTGTAGAGATGAGCCATGCACAGGAAGGCAGCAGGTAAGCAAAACATCATGGAGAAGCATGAAAAAGCAAAATAGAGCATGGCAGCCTTGTTAGCAATACTGCAGCAATGGCTGATAAAGCATCTGTGTCCCAGCATGGCAGGAGAGCTCCTGCACACAGCCTGGCAGGACTGAGCTCCTCAACAGGCTGCACCCAAGGCAATGTGGACACCTGGAAAACAGTTTTTAGTGGATGGTCCCTGAAGCTCCAGCAGTCAGGGACGGCCCCCTGCCAGGGGCAGACTGGCACAGAGGAGTCACTGCATGGTGAGCTCTGCTCGATCACTCAAACACCTCAGGTGACCTGTACCAGACATGCTCCATCACTACAAACCCCAGCGTGTGAGTCCTATCCAGGCTCAAGCACAGCACTGGTGTCCAAACTGTATGTGAGGCACAAGCTGTGCCCAGCTAAGCAGGCAGCAGCAGGTGGATGTGCCAGGACTGTGCTGAAGGATGTGGGCACAGTATTTATATCTCCTGAGTGAACCTTACACCACACAAGCACTGTAAGCACCTGTCCCAGTTCCAGGGAAGATCAATGTCTCATCAACGATTAAGTGGCTACTATTGCAACAACACATCATCAGTAGGGTAAAACTAACCTGTCTTGTGATGGTCTAAATCCTTGTGTCCTACCAGAGATACACAAGATCCATCAATAGCTCCAAAGCAGTGGGGGAGAGGACAACCAGCTAATGAAGAGAAATGGGTTTTGCCTTCCTGTACATGCTACCAAGCATTCAACATAATTAAACTGTGCAATTGGAATAGCAGGACTGAAAGCAAATTACATTACTCTGAGACTGCTGGGCGGTGTGAGCTATAGATCTGCCTGTGCAGTTATAGAAGTAATATGTCAGTGATGGGATTGATTGGTAACCTTTGCAGGGCTGCCTTTTAGAGCAAAAAATTAAGCTGTTCATGTTTGCTTTGCTTTTCAGGCCAGGGAAGAATATAAGCGTATCTATAAATGTTAACCTTTCCCTTTTCCAGAGATCTGCTGAAATATTATGCTGAGAGAATAAAACAGAAGAGCAAAGAACATGAACTTGGCTGATAAGCACATCCTCTGTGAGATTTCCCCCTTGCACAGATATGAAGCAAGGGAAATGTGGTTTGGTAAGTTCAGCTCCAGTCTCTGACACTGGAATTTGATTTTGAGCTTGGGCATCTTGGCTTTCAGCATCTCCTAGTTAAAACACATTTAAAGCAATGCACCCACAGAGAGCTATGGATTTGCACTGAGGCATTTCTCTTTCACTTAAACACTCTGTGTTATCCAACCACTCATCGTTGGGGAGAATTTAACACAGCACAACACTTACAAGCCCCTGGCCTCAGACAATAGACAGGCTTTGGTCCCAAATCCTGACCATGCAACAGCTCTGCCACCATACACATGCCCCCCCCCCATGGGCCTCCCACTTCAGGACCTCCCTTTTTAGGAAAAAAAGAAACAAAACTTTGTCAGGAAACCTGGCCAAAAAGACACCATCCAGCAGTGGTGGCTGCTCTCCTTCCCAGCCCTGAGCGAGCATGGGGCTGTGCAGAACAGTGAGCTGTGGCCACCAGAGAGCACACGGGGAGGGAAGAATGAGAACCCCCATAAAGTTCTGCTGGATCCCATTTAACTAAGAAGCGCATTGGGTGGCCTGGGCTGTGTCTGTTTTGCTCCATTACATTTATATTCTGTGATAGCCCTTCACCACAGACTCCAACTCAGGAGAGCAGCAGATTTCCCCACAGCCTCTCTGTGCAAATATCTGACCACAATGCATGTTTCAGATGACAGTGATACAGCCCCTGAGCCTGCAGATGAACAAACATGCACCCTCTCACGCCTTCAGTGCCATCCTCTGCCTATTTAGGGCAGGGCTTCACTTGGGGCTAGGCAAGCGACTTCTAGATCTGCCCAAATTTCATTGTTGCAATAGAGACAATAACCTCTTATTTGGGTCTCTTTACGTCTCCCTACTTTTAATGGTTGAAATACTCATTTATCACAGTATTGGTGGTTTTGGAGAAGGAAAGACCTCTCATGGGGGATTGGTCCTCAGGATACAACACAGGTATCTCCCGACTTTCTTATCTAGCAGGGCCTGTCACTGAAACATAGCGATGTGACTGACTCAGTGACCACTCATCCAGCCCTGAGATGGGTTAAAGCACTGAATACCTCTCCCAGCAGACCAGTGCTAACCATTCACGAGAGAACATTTTGGGGTTACTTGCTGGGAGTTTCCATCTGTTGATGATATCAACACTGCTGCACATGTAGCAGCTCATGAGCACCTGAAGCCTGAGGTTTCTGATAAATCTGCTGCTGGCAGTCTCTAAAATGTACCATCAAAACTCACCCTGTAATGCAATACCTTGTAGAGAGCAAACCATGAACCCTTGGGTCACACCGAGCAGGAACATCTGGGGTCATATGTGCTGCTGTAAGTTGCTGATGCAACTTCAGACAATTGCTTCATCCCAACAACCCCTCAAATATTCCTTATTTGTTCCACTGCATCAGGATCCTTTTGGCATTTTGACTAAGATGTCAGTCACTGTACTCACCTTGGCCTTGAGCACAGTACAGTACATCCTGCACCTCTCATGGAACCTCTCATCTAATAGCTCTCCTCCCTGAAGTAAAAGGTCAAGGCAAAATCAGCCTGGTATTACCAGAAGGCATACAAGAAAGTGAGATGTGGTATTTATTTTTTGCCTCCTAGACCCCTAGGTTTAAAAACTTGCAGGTAAGAGGAAATAACTCTTCATGACTTAATTAATTTTTAAAGCCATTTCCCAGTTTGCTACAAAGTGACAGAGTTATCTATTGGTTTTATCAAACTTCTGAGGTGCTAAAACACGGTCACTATTAATGTGCCCATAACTCTTCATCACTGTAGGAAGGAGGATGTGGATCCTACGTGGCTGCACGCACATCCGTGCCCACCTTAGCCATGTGAACCTGTGTGAGTGCTCAGTGAGATTACCCTCCACAGCGACCCCACAGCAGGGTCTCTGCAGGGCTCAGCACCCCACTGAAGGGGCACCAGCCACGCAGGGGGGGCTTTTCCTCCCATCCCCTGTGCCAAGGATCTGAGTGAGGATAGCGTGGGGCTGTGGGCACAGCGGGCTGTGGAAGCTGTGACAGGCACCTCCAACACCCATCCTGCACCCCACACCTCTGCAACCTGCTGCCCCACACCTCTGCATCCATTTGTCCCTGTTTTCCATTGCCAAGCTGTAGTTTTCCCTGCAGTTTGCAAATCAGATATTGCTAAAGGTGAATTCACAGGTGCTGGGAGGGCTCTGAGCTGTATCTGGGCAGCAGAAGACTGCTCTCCCCAGCAGGATCCACTGCTCTGGGAGAAACCCTCTTCTCCGGGACTGTGTCACGCGCACTTTTTCCTTTGACTTTTCCAAATTTACGCACACCACAAAAAAATGCAGGCTGTATTTTGGTCTCTCTCACACTAGGGTAAATCCAGAGGGACTGTTTAACAGCCTTTATACAGAAATACCTGGGACCAGAAAACCCAAGTAAAACCACATCCTCTCAGGAAAAGAAACAGGGAAGAGGGAAGAAATTATTTGCTCAATTTGCTTATGTGCTTAATAAAAACAGTCATAGTTACTCTTTTTCTTTCCATTCAATTACATTAATTTCATTGAAAACCTTCTGTGACAGGCAATCTTTGCTTGATTTGCTTTCCTGATTGTGGATCACTACATTATTTTTCCTCTAAACAGTGATCGATTTTCATTTTGCTCACAGCATATTTTGCAGTAGCTCTGTGGAGAACTAATACTATTTTTCTAATCATCCTGTTGGATGCTGTAACAACCCAGGTGACAAGAAGATTATATGCAGGAGAAAACAGTGTCTGAACTCGGTGTCTAAAGGCAATTTTTAAACTTTGTGTCATCATTTCCAGCTTAGACAATTTTTAAGAGCAAGAGTTTACATCTGCTCCAAAATTTGGATTAGTGCCACAGTGTGTGGGCAGATTCTCATGACAGTGGCATTTCCTCTTGACATTTGAGCACTTACAGCTCCCACAGTCTCAAGACCCTCTCTTAGGGAAAGGTTCAGCACACCCTTGGGAAGGTAGCAGGCACCTGTACCAGCACAGGAGCACCTGAAGTCCTAAACCTGGTCCAAGCTGCTTTTAGGTGCTACACCCACATATCAAAAGTCATTCCCACCTGAAATAACTTGGGGTTTAAAATTCCCTGTTCTGAAAACACCGGCATCACCAACGTCAGTCAAAAACACAGCACAAGCAGCCCTACCTGTGAGCAGTGCTGGGCTGCGCCACTGCTGATGCTCATCTTCGTACCCTGAGCTAAAGTGCTTTGCTGACACCAATGTTAAATTTGGCTAGGGGAACTGAGGCTCAAACTATTCTTAATGTGGCCAAAGACAGGAAATGGGCTCCTTTGGTCTATTAAGGTCTATCTGACAGATGTTCCCCTCAACACCATAAGAATCGGATGTGAATAACACCAGGCTGTGGGCAAGTTCACACTTCCGTTTCAACCATCTGAACTAGTTATTTATGAGAACAGTGGATATGACATCTCAAACACAGGTTGCTCCGGTGTGGCTTACGGCAGGACCTGCAGCACAGCGGGGGCGTGAGGTGGGTGTCTCATTTACTCAGACCTGCTGGAGGACGTCTTAAATACTTGCAGATGGACAAAACAAGTTAAACAACAGGTCCAGAATGATTCTCAGCACTTGGCTGTTCATAGCTGAGTGTCCCAGGGCACCCTGGTTGTTCAGCACCTACCCCTAAACCTCTGCTTGCTGCTGTGACACTTGTGCACCCTTCAAAGGGGAAAGGGGCAGCTGACACCAGGCTCAACATGCTCACCCGGGGTTTTGCAGCCAGAAGTGCAAAGAGGTGAGTGGGCAATCTGGCAACCTACTAAATGGCCTTGTCTAACTGGCAGCTGGGAGGTTTTTTAGTGAGTTACATCCAGAGGCAGTGCTGCCTGAGCTCCAAGCCCCGTCCAGCACTGTGCTGCACCCATGGCACCAGGACACCCATGAGCACCAGCAGCATCAGATGGCTGAGAGACAACCTCTGTATTTTCCCTTCCCCCATTCTGAAAAAAATATAATTTCTGGAAATGTCTGTAACATGCAGAGCACAGAGACCTCTGTGGCTTTTAGCACATCCCAGGAGCCTTAATAGAGAAAAAGTCATTAAGCTTTTCCTTTGGTTTCCACAGCTTATTATCTACCTTCTTCTTTGACAATCTCTGTCATGACTCATCATAGAGCAAATAGTGTAACAAACTGCCATAAATGCTAGAACCTTCCTGCATTGCTTGATGCTGCCCTGGCTGCCCTCTTGCTATGGGTGCTGCCTCAAACCCAGCCTGGCTGCACAAGCCAGAGTCCCCCAGCCCCCAAGAGCGGAGCAGTGACACTTTCTGCATCCCAAAACCTATCCAGCTGTCACTGCCAAGATGTGACTGGTGGCTTAAGAGCAGGGAAATGCATTGCAATGTGGAGTCCTGCTGGACCACTGGAGGAGAGGACAGAGTGGGGTCTTCAAGGGTCTCGTGCTACAAAGGCTGGTGGTAGACCAGAAACTGTTTTGGAACCATGATTTTTCCACTCCTGTACTGAAAAACCAGTTACATAAGGAAAACAGAGGAAAAAAACCCACCAAAAAACAAACAGGAGAAAGTAAGATTTAACTCTTTCAAGCTTTGAGACAACATTTCTGAACCTGTGTGTCAGTGACCCATTTCATAAGATACACTTTTCACAGCAATGCATCCTAGGGATGCCTTTCATATCACAGCTTTTCTGCAGCCTTCAAGCTCTGCCAGGGAGCTTCACCTGCCATGCATCTACCTGTCTGGGCCATGGGAAGAGGAAAGACTCCTGTAATTCCAACTAGCCAAAGCCCTTCCCTTACTCCCCTTGAGATTTCTGCATGGGGAACACCCCATTTCTGTACATTCAAACAGACACTACTGGCTTTGAGATCTCAAAGAATATGTTTATTTTGCTTTTTTGTGTCTATTTGCCCTCAGTGTTAAATTAAAATCTTCTTCCCAGTTTGATATCCATCAGCTTTAATTTCCAGGTTCCCTGATACACACATTCCTCCCCAGTCCCCTTCCCTGGCATGGAGGAGGATGCTCTCTCTCAGCTCTCTGGGCTCCATAAGGACCACAGTGCTGTGTTCACCTGTTCCACCACACCCTACCTTTTGGGGAAGCTGAAAGGCTGGAGAGGAGTACAGACTACAGATCTGCACCAATAAATACCACCAAGAACAACATTTTGCAGGGAGATCTTAGACTCTGTGTGTTTCAGGAGAGTGATCCAGGCTGCTCATGACTGGTTGAGAGAGCTGAGCCTGTAGCTTGGGGCCAAGGTACAGTAGCTTTCTCTGAACTCAGTATAACCAAGCACTACTCAAAACATTTCCTTGCTAGAGTGTGTTCCTTTCTCATTCCTCTTCATGGCCGTGCTTGGATCAGGGACATTTCTTGGAAGCCACATGGATTTCATATAGCATCGGGGGTTATTTGGAGAACAACCACCATACCAGCAGGAGGCAAAGAGAAGGTGTGGAGAGGGACTTGCAGCCCAGTGGAGGTCTCATTCTAATGGGGGAGTGTTCTGGGAATGGGATCAGCTCAGGCAGTGTGTGTGTGTGTCTGTGTGTGTGTCTGTGTGTGTGTCTGTGTGTATATGTGTGTATGTATGCATATGTGTGTGCATGTGCATGCGTGTGTATGCATGCGTATGTGTTTGTGTGTATGTGTGTCATGGGCACCTAAACAAATCTGCCTGTGAATGTTTCCAGCTATTGCTGTTTCTCCACACTCCAAACGATTCCTGATAATTTGGGGCGACTGGATGCTAATGAATAAGGCCCCTAAAAGCTTTGTTACTATCCATGACTACTGTTTGAGTTTTAGTTAAAAGCACTCTAATTTGATAACTATTTGTTACTGGCTAGAAAAGGGTAAATAGACTAAAGCTTCTGCACTCACAGCAGCAAGCTTGGAGAGAAAGTCCTCTGTAGAGGAGCAGCAAAACACATTTGATGGGACAAACTGAAGGGATGCCATGGCAAGCAGTCAGATGCTTTAAAAAACAGGTGATTCCAGGCACTCAGCACCTCGAACTAAAATCCTAATGAATGGCAATCACTAATATTTATAACAATCTATACCAAAATAAATAGATGGCACTAACTCGTTGCAGACATAACCACTGTTCAAACTTACCAGGCCCCATTAGGATACTGTGGGGCTAACAGACCTACAAGGAGACAGACAAAGGTTTAAAAAATATTTTTTTTTGTGGAAGAATCTTTAAGAAACAAAAAGCAAAACTCCAAAATTTGAAACAGGATAAGAAGCACTAAAGAAAAGCCAGTTCTAAGCCTGCCTGTTTATAGCAAAGAGTAGCAATTGTTCACATGGGAATTAATCACAGAATCATTAGGAAACTCATTAGCTGACAGATTTTATTTTGCCAACTAAAGATGAGACATCATTAAGGACTGCAATAGCAAAAAGATAGGTAACAACAAATGATCCTTCACACACAACAAATGTTCAATTACAAGCAGTTAGAGGAGTGACTTTTGGATGAACTTAGGCTGATCTGGCAGCAAAAACACATCTTCATTACCCTCTGTGGCCAAACCCAAAAGGTGGAGGGCAAGAATTCCTGTGCAGTAATTGGCATTACAGAGTCCAGGCATCCAGGACAAGGTGCATTCATGGTAAGAGGAGTTTATTGTGTGTGTCACTGGCAGACAGCCACATGCAGCTCTGGCAATGGTCATCCTGGTGTGGCGATGACTGACCCAGCCCAGTGGGCTCCCAGCAGACACTGGCCAAAACCTGCATCTCCTTGGCTGATCCCTACCAGAGTTTGCAAGCAAGGACTGACAAGGCAGGAGAGCACCACAACCTTCCCACCCCGTGTCCCAAGGGACCAGGGAGCTGCCTCTAAATCCATGTGGATCCAGCGATACAATACCAGGAAGACACTCAGAAAGTAGTAGGATCCCTAAATCTTTGAGGAAATCACACTGAGCAGCAAGTTTCTTGAGCAGCAAGAAATACCCGGCAGTGGGAAGCAGAGATGGCTTTGTGACACATAACCCAAGTTTATTTTAAGTCAAAATCAACCAGAGTTTTGTTTCTATGAATTTAACAGTCTTTTTCCTGTGGCATTTAATCCTCTGTGATTAATTACACCACGGTTTGCTGAGACAAGAATAGATGGGACAATAGAGAGCCATGTACAAAATAATAATCACTATTCACATAAGCCTCTTTTTTTGTGCAAATTGTAACTTTTCAAATACTAGCAATGGGAGTTATTTTCATTACCTCATTTTCACAGGCTGTAATTAGTCCCGTAGGAGGATTATTACCTCTCTTATCATTAGTAACAGAAAAAAATAATTTGCCACAACGCTGTTAACTTCATTGTCATTGATGACTGTGGCTGCTGTTCAGGGCCATTGGGAATCACTTCGGGTTGCAAGGGCTTGAGCTAAACATCATGGGGGTCCTTCAGCAAAGGGATGGCCCTTGAGGGCTTGTCCACAGCCAAGATTCCTGGGAAGTAATGCCATCACATCCTCCCTGCAGGACTTGCTGTGTGATCTCGTGTTAAATAGCTCAGAAAAGCAGCACAAGAGGCTATTCCGTGTTTCCTCCAGTCAACCCCTCCCCAGCCCCACATGCTGCACAGCTCCAGCAAACAGCCACAGTGCATCACCCTGACAGCTTTCCACACTCTGGGGGAAACCTGTTTGACATCTCCACTGTCTATTTAACAACCCACCAAATGCCAGCCAGGGGCCTGCATAGCACAGGCTGGATTTCCACATCAGGACAAGGGATTGACAGGACACCACACACTGCAGAGTGATGAAATCCAGTGGAATTATCTGTATCTCTTTCCTGCCCCTTTCCAGACTTTATCAAAGTATTTGTGTAGAAAATGTGTTTGGATACTCACTGGACACTGATACTCAGTAGTCAACAGAGTGGCCCAGCAGCAAAGCAAAAATGCCGTCACTCCTGCATCCACTGATGCAAATGCCTGTTCTGCTGCCCCACTAAGCTCTTCCCTTGGCTCCCTGAGTGGAAGCATGTCCTGCACTCCCTAAACTGTGGCCACCAGCCACGGGAGCTGCCATGGGGCGGCCACACAGCTCCGGCATGTGGATGCTGACCACAGCACCCACCTCAGCCAGCTGGCAAGGGCAAACACAGGCAGCTCTCAGCATGGCAAAGAATTTACCTATCCCTGTGTGTGAGCTGGGGTGCCACAACAGAGAGTTCTTGAACAAGATGTTGACCTGAAGACCACCTTCCCCGACCTGCTGCTGGCCCCTTGGCATTGCTGGAGCCCCCGGCACAGGGCTCCTCTGGGCATGCCAAGGAGAGACGGGGTGTAGGATACCCTCTGCTTGGCTGGCATGTCCCAGACACGACTTGAAGCTCAGGTCTCATACGCATCGTGTGCCCAGGTTTCATTTTCAAGCAGCGTTTGCTCAGCCGACCTCTGTTCCAGGCAACCTGAAAAAACCTTTTTCCCAGTGATCGTAACCGCATCTTACCAGGAGGGCCCCTGTGCCATCTTGTGGCCGTTGCTAAAATTGAAGTAAACAACCAGATCTCTAGATTTCACATTTGGTTTTAGGTGATTTCTATCCATTTTTTGAGCACGAAACCAGTTTCACCAGCAGTTCTCAGATGATCAAGTAGACAGATGTGCTGCAGCACAGCACCTTCCCCCCAAGTGAGATGGCACGTTCCTTTCTGCAACAAATTGTATGTGATTTTCTAGATGATATGAAGCAATTTTATATTATCAAAATGATTATTTGACACATTTTCAGTAAATGGTCTGAAACATCCCACAGCATCCTCCTTGAAAACCTGTCAGCCCATAGCTTGGACAGGTGCACTCTTTGCTGTGTTAAAAACTGGCTGAAGGCTGGGCCCAGAGAGTGGCTGCCCAGGGAGGTGTTGGAGTCACCAGCCGTGGAAGTGCTCAACAAATGACTGGACGTGGCACTCAGTGCCATGGTCTAGCTAGCAAGGTGATGTTTGGTCAAAGGTTGGACTCAATGATCTTTTCAACCCAAGTGGTTCTGTGACTCTGAGTCACAGGAGACAAGCTTTGGGCTTTATTTACCACCAGAGGCTTCAGCCTCTTTTTAATCTCAAACCATTTTCCCTTTGAGAAGCACATTGGCCCTAGATTTTACATATATTATTATTATTTGTAATTATATTATAGATTCCATGCAGACCATGCAGATAATCTAGTGTTCTTGAGCATCCAAAAAGCTGGCCATGTGTGATCTCTGCCCATCTTCTTCCTTTAAACTTGCACAATTTTACCTGCCTGTGCAGGCAGGGCCCTCCCCCACTCCAAGGACTGGGGATGGCTATGCAAATCTTGAAACGTGCCAGATATTTTTTATAAAAGCAGACAGAGGTTTGCTTCCTATAGGCTCCCAAAAAATAGAGTCTTCAGGAACAACAATTATTGAAGCTATCTGAAGCAAGGTGGCAGGATCTTGACACCCTACCTATCTCCACTAGAGCAGCAATTTACCAGTACCAATCTCCCAGGGACCAAGATAAATGCTATAGACAACATCTTACCTTCATCAGGCTTAATTTTGACCATGGCTATCTGATGAAATAACTAGAGCTTTACAACCCTAGCCTGTAAGCACAACAAAACCAGACAGGCAGAGATTCCTTTTTACAATGAAGTTTGGGAATCAGACACTTTCAATCCTTATTTTTATCTAAATGCATACTCTCAGGTGGCTGATCACTTGTGCTACCACCTGTCCAGTTATATTCTTGGCTTTCAGAAATGGTAATAAGACAATAGAACTCTGCTAGACCCATCTTAACCCAGCATATCCTTAGCATCCCAGAGGGAAAGCAAGAAGCAGACAGCTTTCCCAAAGTGCCTGTTTTGGCATTTACAGGAATAACTTGAAGGTCATTACAAGCAGAGATACTCTGAACTGCCTTGTCCCCATAATAAACAACTGATAAAAAGTGAAAAAAAAAGAGGGGGGGGAGGAGGTGGGCATATAACCCTTCAAGCCCTCTTTTTCAGCACTTAATGCTCATAGCAGCTAAGCTGCATGAAATTAGAAAAAAAATCTGGTTTTATTTGCAAACACAGAGAACAATTCCCTTATGAGTAGAACAGCATGGGAGTCTCCCCCCCCCAAGAACTGCGCATTAAAACACTAAAATACATGACAACACTCTCCTTTCCGAGGGGTAGGGCAGGACCAGAACCTGGTTGGGTTGTAGAGGTGCCCTACAGATTTTAAGTGGTAAGAAATGCTCTATTCTGTAGCTGGTTGGCAGTTCATGCTTCACCTTTCATTATAGGAAAGTGTGGATCAGCCCGTGCTGTCCACAGCTCTCCTCTGAAAGGCTCTACCCGGCCGAGACACGCATCACTCGGTGCTGTAGTTCGTGTGTTCTGTGTAACGCGGTGCCCGAACTCAGCCGACGCTTTGGCTCTGATCCGAACTGACTGCTCTCCGCAGCTCTGCCCAGCCCCCGGAGCTGTGACCCCAGCGGGTCCCGGGGGTCCCCGGGCGGGCCGGGAGCGCTGCCCGCACCGCGGCGGGCGGGGGCGACGGGGCAGGCGGTGCCGGGCACGGGGCGGAGCCGCCCCCAGCGCCCTCCCCGGTACCCGGAGCGGAGCCCCGGCCCGGCGCGGCGATGCCGGAGCCCGGCGGCGGCTGCGGGGCCGAGGCGGGCCGGTGCCTGAGCCCCGCGGGGCGGCTGGCGGCGGCCGTGTGCCTGGGCGCCCTGGGCAGCCTGGGCTTCTGCAGCAACCTGATGGTGCTGCTGCTCTTCCTGCGGTTCCGGGCCCTGCGCTCCCCCATCAACCTGCTGCTGCTTAACATCGCGCTCAGCGACCTGCTGGGATGCGCGCTGGGCACCCCGCTCGGGCTGGCCCCGGGCGCCGCCTGCGCCTGGCACGGCTTCGCCACCGCCCTCTGCGGTGAGTGGGACCCGCACTGGGGCCGGGGCGGCGGCCGGGAACCAGCGGTGCGGTGGGGTCTGCACCGCCGAGGGGACGGGACGGGACGGGAGGGGACATCCCCGATAGCTTCGGGGAGAGGACGGGACGGGACGGGACAGCTCCCGCAGCTCCGGGGAGGGGAGCGGGACAGGACAGCTCCGGGAAGGGGACGGGACCGGACGGGACGGGACGGGACAGCCCTGACAGCTCCGGGAGGGGACGGGACAGCTCCGGGTAGGTGAGTGGGACGGGACAGCTCCGGGGAGGGGACAGGACGGGACAACCCTGACAGATAGCTCCGGGGAGGGGAGGTGGCCGGGACAGCTCCGGGGAGGAGACAGGACAGGACAGGATGGGACGGGACAGCCCCGACAGCGGGTGGGGATCTCCCAAACTGACAGATGGGTGTTGGTGCGGGTCCGAGTGCCAGCCCGAGCGAGAGCGGCAGGTGGGATGGGGCACGGGCTGTGCGTGGGGAGCGGGACACCGGGCACGCCAAGAGCACAGGGCTGGGGTTAAATTAAACTGTCCCAGCCTCAGTGGTTGTTTTTCAGCATCACTTCCAGAGTGCAGCCTGGGAAGTGTGTGCGGAGGGAAATTACAAACTCTTACATCAACATTAGAAATTACCTCCCTTCCAGTATTGCTGCATGCAGAAGTCTTTGATTTGCTGCTGAGTGATTTTGTTGGTGTCTGCTGACAGTACCCCAGTTGCAGGAGACCCATGAAACTGCCTCTGCGAGGGCCCATGGGCTGCGAGGGCCGTGCTGAGGCACCCTGGGACACTTGCTGGCACAGTGGGGTTCAGGACATGGGTTTAATCTACAATTCTTTGTTATGCACAGCATTAAATTCTTATGAAAACCCTGTGGGGCTGTGCTTCCACAAGAAGGGCTCAGAAGGCTGTACTTTGGAGGTAGCAGTGGGATACACACCTCTCTTTTTCTGCATTTCAGAAGAGGTCCTTTGCCCTGTAAAGAACGTTTTGACTTTTTTATGCCTCTTACAGATGTCCTCATGCTTTAGATATGAAATACATTGCTTTAATGAGCTGCAATTCCTGCCCTTGGAATCAAGTTAAGTTTCAAACCTGACCAACAGCGCTCCCCGTATTCCTTGTATCCTTTCAGAGGTGGTCTGGCACCGAGAGACTTGGATCTTTATTTTGACTTTCTGGTTTCCTTGGGAGTGACACAAGCTCTGCAAGGAAAGCTCTCCTGTCTCCTGCTTTATTTAAGCAGGTTTCTCCAGTGACACACATCCTCTTCCCACTTTCAGAGAACTGTCTTTTCTCTCTAAACCTGCAAAATTTCTTAAGTAAAGTCAGTTTTGTTCCTCTGCACTGTCTGCCCTTGCTCACATACATTTGTTGTGCAAGTGCCATGCCCCAGGTCTCCAACACTGCCCAGGGCTCAGAGGTCCAGGTCTCCGGCACCCATATGGCTGCATGAAAACGTCCCAGAAATGCCTGGAGACTGTAACAGCTGGGGAGAGGGCAAGGATGGGATATCTTTCTCCTGCTTCCTTCACTAGCTGTATATGCTTCAACTGTACATGTGTGTATGGAAAAAGCGGTGGAGAATGTTGTGCAGAGAGGTCAGCAGATATGGCTGGACATCTATTGCTCCTCACACACCTTTCCTGCAGCAGGAAAGGAAAAGGTACCTGGGAGAACGCATAAATTCCAGGAAGCAAAAAGCCAATGTCATAATTTTGAGTAGCAGCAGTGATGCTTAAGGAAGACTGGGAAGCCAGATAAGCCCTGTACTTTGGGCAAATCTAGCTATTAATCTTCAGTTTTACAGGTGCAGCAAACACCAAATCTGATGGAGATTCTGGGATTTTGCTGCAGGTCACACACACACACTTACCCATTCAGACAGATGTGCTGTATTATTAATCAGAGTTTATAACAGGCTGGTTTTGCTGGACACAGGTTTAAACACCCCCAACTTTTAGTGAGTGAGGTCAGGCTCTCAGCACCTCTTTCTCTTAGGAGGACACCGCCAGCCCTGGTCCTTGCCCACTGAGTTTCCAAAGCAACTGCCATCAGTCACATCTATAACTTGAAGTATTATTTTGGGAGATGGATCAAAGCCTTCCTTCAGCCCTGTGTGCTAATACAAATGTCTGGTTTGGTGCAGGCATCATCTCGCTCATCTCCCTGGCTGTACTTTCATACGAGCGTTACTGCACCATGACAAGAACAACAGAGGCTGACACCACAAACTACAGGAAAACATGGACAGGCATCATCCTGTCCTGGACATACTCCTTGGTCTGGACTACTCCCCCGCTTTTTGGCTGGAGCAGCTATGGCCCAGAAGGACCAGGGATAACTTGCTCTGTGAACTGGCATTCCAAGGATGTCAACAACGCATCCTACATCGTGTGTCTTTTCATCTTTTGTCTTGTAATCCCTTTTGTCATCATTGTTTATTCATATGGGAAGCTGCTCTGTGCTGTAAGGCAGGTAAGTCGATTTCTCAGCTGCCTTTTTACTGTCACCCCAAACCAAGCAGAAACCAGTGATTACCATTTTCCACCTTTAAACTCCTCTGCTGTCAGATGTGCTGCCACCCTTGGAAACTGGCTCTCCTGAGACTGTCCTGGTGACAAGCTCCAGTCCACCAGTGTGAACAGCTGGAGGTCCCTAGGACAGCATGACAGATGAGGGAAGTTTGGCAGACCACTCAAAATACTCCAAATTATCCCTAATTAAAACTAGGAAAGACTTGCCTACCTTGATGAGACTGGTCCTATGACTTAAATCTGCAGGAAATCTATGGAGAGGTAAGCATCACCAGCAGGCTCTATGATCAGTGGAGGGTGTGAGACCTGTGATTTCTATAGATCAGTGTTTCTCTGAAAGCATAAAAGTGAACCCTGAAAAAAAGGCTGCTAAAAAAAAAAAAAAGCCATATATAATCCAGCTGCTGGCAGAATCAGGCAAAGCAGGAAGATGGAGTTTAGCAAACACAAAAACTATAACGCAGTCCCATGGCATGAAGTTTACCCCTTGCACACAAAGCAAAGCCAATCCACGAATGACCATGAGCTTTTATTCTGGAGATAGGATATATTTGCTTTTAATATTGCTAACCCACCCTGTGCAATGTTTAGCACTGAGCACCATCAGGTCAGCACCATCAGGCAGCTGGAAATGCTGATGCAGAGGTTTTTCTTCTCTCATAAAGGACATCTGCCTTTAGCTGTGAGTCCTGGGGAGCGATGTGCCATCACTGCCTGCTCATGGCACAGCAGGGCTGGGAGGGACCCATGAGCATGGCAGCCTCCTTGAGGACCAATCTGTGGGCAGACAAGGCCTGGGCAGCCCAGGCTGGACCATCCCAGCACAAAGGGATCATTCACCCCTCGCTACACAGCTCCACACTGAGCCCCTGTGCTCAGGAGCCCACCCCAGGCCAGGCACGAGCTCCATCAGTGCTACCAGATCTGGCTTTGGCTCACCTGGAGCAGCAAGCCCCTGAAATATAATATGAGCCACATTTTCAGATGTAAACATTTATTTTAAGTTTATATTTGCTCAGCGACTTTGGCCAGAATTAAATCAGATCAGTGGAGATGTTTAAATTAATCCTTATACTTCCCCAGCCCATCGCCTCATTCCAAATACCTTTTGTTCCTCCTGAAAGCCAGCTCAGTCCTCTTTGTCACGCTTTGCTGGGAACAGCTGCTGCTCCTGCACCACCATGGACCAGTCCCCTGAGTGCAGGCAGGGGCTGGCTCTCATGAACTTCAGTGTTTTTCCATCTTTCAAAGCTAAAAGTAATGTTTTGGAGGTGCTGTTTGTTGCAAGGTATTCACAGCAGCTGGGGCTGGAGCAGGTAGTGCCTTCAAAGCTCCTCTACAGGCAAGAAACAGCAAGAAAACCTGGTTGCCTCTGGGAAGGTTGTGCTGTCCAATACATCAGAGCGATCCCCATGACTTGGACAAGCTCTCTCTGTGTTTCTGCTGGAGCTGCACCTGAGTGGGAGCACTGAAGGGTGTAAGTTTCCATATTAAATACTATGCCCACTGATGCATCCCTCACACAAAAAGTTGGTTTTGGGCTCAGGAGAGCTGTCTGTCTTCAGGACTGCTGTGGGCATTCTACACAAGGTGAGTTATGCCACCGGTTCAGGCAGCAGCAGGGCTCAGCAGCTTTAGCAGAGCCCTCTGTGAATGCAGCAAGTGATGGAATCCCTTCAGTGACGTGAACTGGTCCTCTGGGGACCACAGTGGCATGGAAAGGGGACAGGGTGGTGGCAGGGGCTGTTGCACCCCCTGTCAGATGGGTGATAATCCTAAAGGACAGGAGCTGCCTTTCCTGGGCTGTCTGGCTCTGCAGGAACCCCAAAACATGGGAAGATAATGCAAAAATTATTCTCAGAAGAGATATTTTTCTGTAGTTTGTTTTGTGAATGTGATGTGTTATATTGGTTGTGTGACCCTGTGGGACAGGGCTCCTGAAGGCACAGCACATGGGGGAAGAGCCCATTCTGAGGCTTAGCCTCTACCAGGGCCATCATGCCTGGTTTGCCAGGGACATGCATACCTCTGTCTGGATCCAAGACATCCTTCCACAAAGGAGGATTTTCCATAAAGAGGGAAAGTCGAAACTGGGTGGTACTGCACATGCCCCTGGGCTCATTTGAGAAGCCAGGAGGGAGGGAAGGTGTAGGGGCAGGAGCCCCAGAGCCTCTCTCCTGCCTTCTGCCCTGGCCCTGGCAGCCTCCCCATTGCTGTGCCCATTCCTGACACAGGCTGGTTGTGCTGCTCTCCAGGTTCCCCCATGGCAGCAAGGTACAGAGGTGGCAAAATCCCTGGGGTGTGTAAGAGGGAGGAAAAAACCATGAACAAAATAAGCTTCACATGGCAGCTAAATATTTAGGACTGAACAACAGACGTTTGTGCTTTTCATAGATCCCAAATTATAGGCAACACTGTAAGCCTTTAATCATGCTTTCAGCCCCTGCCATGAATAGCTCCCTGTAACTGACATTATCTGCACCACTTACAGGAGTAAACTTGTACTGGGAGATCAGGGGGTTTCAGCCAGGCATGAAAAATTATATCCTTTCGCTTGACATTTGTGTTTTCATGCTCTGCTTTCTGACCTGATTGTCATCACAGGAGATATTCAGGGATGCTTAAACTCGTCCAGGCTCTCTCATTCTCCTGTGCTGCTTGCAAGCAGCTGACAGATCCCACCGTCTTGCTTTGAGATCACAGTTTCCTTAAACCTGAAGAAAACTCACCACTAAGAGAGGATCCATTTTTCCCCCCACCTCTCATTTCAGGCTGGCAGGGAATGGCCAGAGGAAAGGGTTTACTCTGAGGCATTTCAAATGAATACCAGAGTAGCTGGAATGTATTACAGCTGACAGTATTACACCGTTGACATTAAATCTGAATTCTAAAAACAACCATTAGGAAATGGGGGGCACTTAGGTTTCCAAACACATTGAGCTTTATTCTTAATTATCTCATTTCTGAGAACTCTTTCTACTTTGATACCGGTTTCATACCTCCACTCTAAAGGACTGTGCAGGGCCAAGGCAAAAGCGAAGGCTGCTGCTTTCCTGGGGGAAGGCAAAAGCACGATGCAGTTGTGTGCTGGCAGACAGCTGGGTGCAAGGGTTCATCTCTCCTTCCTCAGGTTCCTGCACAAGAGCTTCACCACACTGCCCCAGTGGGATGGCAGGAGCTGGCTTTGCATCCCTTGTCCAGCCCCATTCCCAAAAGGGAGCTGCGAGCAGAAACCTGCTGACTGGAGTTTGCTGCAGAGAGCAGGGATGCTTTATGATGGCCTTGGGTTTGTTAGCAGAGCCTCGAGAGCATGTTACTTCCCCTACAGCTGAGTGTGTAGCTCCAGATGAGAACACAGGATCTTATCCATGCTACATGCCACAGCAGGGAAGCTGTAATCCCTCAGCTGAGAGCACTTTAGAAGAATGACAGTTTATGAAGGTTTAGAAATGACAGAAGTGAAACAGAGCCTGGGAGACAGCTGGCAACCAGGCTGAGCAAGCTGTGAGAAGTGGATAAGCAAATCCAAACACCACCTCTTACTTCACAGAGACTGGTGTCCTCAGAGGCCCCAGGAGCCCAAGCAGGGTTAGAGGCTGTCAGGTTCAGGGTGAAGCCCACAAGCAGCTGCTTGCAGCAGGGCAAGCCCTCTGGGTCAGGAATCTGGGCAGCACATGGATTCATCTTCCATCGAAAGCCCTGTGGCTGGTTTGGAAAGCTCAGTCACGTTGATATTACTTCTGCAAAACCATTCTAGTCAGCAAAACCAGTGCACATGGACAAACCTCTCAAAGACAACCTCAGTGATGCAAACAATTAATGGGCTACCAAAAATAATAGTTCGGGACTTCTTCTAGTTCAAGTACTTGTTAGCCAATGTCAGGTCCACCCTGAGCTCTTGGATGTCCTGAAGAATCAAGAGCTCTTCCTGGCCATTCCTGTGTTTCAGCACCACCCACAAGCCAAGGTGTGGAGTGTAAAGATGCCCAGTACATACCTGCTTGGGTAAACCATCTGGTCAAAAGTGGTCTGCATCCCAAATCCCCACTGGAAATAGCCAGCTCACTGAAAGTGCCCCACGAGCAGTGATTCCCCACTGCATCCATGAAACCTGCAGGAGACAACCATTCTGCCACCGGGTTTTGGAACAGCCACAGTCAGCACGTGAAACCTTAAAATGCTCACGGGAAACAGAAAAATCATTCTGTGAGCACAGGGGTTACAAAGTCATTAGTGAGAGTTGTTGACAAGCTTGGCTGAGCCCTCTCACGTGACTTGTCAGAATGCAAAATAATCGATTCCAGCTTTTGTGTCACTATATTACAGTGTGGCTGGGATTGTTTTTTCCTTAATTCATGTACAGGCTTCACTCCTATCATCTCCTTGTCAAATGAATCTGAAGTCCTGCCTTCAAATTACTGACCAGTGTTCATCCTAGTAGATTGGTGCAAGGGCTCAATACTCTGCTTTTCTGCAGTCTCCTGCCCTGGGTTGAGTTACATCAGTGTAAATCTACCATAAGCAGTAATCACAGGAAGGACAGGAAAAGCCAACACCTTGGCAAGGTTTCCATCAACGCCTTGTTTCTTCAAGTGTTATGGAAAGGGAAAAAAGTTCAGAGGGGCATTTGATGTGTTACATATTAATTTCATTCCGTTGATCACAAGTCCAGCAGTTTCTAATGTTGGAATAATAATTTCATACAGCTTGGGCAGAGGAAACTGGGGGAAAGCAGCACTCTGTTCCAGCAATTGCCTTCTACTGTCAGAAAGGGGAAAGAGCAATTACACTGCTCCTTCAGCATTAAGTGTGAATGCTGCTGCAGTGCTTAGCCACAACAAACTGAGACGGAACTGGGCGTGTGAGACAAACACATTCCCAAAGGCAGGAAGGATGACAGCTTAAGCACTGAAACACCTCAGATGCCAGGTAAGAGAAATTGGCCTGGAGTCAGCTGCACCCAGGTGATCGAAGAGGGCAGTCACCTTTAAAAACAGGATCAATCCACCCACGCGCAGGGTAACTGAGGAATTGGCTTTCTTTGCTTCGTTTGACCTCAATCCCGGTGCAAATGCAACTGTGTTATGTTTTTGTATTTCCCCACTCGAACGGTAGCAGGAGCTCTGCCCATTCGAGACGCTCGACTTGGTTCATCATTCCTGCTCCTCGTATTTAGTTCATCTCTGCTGCAGGTCCCCCTGCAGAAAGTGCTGCCTCTTGGAGCAGGGGAAAACTCGCCCGTCAGCAGCAATAGCTGAGGGCAGTGGAAGGCCTGATACCTACGAGAACCCAAAACACATGATGTACGAGGAGAGCCACAGCCCATTTGGTGGCTCTGAAGCAACAGGGAACGCTTTCCCCACTCTGGAATACTGTGATTCCCTGGAGGATTTCCTTTGCAGAAAGGCACAGTGACTGTCCTCAGCTTCTCCAGAGAGCTGGAGGGGAGATGTGCTCCATCACCTCATACGTGTGCCGTGGGATTTGTCCAACAGCAGTCACTGACCTGATGAATACGTTAAGGATTTTTCTGGTTGAAAACAAAGCAGTTGTGATATTTTTTTTTTTCCTTTTTCCTGGAGCTCAGATATTTTTCCACAGGTGCTTCCAAAGCTCAGGAGTGTTGAGGCATGTGCAGTGAGGGAAGCAGTGCCTGGCAGAGCACTCTCCTGCGGGAGGACAGCAGGGAGCAGCCGTGCCCTGTGGGCTGAGCTCCACTGCCCTTCTGCCCAGGGACCACCTTCTCCTCCTCCACTGGCTCTGCCTGGTACTCTGTTGTGTATCACAGATAACATTTGAGAAGGCCTACACTTCCACTCTCAGTGAGAAGAACATACCCTTATCACAGCCATTACTGATTAAAGCATCCATGAAAATGCAGGAGGGGAACCAAGCCCGTGTGAACGTCAGTAGTGCTGAAGGGTTTTACTAGTCATTCCCACTGACAGAAGAGCTATGCAGATTAATAACTCCAAAGGACATGCTTCCTTCAAACTGTAACATATCCTGTAACATAAACAGTAAGCCCCCAAGTCTGGAAGCACAGCAGCTCTTACAGAGAACTCAGCTGGAGGAGGACAAGGCAAAGCTTAGAACCCAAAACGTCCCAGCATCGTGCCTGCACTCGGTACTCCAGCCTTTGTAAACAGCAATCACGATGAATTGTTTTAATATTCTGATATCTGAAATTAAAAATTAACCCTTTTTAGTGATTACAGGACCTCTATGATTACAGCCCGCTATGATTATAACAGCAAGTGAGGAACTGAATTTAGGTTTAATTTTGTATCAAAAATCACATGGTCCACCCTTGTGAAGACAGAGGTGGGTGTGAGAGGATGCTCTGAGCACTTCAAAGACATGTCTGAGCTGCAGAGCTCTCTCTCTTGCACAGCACAAGGCCCTCACTATTATTCATCTAATATCTTCCAAGCCCTCTCAGAAATGAAAAGCTGGAAATGGATTTCTTATTCTCTCTCTCCTCTCACCTCCTTATAAGCTTTGGCAAAGGTCTGTGTTAATATTGGAAAGTGCAGCTTCCAGAAAGCCATCAGTAATGGCAGGCCAGGTCCTCTGCCCACACAGGGGTGGTCCCTGCATGGGCTGTGTGATCTCCTGCCAGCGGGACATGGCCTGGGACACCTTCCTTTGGTTGCAGCCAGCTCCACGTGCTTTTGGCCAAATTTCCACAGTATCATCTTTGTTAACGCACTTACCATGGGAGATTTTCCACAGCCTTCATTTATGGGGAAAAGAGAGAGGCTTTGCAGAGGCACATCTTTCCCCAATTCTTAGTGCTGGACAGCACCAGGAGCACAGCCCAGGAGTCAGAAGTTTTTTGTTCGGACCCACCAAAAGCGAGCTGCTAGTGTCCCTTCCACAGGAACAGGCAAATTTGGGATATTTAGGTATAAACCCAACCCATTAAGGTATATGAACATATAAACTGCATTCAGGGATGAAGCTGATGCATAAGCATCAGTGGGATTTGGAGCACAAGACATTTTGCACATCATGAATGGTAACAACATTTGTCTTTTGGATCCCTTTGCCTGTAGCACAACTGAGTGAGACGGAAGTCTCCACAGCACTCCAAAAGCAGTGAGATGCTCAGGGCAGCCCAAACTGTGTCTGAATAACAGAGGCAGCAAAAGGTAAAATAACATAGGAAAAGGGCAGGAAAAAAGGAAATGTTTGGCTGGGAAAATAGATAATTTATGTGGACTGTTATCAGGCTTCAATAATAAAAATTTATTCATCTGGCTGATGATTTCTTTCTATTTTCACATGGTTTCAGACGAGAGTAGGCCTTTCACAGCTGCATAAATCACAGACATTCGCTCTTGACTCTCTACCTGGGCAAGAAGTGGGCGCAGGGCAGTGCAGGTGAGCCCAGAAACCTGGAGCAGGGAAAGCAGAGCACCTCCTAAGTGAAGCCAAACTCGAGGCTCAGCTCCCTCGGGCTACATCTCTTCTGCAAAAGAAGAATGGAATTCTGGTTGAAATTATTTAGCGGTTTGAGGCAAAAGCAATTTCTTACAGATGTTTTATTCCTCCCTGTGCATAAGGTGTTCCATTGTCCACAAAAATACACTTAGTCCCAGGCAAGAAACCAAGCACCGAGAATGCTGTGGTCATGGAAGAAATATGCAGTCGCTACTGTGATGGTCTCCACAGCCTACTGCCCACAGACACGCTTTCTTCCATCCTGGAAATCCTGAGGAAGGATTCCCAGCTAATTGTGGGGTTTTTACCCTTGAAACTAACACCCACTGTCTTAAAGCAGTTTCCATCTCTGCTGCCCACCAGTAGCTCAGTTTTTCTGGGTGTGCAGCCAGAGCTTTACTGCCATTGCAGAAAGAAGTGTTGTATTTTTTGTGACTTTCAGAGGACTGAGAAACTCCTTTCATTTCACACCTTCTACAAGAAATCACACCCCAAGAACTAGCATGCAGAAATATATATATATGAAAACCAGAGGGGCTTCATAATTATCCTCTTGCATATAGGAAAGACCTGGACCCCGACCAGCCAGGACCGTGCTCAGTTGGTGTTGCACAAGGGGCACTAGAAAAGGTTTGTCTTTGACTCAGATGAACAAATTTAGGCTTTTCTTACCAGTGATAGTGCTAAGCCTCCTCATATTTAGTTTACCAGATTTAATTTACCAGTTCTGGTAAGCAGCACACTGGGAAATCTGGGAGGCAGGAGTTTCCAAGTGACAAACCAGCAATGTTGCTGCTTTTTGCCTCAAGTCGTTTTAAATCCCGTGTCCAGCTTTGCTCTCCCCTGTCTCTCCCTGTGCTGTGCTGCAAACTGATCCAATGGGTTCAAGGCTGTTACATCAGCATAAAATCTGCTCTGTGGAGTAAAAGCCCAAGGTCTGCCAGGAGCAGAGCACTCCTCCCCCAGACAAGCATTAAAATGGACATGCAACACAGAGTTGGCAACTTGCTCTCCTCACTGTCGTTTTCATGACAAGGCACTGAGCGGATGGGATTTTTCAGAAAGCTTATGCTTTGTTGTGGTTGCAGGTACCATGTTTCTGGATTTTTTGGTTGCAGTGGGAAGCTTTAAAGTGTAATTCAGAGGCTCAAATGTTAGGAGGGATAGAAGAACTTCCTTAAAAATAAAATCTAACTTGTTCTTGCAACATTTCTGGATGGACTCATCAGCCATTTATTTCCTTGATAAACATCAGTATTTCCTCTCCAAGAAAAACCTATTACTATTAAGAAAGACCATGAAATAATGTGAAGCCAGGACTGTATGGCTGCTATTATTATCTTTCTGAATGTCAAGGAAATTCTCAGTAAGCACAGAACAGGTTGGAAGGGACATTAAAGATCATCTAGTTCGAACCGCAGAGGGCTGAAGGTTTCCCTTGAAACATCCAACATACCTACTGCACACCCACTATCCATGTTTATTAATCCTTAAAAGAAGGGCACATGCTGATGTGCAGGGACCATCAGGAATTTTCACATCCACTTTAGAAGAAATTGGATTGACCTTTAATGTACAAGCAATACAATTTAACTGCAACTTCATTAGGTTAGAATCTGGTTCTCTGGCATGTATTCAAGCAACTGCAGCCATGAATTCTTCTGGGCAGTGTGTAACCAGGTCTATCTGATTTCATAACTCTTGGACTCTCTCGTGATGAACAGGCAGTGGTGTCTGAAGGGGCTCAGCTGCTGCCACAGCTCAGGGGTGTCTGTGCTGCCTGATTTGTCTCTGCTTTTCTCACATAAGCCAGAGGCTCATCTGCTGTGCTCAGGCTGGTGCATACCCAGTTTGGTTGAGTACTTTTCCCCCCCTCTATCTCCCTTATTCCAGTGTTTCTCAAGGACAATCTTCCTAGTCCCATGAGAATTGTTGGCAATTCTCCCAGCTCTAAATACTAGGGGGGGGTTCACAAAAAAAAAAAAAAAAAAAGGAAGAGAAAACATAGTCCATCACTCAGCTGAGATTCTTAGACAATCCTGAAGATTCAGGAATTCATGGCTAAACCTCCCAGGGGGCTGTGGGTACACTCAGCTGTGCCCTCCAATCCTGGATGTTACTGAGCAATTTCCATATCCATTGCTAAAATGCATGTTTTACTTCCCTAGCAATGTGATGACTCTGTTACTTCTGCACAGTGTCAGCAATATCAACCAGGAATTTGCTGTGTCCATAGTGCCCTCTCTTTAAACCTGTCCTTTTTGTTTGTTGTATTAGTCACTCATCCATGTCCTTCTCCTGTCCCTGACATCCAACTCCATATCACACAAACACTATTTGTGATCATCTCTGCTCCTGCACTAGGAGGATGGTCAGTTCTCAGTTATGCTCAGTGAAATTTTAAAAAAAGTCAAATTAATCACTTCTGCAGGATGAATCACCATCTAGAAGTGCTTCTCTGCACTAGACAACATAAACTAACTTAGCTAGTAAGTGATAGATCTCAGCACAGGGACTGTCCTTCCCCTGTGTTCATGGCCATCTCCACCACAGATCCTGTCTAATACCAGAAGATAATACACAGCACAGGCACATCATGGTTTAGAATGCCCCAGGGAGAGACAATCAGGCATCATAAAAAACTCCCCCTGTATCCAGCAAGCCCCTGAAGTCATGGGCTGCACTGAGAGAGTGTATATTCCCTAGAAATGCCTATATAATATATGGAATTAAATACTGCAGTGGCCACGGTGTTTGGCAGCTCTGTGATCGAACTTCAGCTGAGTTTCAGCTGGAGAGGGCACAGCAGAGTGCTACATCTCGGATGAAAAGGACAGCTTACGTGCAGAGTGAGTGCACAGTAACATTTCTAATACATTAATCTTCTTCCTACTCGCATCAGTTGTCATGGAATGTGACTCCAGCCCACTGGGAAACCATCTTTTCACTACCCACAACTGTTCCCAGCTCAGCCTTTGCTGCCTGCCCACAGCAGGGACTGGATGCTGAACACAGCCAGGAGTCAGGACCTAAACTGGTATGGTGGATGGTTGACAGATATTCCCAGCTATTCCTCACCCTTTCATTAGCTTTCCATGTGAAAATTAACACCTATGGGAAGCTTGTGAAAAAACCATTGGAAGAGCAAGATGTGACCAAGGTTTCCAACTCCCCAGCCCTGCTAACTCAGTACACTGGACCACACATGCAACATATGGAAGCAGTGATACAGAGATATAATAAATTTTAAGAAACTGAAAATATCATTGTAGAAGAAACAGAGACTGAATTTCCAGCAAAGAAAATATAAAGCTATAAAAGCACACTTTTTGTGGCTGTTTTCTATACCAAAACCAACAGAAAAAGTAAGAGGTGTTAAAAAAATTACTTGCACAGCAGATTGAGGTTTAGATTTTTCACCAAATCAGAAGCAAAGGACACTGTACAACAGTTTAGTGCACTGCCAGGGCAATTCTGCTAAATTCCTGTGGCAGCACTGCTGCTGTTATCCCTAAGCCAGGAACAGCCTGGGCTGACATACCAGCATCCACAGGCCAGCAACTGCAGATAAGCCACATGGGCCAGACTGGAGCTCTTACTTTCCCTGCAAGGTATCAAGCCAAAATTAAACTAAAAGCTCACAGCACCACTCATCAGCATCACAGAGCCCTTTGCTTCGTCCACCTACAGAAGCTGATCCCATGGCAAGTCTGGATGCACTTGTGTGGCATATCCGAGTCACCATCTGCTGATGAGCTGCAGCAACACTTCAAGGTTGCTGAGTTTCGTTTTGCAAACATTTTCTGCAAGTGCCTCAAATATTAATATCTTAGGTTTCCTTGACTGACCAGGGGAGCTTTGTAATTGAAAGCAAAAATGCTTGAAGGAGAATTGTAGAAGTGGGAGGGTATTCAAACTTTCTGGCCTCCTAGGAGAAAAATAATAATTTCCTGCTGCTGGCAAGGAAATTCAAGCCTTTCCTTGCTTACCCATGAAGCCATTCCCTGGCAGCAGCAATCTGAAAATGGCAAGCTTTTCTCTTTTTGTCTTAGGAAAGAATAAAACACTTCAAAAGTCAAGAGACCAAAGAACCTGGCAGAGGTTTGCCTGAGAAGGAGCATTGCAGAGGTAGAACACACACCAGCAGAAATACCCCACTGGCTTTATGTCAGTGTTCAACCCGCTGACCAAAAGCAGCTGTTTCTCCCCATTCAGCTCCGTGCCAGGCTGCATCAGGATATTCAGAAAGAGCTGTGGGGACCAAGATTACACCAGCTCCCTGTGATCTGGACCCTGCTTAAGGTTATTAAATGGGAAACCCCTCCAGAGTCCTCCTCCCATGCCCAGCCTCAGACCAGGCTGATTTGTATCTGGAAAGTATCCAGTAAACATTTGTCTTCTCTGACCTTATCGGAAGGAAGAGGTTGTTGGTTTGCCTTTTCTGAAACTGATAGAAATCACCAGGAGAAAAGGAGCTTTGGTTTCCCTTGAGCCATCACCCACCACCCACCCCGGCATGGGGAGGCAGACGAGAATCTCAGGAAGGCACAAAGAAACTGGCATTTGTGTGGGGATAAAGGACCCTGGCAGCCAGCTCAGGAGCTTAAAACCCAGGCACATGTGGTGCAAAATGCAGCCCCCCTTATTCCCACTCCTGTACACATGTGCCTCGATCCAGCTGTTTCAACTGCATCACACAGCCTGAGCATCTGGTAAATCGGTACCAAGGTGTGGCAGACTTTCAAAAAATCCCCACACAGGGAAGGTGCCATACAGAACTCTTAGCAACTCCATGAAATACAATATAAGAAGATAAATGTGGGCTATCTGTCTAAGATGTCTGTGAATAAATCTGAGCTGCTGATGCCTGTGGTGGCTCTGAGTGAAATATTCACTTCTCACTAATGAAAATATTTTGATTAACAACTTTATTTGCCTAGTGGCAAATACCACTTTTTTTCTTTTAAATCACAGACAAGTGTCATAAAAGATTTCATTTGCACATTAACAGGATATTTATAAAGTACTTGGTATTTGAGTTCCCTCAGCAGGCAATTACAGATATGTTCTATTTTTTGAACAGTTTTGGTTAGGTTTTTTAATTAGTCTCAAGGTGACTTCCAGAACACTAATACATCCCATCGGATTTCCCATAAAACTGCTTGGAATAATTAGTTCCTCGTGCTTACTGCAGCACTTTGCAGTGCAGGCATTACACAGCAGTCAGTGAAAGGTCTGGTCTTCAAAACAGACCGAAAACCAGGAAACAAGGGTGAAGCATATTTTTATAGAGCAGTATTTATATACAGCATGATTTACTTACAAATATGTGTGAGCCCCAAGTCCAGAGAAGGAGCCTGTTGTAAATCAGGTTAATTCAACTGCTCAGCTTACCAATGGATCAGAGGAGGAAGTTCTCTCAAAGCCTTGTTCTTCATGTTCTCAGCTGTGTCCTGTCCTGCCCTCTGGGTACAGGGACTTCATCCTTGACTGGTGGCATTAGTCCTGATGGGACTGGGGCAGGCAATCATTCTGGGAGCACTGGGATCAGCTGCCCCCCAGGGCCAGTTAGACCAGAGCAGAGTTCTTCTTCTTCCCTCCTGCCCAAGGTATTCCCATCAAATGCTGTGATTTAGAGAAAGCTGGAGAAGACTACTCTAGATGAAGAGCACTGTTCCTAATCCTTTTCCAACTCTTGGGTACACACTCAGGGTACATAACATGCCATGCTGGGCAGCTCTTCTCCAGCCAGGACATTTCAGATGACACTGCCAACCCCACCCCTAGTGTGGCCGCTCCAGGAGCCCCCAGGCACCAGTATGATCCCAGTATGAGCAGTGCTAATGAAATCCCTGTGCCTCCCTCCCACCCAGGTGAGTGGCATCAACAAAGGGACGGGCCGGACCCGGGAGCAGCGCATCCTCCTCATGGTGGTGGTGATGGTGGTCTGCTTTCTCCTTTGCTGGCTGCCCTATGCAGCTGTGGCACTTATAGCCACCTTTGGGAAACCTGGGCTCATCACCCCCGCAGCCAGTGTCATCCCATCCATCCTTGCCAAGAGCAGCACAGTCTACAACCCCATCATCTACATATTCCTGAACAAACAGGTAAGCAAAATGTTACCCTTGTGCTTACTTGGATTCAGTGTATGCGAGGAGTAAAGAAATAGCAAAGGGGAAATAACAAGTGTATCAGTGACATCACTGAAATCCTCGAGGGGGAAGTGCTGAGAAAGGGCTCCAAGGAGCAAATTTATCTGACAAGTCTGCACTTTTGGAAGTTGGATGACCAATGACCCACATGTCCAAATAGCAAGTGATAGGTCCTTCCTTTCCACTACACAATTTGACAAACAGCAAGTTAAATGTGGAGAAGAAATTTATGTTCTAGTGTCAGAAACAGTGAAGGCACCAGAAACTGCCTGAAGTTGACTCAGTAGATGAAGCCTTGTAAGGATGTGAGCCCCTGCTGCCCTAAGCTGTGCCCCAGCACGATGCATTGCCCACAGCAACTCCTCTGCAGCACTGACTTTCTCTTCCCTGATTTACTCTTTTAATCCCACTCAAATCCTTCAGTCACTCTTCTGTCCTGCTCTGCCCCTCCTAAGAGCCAGTGGGAGCCACGATCAGTGAAGATCTGTGTGAAAGCACTGCCAGAGGAGCTGACCCTGGAGCAGGGGACAGCACACACCAGGCATGAGCTGGGGTAGTCCCTTGCACAGAGACAGGGAATAAAAGTGAGGATGAACAGAGATCTACGGAGAACAAAGCAGAGAACGTCTGAGCCAGTCCAGTTGCCCAGCCACCTTCTGTTCCCTCAGCCCACTTGTTCAGGCCCTTTTCTTTGATCTTTGCCTTGCTGGTATTATAGCAGGTGGATAATTTTTTTCTCTGAGTCCAGCAAATCCTCCAGTTGAAATGATTTTTGGAAACTGTTAGGAAGCACAAATAGTAAATTGCTCACTCTCTCTTGGAAACAACTGGTGATGGTGAAAGATTGATTTAAGTCTGGCTAAATTATGGGTGTTTTTACTGGGACATGGGAAATTACCAGGAAGTAAAAGTTTCCATGGCACCATCCATCAGCTCCACAGCATCCCTCAGCTCCACTCGCAGCTCAGGGGAGTACCCTGCCTTCTCTGCTCACGCTCAGCTGCCTGCAGAACATCCTGTTGTCTTCCCTGCAACATGAGCACTTCTTTTCCTTCTCCTTTATTATTTGGCTTTTAAATAAATTCTGTCATGGAACTGCCTGGAACACTGAAGAGCTGTTGCCATCCCATATCAGGGGAAAAGCCCCCAAGCACACCAACACACGAAGGATAACTCTGCCTCACTTCAAATACGTGCAACCCTGGTCAAATCAAGAGAGGCAGTTTAAAAATCACGGGCTAATCACTCCAAAACAACATAGACTGTGTGGAGGAATTTTCTACAGATAATTCTTAAATTAGTCTTTTTACTAAATATATTGCTGAGAGGCAGCAGGTAGACACACATTAAACTGGATTTATCCATGTCAAACTCCTTAAGTTCACCATAAAATTTCACTACTAGTGTTACATACAGTTTGTCTGTGGGGAGGGTTTCACTGCACTCAAGAGAGAAGACAGTAGAAGCACCTGAGACCAGGAGGCACTTTACCCCTGTCTGCAGCCACCCAGAAGTGCCAGGCAGACTTAGGGTGCAAGCAGGAGATGCTGCTCATCCAGATAACCACGTTCAGCACTGACAGCATTCCTGATGCTGTGGAAATCTGTAGCAGATACCTTGATAAGGCAGCTGTCATTTCCCTCTAATTTTGTAGTATTTTTAAAAGAATTCTATGTCCAGGCTCCCCACCACCACTACTTTGGTAAATGTTCAGAAATCCCTAATCAAGCTGGATAAAATCCAAGGACAGCCCAGATAAAGTAATATTCACATGGAGCAAATGCCTCCAGGCAAGGACTAGGTAAAGGTTAAACAGATTAAAGACACTCTCAAACTGTAACAAATTTACTGACGATTAAACAACTACAGAAAGGTGGCTGGAAAGAGCCTTATCCACCCATGTGAACTTGACCACAAGGGGAGGGGGAAAGCAAAAATCAGAAAATAGTCAGTATTCCCCACAAGCTGCTTAACATTTCAATGCTCAAGGCTCATGAAGAAATTACGATTATTTTTATTACAAAGCAAGTTTTAATCCTGAGAAAATTCAGTTTCTCATTTAAAAAAAAAAAAAAAGAATCTCAGCTGACACAAAAATTGTGTGAAACTTTTTAAAAGCCTTTCTCCCCAGCAAGTAAGCATACTGATGAAAAAGCTGGATGATTTTTCACTTGATAATAAGAGTTGATAGTAAGAGTTGTCAGGGCTTGTTTCTATCAGCTGTGTTGTACAAAGGATTACCAGTAATGTTGTGTTGGACTCTTGACCACAGAGAGATCAGCTATCAGTGTTTGACCCTGCAGCTGTAAGGGAGGCCATGCAGACAGTCCCTAACACCTAAAATACACTTTTATTCTGCTATAGGCAGTTTCCTTAATTTCATGCTTGACAGAATCCCTTAACTTCATCCTTAACAGATTCACTCCACTGTCAGTAAGATTTCCATGCAACTGAAAAAAATCCCTCCAGTAATGGACCTTGAACCAATCCCACCTAAGAGCTTAAACCATCTTTTCATCTTTTCCCTGGTGAAACACAAATCAAACCAGCCAGCATCACTTTCATTGGCAATTCAATTAGCTCAATCCATACCACTCTTTCAGTAATGGTTTGTATCCCTAAGCTGACTGCAGCACAGGATGAGCGACCTGTCAGCTCCCCAAAGTCTCTGTGCCACAGCAGACAGTGTTTGCACCATCTCAGTCAGGTAACAGGGTCCTACAAACCTCAAAATGGGCTAAAGAGCATTTAGTCCCTTCTATTCTCTGCATTGCCATACAGTCAGTAATATTTGTGTTAAATAAAAACACAGGACAGCTGTTACAGGCCTGTACCTTCCAATACAAAATCATATTACATCCATGTTGCTTCAGGACCATTCCAGGAACCGAAGTGAATCTCAAGACCATAAGATGAAACCTGTCATACAAAAACCGAAATGAATAAAATTCCTTCTAACTCGCTGTTCTCTCCTTTCATGTGATAGTTTTACAGGTGCTTTTTGGCGCTTCTGAGATGCAACAAATCCACTGTGAATTCCGCCCGCAAGTCCTTGCCCAGGTCCTGCCATGCCTGGCAGCAGGTACAGGGTGACACCAGCCCTGTGGCAGCTGCCTTGGCTGGGCCACCCTTGGCTGAGAGCCTGGACCCTGCTGGGAAGCCGTGCCCACCTCTGGGAGACCCCTTGGCAGCTGGAGCAGCTGTGCCAGCGGCTCCCTGCAGCACCTGAGCCAGCCAGGAACACGTCCTTTGGGGAGCTGGAGTCCAGATGTCAGAGTTCTGCCAAATAACCTCAGTTTGCAGCTTAACAAAGCTAATGAGCAATTGCCTGTCTGCTTCCTCAGGGGCTGGTTTGACCAATAAGCCACTGCCCTTGTTTATGAAACACTGTTCCTTAATCAAATACCAGGAGTTTTGGAAAAAAAAAAATAAATCCACAGATGCCTCTGGAAAAAGGTTTAAAAACGCAACAAATCCCATTTTGTAAAGACTTTCTGCCAAAAGCCAACCAAATAAAAACCCAAACCCACCCACACCAAAACCGAGATCCAGAGCACTGTGCTTTAGAACAGCTCCAGGAAACACCCTGCACGTGAAGAGAGGAGGCAAACAGGTTCTCGTAGGGAATGATCAACTTGCAGATGGTCTCTCTCTGGTTTGGATTATGCTGTTCCTTGAAGTTCTTACATTACTTTTTGATACAAACTTGAATAGATTATGAGGAACTGCAGTTACAAACTAAAGCTCTAGTAAATTTTAAAGTGGGTATGTTTCAAAGCATAGGAATTGCAGGTGAAGCTTAAGAAAACAAATATTTTAGGGACATTTTGTTTTTTTTAAAATATTAGCTTACAAAGTTATTCCACCAAAGAATAACTTCTTCCTAACACCCAGTGAAGAAGCAACTCTCTGAATACACAGCAGAGGCTGTGAGCAGTGCAAGGACTTGCTGCAGGCAAGGACACCAGGTGAAACCCTGAGGCACTGAGCACTAGCAAGAACGGTGTGTTTTTACCCAGAATAGTCCCAGTGACCCCACCAGGAAATCTGGTTGGGGACCTTCTACAGGATCTTCCTCCTGGACCATCTTTGGGGAGGGAAGTGACAGATGGTGCCTGCTACAAACAGAAAAGCATTGGAAAGCCTCAGAAATCCAGCTGGAGGAAGGATCAAAAACAAACAAACACAGAAAAACCCTGTCCCTCATTAACTCAGTATTTTGACAATATTTTCATCCCAAATTGGAAGGAAAACATGAAATAGCACCATTCTGTGGAGAATTAATTTTCAAATCCCAATCTGCCTAGAAATGCCATTTTTCATAGGAGTTTCACGCTGAAGCTTATCCACACCCCTGCCAACACAGCTGTCAAAAAGTGTATCAGAGTGCTCTAATTACCCTGCACAAGCCAACACAGGGGTCTGGGTGATGAATAATGTGGGAGAAAAAGTTAATTGGATTTTTTTGTTCGCTGCATGAGTTGGATCCATTTCAAATTGCCCATCTTTCCCTATAAATACACACACGAGGCTGATGGTTGGACTTGATTACCTTCAAGGTCTTTTCCAGCCTTAATGATTCTGTGAGTGGCATTCAGGATCCGCTGAGGATGGACTTCAGCACAATCACCAACTGCAGCTGCCTAGGAGTGAGAATGCAGGAATCTGCCTGTAATTCCTGGAAGTAAAAACATCCAGCCCCATATCACACCACTGACAACCTTAAAACTTGAGTATTGCATTTCAGAGAGGGCAGTACTGAGAAATAACCCCCCAGTATCAGCAGGTTCCCTGAGCAGCCCATGCTGGGGGTCTCCAAACAGCCCCTGGGGACGATGCACCTCCACTCCCTTCACTGAGCAACCCCAGTGCGCTCCAGGCAATCAAAAGTCATTCATGTTGAAAGATCTGAGCCTTTGGTTTAACCACCAAGCACTGAAGCCCTTTGGGTGCCCTGGTGAGGGCAGAGGATGTTCACCAGCAGCAGGGCTGGCACGACACAGCACGAGCACGTCCTTCAGCCTGGTTTCCACCTCCATCTCCTTACCACCACAGAGCACTCTGTGCACATCACCACCTGAGTCCCTGTTCCAAATGGTTATTTTTGATTTTCAGGTGGCCACAAGCTGTCCTTTCCTTCCAGGGGTGTAGGTTTATTTTTTTATTTGCAGTGTTAACAAAGGCCTCTTCATACTCACACATTACTGCACAACCTATTTATTTTTTTTATTCTTAAGCCACAATTGTAGTAATTACCTAAATAACACCAAACGTTTTAAAATACAGAAGCTGAACCCATGAATTGTGGCTTTTACTGAGGTTATATTAGTGGATGAAGTCAAAGCAATGAATGCACTTACTGCTAAGGAATACAAATCTATTATTTATTCCCAAGCACACATTTTTAAAGGGTGGTTTGTTATTTTCAGATTAGAAAGCACACCAGGAATTTTTCACTTCGTCTTTTCCCTTGATATTGTCTCTAGGTGGATTGTTAAATTTCAATATGAATTTCTACATTAATAATAACTTTACAAATCTGTGACTGGTGACTTTCATATGTGCAAGAATCTGTTCTATCTTAGAGCATACAAATCTGGCTTTGTTACATGTCTTCGAGGTGTTAAATAGTTCGTGGCTTGTGATACATATTTATGTTAGTTTCTGTTCCACTAACCCTGTGACCTGTGGGTCATCTGCTCCAGAAAGCAGCTTGAAGCTGCTCTGGTGCTGTTTGGAAACATGCAGGATGTTGTAGCTATGAATAAAGATTTCTTCATTCAGTACCTTGGCAGCCTTATTTCCTGTGTGAAAGCCAAGCAGTTTGGCCTCTCCGTGCCTTCACAGCTGTTTTGACAGAGGGCTTGAGGCTGGATTCCACAGCAGCAATAGCAGCAGGAATAGTAACTTGAGAAATGGGATTGCCGCCACTCAGCATACTCCAGAAAGATCACTTGTAAAATATTATAGTCCCAAAAGGTTTCTAATCCTTCCTAAACATTTTGGGGGGGAGAGGCGGGGGGAGCTTCATTTTTTTTTTCCCCTGGAAGATACTTCAGCAAAGCTTAGGCAAAATAAGTTCCCACTGCTCGGTGCAGAAACAGCAACAACAGAAATCCACTTTCAGAAAGAATCCAGCTTTCTCTGCCTTGCTCATATTCAGATGGATTCTCCTGTTCATGAGTGTTTGCCCATTGACTCTTGTCCCATTTCTGGGCCCCCGGGCAGAGCCTGGTCCATGCTCTGCCCACTCCCTGCACACGCTGACAGACATGGGTGAGGTGCCCTCTCAGTGTCTCTTCCTGAGGCTGAACAGCCCCAGCTCTCTCAGCCTTTCCTGCTCACAGAGATGCTCCAGTCCCTTCAGCATCTTTGTCACCATCCACTGGACCTGCTCCAGGAGCTCCATGTCTCCCTTGTCCTGAGGAGCCCAGAACTGGACACAGCACTGCAGATTTGCCTCACCAGGGCTGAGCAGAGGGGCAGGATCCCCTCCCTGACCTGCTGGCAGTGCTCTTCCAAATGCACCCCAGGATACCACTGGCCTTCTTACCCCCCAGGGGACATGGCTGGCTCATGGACCAGGACCCCCAGCTCCTCACAGAGCTGCTTCCCAGCAGGTGAGCCCCCAGCCCGTCCTGGTGCCTGGGGTTGTTCCTCCCCAGGGGCAGGACCTGCACTTGCCTCTGTTGGATTTCAGGCAGATGCTCCCTGCCCCTCTCTCCAGCCTGCTGAGCTCCTTCTGAAGGGCTGCCCAGCACTCTGGGGTATGTCAAAGTGTCCACACACCCTCGAACAACTCAGTGCCACAGCCCTCACACAATTCCCAATACATGGCACCGGAGAGACAGCGACTGCCCTTCACTCATGCTGCCCAACAGTTGCATTTGGGATACTTTGGCCAATTTGCTTGATAACACAATCGAGGTGATACCAACTTTATAAAAGAAACACCGACAAACCTATTAAAAAACCACAAAAAAACCCAAACCTTCATAAAGACTACAATCACCTCCACCTCCCCCAAACCGCCACAAGCAAACAAATCCAAACCCAACCAACCAAAACCAGATTCCAATTTACACCTCTGAAGTGAGGGATAAGAATTTTTCCATTGAAAAGGAGGTACAGCTCCTGTTTTTTACAATGAGTGTACAGCCCCATGCTTTCTGATGTTTATAAGCAGCTCATAATTTCATGTCAGCAAGTAGATTTGCTGTCTGCAGTATTTGTCATTAAAAATGGCTATGAAATGATCATCTCTTACCTGGATTTTTTTTCTAAATGAAGCACTGTAGCTGCATAACCAGCAGTATCTTGGGATATTAAGCAAGCAGTTAAGCCTTCCCTTACCTGTTTCAACCTTCTTCAACACCTGAAAAAATTAGCTAAATGACCAAAAATTAACTAGCATCATTTTGCATCCTTTTTTTTTTTTCCTTTTGTGATAAGGAAAAGCTATCCAGCTTGGAATGTGGGCATTCCACTGCAAGCAGAACCATTCCTAGCAAACCCCTGGGATATCCCAAGACAGGCTTTGCATAGTTTTCACATGCAAATTCAAGAATTGGGTTTAGAGTCAAGCAAAACTGACACAAGAAAGGAAATAAATATTGAACAATTCCAAGTTGCCCCATTTCCTTTCGGGCTCCACCGGGCAGGAGCAACAAGGGATGATTACAGCAGGGTCTACAGCACAACCCCCATGTTCCCAGCAGCGCTGACCCTTGGGACACATCACATGTCACCCCCAGAGGCATAGACTGCCTTGTACTTATTAGAGAAAGAGCTTTAAATAAATAAACTAAAATCTGGACTGTGTTGGCCCCATTTCAGGAAGAAACAGGGTGCCTGAGCAAAAGTCTCTTCAGTCAATGGGAGTTTTCTCACCATTATAAAAAGGTTTGCTTCAGGCACATGGCCTGAGACTTAGTTTTAAGGAAATCGGTTCTCAGTCACCTCCTCCACCCTTTTGAATGAAACATAAATACCAGTTTAGCTTTAGGAGACCTAGGGCCCAGATTAGAAGCAGAACAAGCACAAGTCCTGTAGGAGAAGGAGGGAGACCTGCAGGAGGTGCAGGGAGGTAAAATTTGGGTTTATTTGCCATATGCAAGAGGGGACAGCCAGCACTCACTCTTGAGTGACCCTGCAGTTTCTGGCAATAAGCAGCAGGCCAGGACAGCACTCAGGAAGGTAGGAAGGTGACATACACATTACTTTTATCTATCACAGTGCCAGGGGATAACTAAATTTGTCATGATTAACATTCACTGCAGTTGCTATAGTGACTGATTTTGTCTACTGCATGGGCTAGATGGCTATTTTCTCCTCCAGGCCTTAGAGAATATTGCCCATAAAAAGCAGCACTCTTAGCTCACACAGCTGACAACTGAAATAACACCCAGCTCCCAGAAAATTTTTTAAAACTTATTGGGTTTTCCTATCAAACTGTAAGTAAGTTTGATAGCAGAACAAATTACAGCAGAATGACACCAGCATCTTAAGCAACCCATAAAAGGTTCTGCAGCATTTCTGTTCTGTTTTGGCAGCCAGAGAAGAGAGAATACATCAGGCACCTTTTCCTTTCCTCATTCCTCAGTGTTCTTGTTTCCAAGACCACTGAACACCACCAAGTCCCGTTTTTAGGGCCAGTCAGACTTGCAGTCGACTCATGGCTAACTTTTGCACCTTTTTCCCCCTCCCATAAGTTTCCTCGCAGACAGCATTTTATTACCTCTTCTTAGCAGGAGAGAGGAGGCAGCATCAAGCCACTTGCTCTATCCACAGTGCTTGCATGCAATTTTACTTTAAAATACATTAGCAGTTTTAAGCACTCCTCCAGAAGGCTGGGAAGCAACGCTCAGATAAGTGTGAACCCCAGCCCTTGCATAGTGTAAGTTACCAGTTTTGACTTAAACATAAAAGGAACATTTTAGCAGCAGTGTTGGGTCTGCTGGTGAAATTTGTCACTGACATGACAGACACTGAGAGCTTCTCCACAGGATTTACCAATTATAAGTGGAGTAGAGGGTGTCTTGTTGGCATTTTTCAATCACGATGGTGGTATTAATCGCAACATACAATGTGTGTTCCTCAGAAGGGAGGAAGGCTGTTTCCAGCAGGAGGAAAAAGTATTGACAATGCAGTTTTAGACCATGAAAGTACTTTACCTAAAAGCTGCTTCTGCCTGGGAGAGAAGTGGCACATTAGAGGACACTGGGGCCCTGGACCTGCCCTCACAGGGAAATCGATTGGAGCTTAAAGGGCTTTAAAGTGAATGGATTTAAAGTGATCTGGTTGATCTGCATTAAGTTGCTTTGATTCTGAGCTAGTGGTCTTTACTCCACTTTCAGGTATAATTAAGCTGAAGTAAATTACAGTAAAGCAAGATTATTTGAAATTCCAAGTCCACAGGAGGGTTTCACCAATTGAAACAGTCTGCTTTTAAAAAGTTAATGCAGATCAGCTTTCCATAACCTCACACAGTCAGAAGTTCTCCAAAGGGCAAACACTGGGTTGTCAGCAGAGTCAGTGCCTGCCTTACCAGGATCTGGCCCTGAGCATCTACTCTTTAATCTGCAAGATGCACCACATGTCAAAGGGCACATTTCCACCATGTAGCTCTGCTCTTGCCAGTCCTTTCCCATGCTTCCCTTGAGGTGAACACTACTGTATTTATTTGGTTTTGTTACTCAACAGAGGCAGGGCAGTGCCAAGAAGGTTCCTGGAAGCAGGACTGCTGTGCGCAGAGAAGGCTGGGCTGAGCAGGGGAAGCTCTTACCCCCACAGCTCTGCCCTGGCTGCTGGAGCTGCCCCAGACCACAAGAGCTTTTATGAGGCACCACCACAAATTTGTTGATGGCTTCTGTGATCCAGCTGCATGCCTGCAGCACTCAAAGCCACAGATACAGCCAAATATGAAAACAAAAACAAAGCCAAAGATCTTAACAAGCTCACAGGATGCCTATTGCTACGTCCTAATGGCAGCACATTTGCCATGTCGCATTTGATGCTGCTAAGAGGCAAGACTGCTCATTGCTCTCAGTCCCACAGCAGCCAGCATCACACACCAGAGACATGTTTTCATCAAATAAATCAAAGCCTACTTCTCATGCCTAATGAACCCCTGCAAAGTGCCACCCACATTTGAGATTTAAAAGCCTGGAGTGCTTTTGAAGGCTAAGATGTTGAAAACAAGCTCCACTGATAAGGGTTCATGCAAGTGTCACCCTTATGATCTAGATGTAGTAAAAATGCAGTAAGTGCCAGCCACAAGTGTTTCTAGCAGAAGTTGCTGTGATCCAAGAAGAAAAACATCCTTTGAAAGGACACACAGGAGGAATGCATACAAAGGATACTATTTCACTTGCTCTAAATTATCAGCTGGCACAGTTACACAGCTCAAACTGGGTGAACAATGGAGGAAGAATTTCAGTACCTATTAAAAGAAAGATGGAAAATATGAGGATTAAAGTCAAAATGCACACAGCCCCCTTTCATCACAAGAACTGTAAACAGATTTATACAAGCATTATATGACCAATTACCTGCCTTTGCTTTGATGCACTGCCTGGGCTTGGTAATTCATTCACATCAAATTGGAATTTGAGGAAACAAAAAGGGAAAAGATCTTGTCTTGCCCATCTACATAACCCAAATACAGTCGGCAATTGAACGTAATCCTGCACAAGGCCTTCTATAATGACCTTAGAGAAGACTTTTTGTTTCTTTATCCTTATTTCTGCCCATTGCTATTTATCCTCACAACTGCAGAGGGGTTTGCTTCGTGAAATTTAAACAATCTGCTTGTGCACTACCAAGCAGAAGAGGGATTTAACTCTCACCCTTTAGCTCCAAAGCCATGAATCCAGTCAGGCTGCAAGTTTTTCAGCACAGCAGGAACCAGGGAGGAAACAACTGTGTACTGAGTCAGTCAGGTATGAAAACTGACTCCTCCAAAATAAGTTGTTCTGGGTCTCTGAGGATGTATGTGGCCTCCTTCTAGCTTTTTAGGACCATGCCAGCTGGAGAATATCTTCACTCAGGAAATAACTCAGCAGCCTACTTTCAAAAGATACAGATTTTGGGATGCTGGAGTCTCTTGGTATCTTTGACCCCAGCCCCACAGGCATATATACACATACAAGCCTTCACTTGAAGGCTTTGGAGTAGTTCCCTCAGCATCAGTGTGCTCAGCGTGAGTTGAGAAGCTGCATTAAGTCTGCAGGATTCACACAGTTTTGTGTGTTGTACATTTGAGTACGAAAAATTAAAGACTTGTGTTCCTGGCCAGTCTATCCGAGTGAAATTCTCAGGCTTGCTCTACAGAAAAAGTCCCTCTGGGCCTTTGAAGAGCCAACCAGTCTATAAACAGTCCATGAGAAACATCCTAAAGTTTAAAATTAGCCTGAATGACTCTGAGATCTCAAATGTCTCAGCAGAAAGTTTCATAAGATTTTTCCATGAAGGATCGACAATGACCTCTCGCCATCCCTTCCCCACAGAGCCCTTCCATCAGCTGGGGGTCTGCACTCCCAGCAGACCCTGCCACAGCTCCAGCACCACCAGCACTGAGCTTGGGCTCAAACAAGGTACCCAGCTCAGCTGCAGACCTGATGTACCAAGATCCAAGTGACCCCTTGGATGGAGGGAACAGTGGCTACACTCCCGTCACATCAGAGTCTTCCATTGCAAAACCCCAACATCAGCCATGGTTTTCATCTTACAACTGAAATATGAAAGGAGATGAAGACAGAAAGGAAAAAGCCAAGATAACTGACTCATAAGTAACAAAACTGTTCCCTTCAATCCGAAATGATGATGATAATAGAATAAAAATATGTTTATGGAACAAAAGAAGATTGAATAGCAACAGTAAGAGCTTCATTCAATTTTATTTCTACATTTTTTTAAATATAATTTGCCTAAAAAAGGACCCCACCACTTTACATTAAAAACAAACAATGACTCACTAGTAAATCAATGAGAATAACATTAATAAGACAAGCTTCTCAGTGCCAAAGTATCTACAGCTGAGTCTGTAACTGCTAATGAAATCAGGAGGCCTGGCCCCCGATTTGGTGCTCAGAGACATCAGTGACTCCCTGCTCCTGGAGAGGGGCACTTGCCCCTCACTCCATCACTGGCTGAGACACCCCCCCCGCCCCACAGCAGTGTGCTGCACACAGCAGTATCAGGGCTGCTCATCACTGCACAGATTTCCAAGCCCCTTCCAGCAGGAAATGCCTCCATCTCCTAAATTTTCCATCTGACACAAAACTAGGGGAGAAGCTCGCCCCCACGCTGCATCAGAAAGTTGCTCATTAACCTGGAAGGTCACAGACATGTCTAACTGCGTTTCCAAGAAAAGAGAGGGGATGTTTATTTTAGTTGTACTTCTCTGAATTCACTTTCAGATAAGAATAAAGTAATTACGGCAAGGGGGACAGAGGAAATCCATCTCAACCTGTTGGAACTGGCCAGGAGAGGGAAGGGGTTACAGAAACAAACACAGTCAGCAAGGCTGTGTTTCCCTTGAGTGGGTTCAACCCAAGGCAGGGACCCAAAGCACCCAGATTAGAAGTTCAGGTCTGACCCATCTGTCAAGACAGAGGTTTGTTCACAGAATAACTGTGAGGTCCAGGCAAGTGACAGGACAGCTCCCCAAACAACAGGCTTCTAATGAGCATCAGTTGTGTCTGTGGGTGACATGCAGCCACGCTATGGGAGCACCCTCACTGCATTCCAGGGGACTCCAAAGGGATTTTAGTTTATGTCTTTCCATGGACAACCCCAATGTACAGCAGTTTCATGTGCTGGTGCCCTTCAGATATCAGCTTACTGACTCATGAGAGGTCTCTGTCTTGGCAGACAGTCCCAAAGCAAATGCCATTTCCCATGTTTCAGGCACACGATTTCCTCACAGGCTTCTTCAGGACAACTGGCTCTGTTACTCCAACAGGGATTCATTCATACCAGCCCGCCCAAGCTTTGAGCTACAGACACTGCACGTTTCATTGCCGTTGGAACAGCTAAAATTCTTTAGCCATATCCCCACCTACATTTTTACCTACATCTTTTAAGAATACTGCAAACAGTTTTTCCTATTTTGAATTACATAAACAGCCAAGTATCCGCATTTTTTTTCCAAACCAGGGAAGAGTGGTCTCAAGCTACCCAGACAACCAGACATTTGTTCTGAAAGTTTGTGGTTGATCTGCAAATTGGACCACTAGATGCCTTTGGCAATGCATTTCCTCTCCTGAGCAGGTTAGCAGGGAGAAAACCGTGGCCAATTTAAAAGCTGGTGCCCCAGGAGTGGGGAGGGAAAGTGAGGGGGAGAACACACATGGGCACCAAAGCCCCTGAACCTGGGGGTTTGTCCCACTTGCACACTGGAAAGCTCCTCGGAGTAAATCAGTCATCACACTCCCCCTGATTGCCTTTCCAAATATTCAGAGTGTTTCACTACATCTCTCACCCCCAAAGATACACCAAAGACATGTTACTTCTTCCCTTCAGCAAATTTCAGACTGAGACTGGTGCATTTCTCATTGCTGCTCTGGATAAATGAATTTGTAATTGGAAGAGTGAGTCAGAGCTGAACAGAAGCATTCAGTCCTGGGAGAATAAATGTTAATAACTTTGGCTTCCAGGAAGTATGTCAGAAAATTATAATTAGGAAAAAAAAAAATCTGCAAGAGGGGAAAAGCAACATGCACATACTTAAATGGTTGAAATAAAATGGCATATCTTTTTTTCCCAACTTCTTAGAAATGGACAGGAACATGAGACTCCCAACCCTGTACAGCAGAGTATCTCCCATATGCTCATGGCAAGGAAGAGAGAACTGTGAGAGCCTGCTGGCACCTGGAACCTCTGCCCCACCTGTCCAGCTCATCCACCAGAGCAATCCCACCCTCAGCTGACTCCACATACCTCAAAGGTATCCAGGGGCACAAGCTCTTCAGTGCTTGAACTGAAACTAATGACCTGGGGATAGGAACCTCCCCAAACACATACAGCTGCTGTTCTGAGGTGATGCTAAATTACTTCACAAGAGAAAGCCACCAGGCTCCAGGCTTTTTTTCCCCTCAAACAACTCAAGTAACTCTTAATTTTAAAATGCTCCATTCCTTAGTTTTCTAATAAAGAAGTTGAAATTGTGCAAGTTTTTACAACACACACCAAAGGCTGATTTAATTTAAATATGTATTTTTAAATACTATTTTTCTCTGTGGGAAGTATCTATTTGCACTTGGGGAAGAGGCTGTGGTTTCATGCCATTTCATCTATTCAGGCTTTTTTTTTTTTTTTTTTTTTTTTTTTTTTTTTTTTTTTTTTTTTTTTACTTTGGAGTTCTTTTCTTCCAGCCAGGTATCTAAAAATATCAGACTGCCAATCCTGAGAGAGAAACTGAGCAACAACTGGCTTTAATTACTTCAAATACTACAAAACTAAGTAGCCAGAGAGTGGCACCAGCCAACCTACAATAACCTGAATGGATTGGAAGCACTGACCTTGGGAACTCAATTAAGGCAGGCAATATTCATCAAATAGCAGTTGAATGAAAGAAACTAATTTTCATTTACAGATGGCCTTTAGCATAAGTGTGAAGATCCCCACTGATTACACCTGCTCACATTTTGAAGCATGTGCAAATGTTTCCACTACCCAAATTCCAGCCTGTGCTCCATCCTCATAATGGATATTGCTGTCCTGGTAGAAATACTGGATACTGTAGGAAAGTACTCTAAGACTTCACAAAGCACAAGAAAAAGAACGTATACATGGCAAAAATAGAATGCCCTATACATTGACAACACACTGCCATAAAATATAGACAATCTCAGCCTACAGCAGCCCTCCAGCTTGTGGGTCTGCATGTGGCACACTGGCAGTGATCTGTTCCCAAGGCAGATTAATGACCTTTCCCAGGCTTCAAAATTAAACTATCAATATACATCAGAGCAGGATGTGTCACAGCTGTGACACAGAAGGGCAATCGGGCCATATATTGCACTCCTATGGGAAACCTGCAACAGCAAAACCCTTCAGATCCCAAAAGTTATCACAGAATGGTTTGGGTTGGAAGGGACTTTAAAGATCATCTACTTTCAATCCCCTTGCCATGGGCAGGGACACCTCCCTCTTTTCCCACTTCCAATTTCAAGCCAAGAATGCCCCTCATTGCTTTCTTTCTTAAAATATCACGGCTTTGCTCTTCAGCTTTTTGCTTCTTCCCCCTATGCCTGTACAAATATATACACAAACATACATTTCTCACATGGCAGTAAAAGCCAGGAGATCCCAAGAGTACACAAACGACTTCTTAAATCGCACTGACCAGCATAATTCTAATTCTCACTGAAGTGAGAAGGAACACTGCGCATCAACACAAAATCCCTTCCTGCAGCCTCCTCGGGGTCCTGGCTGCTCACGCTAAAAACACAAGGGGAGATGCTGCAGTTTCTGCACCAGGCAAGGACTTGCTCAGGTTTACAAATGGCAAGTTTCTGTAGCACTACAGGATTTCTTATGCGTACCTGTGAATTTGATTGAGTAAAGGACCTTAAAATGTTAATACTGCATCAAAATCACATTGACTGAGGACACTCCTGACTGCCAAGTGGGACTCACTGCCAAGCTATGAAGGTGCATGTCAAGTACTTCACTCATTAGATATGTGGCTGTTATGATGGGTTTGGGGGCTTTTGTTTTGCTTGTCATACAGAATTTCCTGGAACTGATTTCACAGCTCTTCCCGCTCTCACCGAACATGAACATGACATTTCCTGGTTACTTCCCTGGGTCATCATTAAGCTTTTGTTAGTTTGACCAATGAACAAGTGCCAAGTGCTGCTCTTGGTGGAGTAATCACCTCCTGACTTCAAAGGAAGAGCTGTTTTAAGAGCTGTGTTCTTGAAAAAACTGTCCTCAGTTCTGCCAGATCACTGTCTTCATGAATCAAAGCAATAGGTACACTAGCAAATAAACACATAACAACTTTTTAACTTAAAGGCAATTAAGCAAGAGGTGAAGGGGCCTCTCCAGAGATCACTTTGAGCATGCAAACTCTAAACAACTCCTGAGAGTCCTGTGCACGAGGTCAGAGTGATGTCACCAACTTCGTGCTTTCACACACACTGCAATTCTCAGCCTTGTACCGAGCAGTCACTGCAGGCTCAGCTCTCCTTGGAAGAAAAATACAAACTCTTTTTGGTATTTGCTGGTCCATACAAGAGCTTTGAAATGCAACTTCGTCACAACTGAAAATCTCAAGCGACGTACTCGAGTGTTCCCAAGGTCTTTGGGGAGTTTGGAGGGATTAAGCTCTTGATGGCTTTGCAGTACAGGGCTTTTGTAACAAAACACAAACAGCTGTATCCACCTCTACGGTTTGTAACAGAGAGGCAACAAATCCACATTTCCTTATGCTAAAAGCAGTGGGGTGCACAGCTACCACGTATACCTGCTGTACATCATTGGTAGCTCTTCCTTAATACTTTAAAATTCATTTACAGTCGCATCCCTCTCCTCACCCTTTGATGACTTTCTTGCTGCGTTACAACCTCTGCTTCATCTGCTTCAGCAAACCACAAGGCTGAACTTTTCTGTATTTATTTATTGGGTTTTTTTTCTTTGAGCAACTCCCCTGTGACTCCACCTCACAGCTACAGCTGGGCACAGGAGGGAATTTAAGACCTCATCTGACAGAGGAGTGTGCTGGCAAATTACATTTTGGAAAACCAGAGAGTGACTTCAGGTGATGGGATTGGCTCAGCTGCTATTAATCTGTGTATCAGCTTTTGCAAAGATGCTTATGCTGGAAGATTAGCAAATAAAGCATCCATATAATGCTGAAGCTACAGAAACAATACAGCTCTAAAGAAACCATCTGCTCCCAAGATTGGATGGACAGCGAATGGTGATGGGATTAGAGCACTGCATGCACACAGGTTTCCTAACAGAGAAACACAACCTTCCCTGCCCCTTTCCAACTGCCCAGAGACCTCCAAGGGCAGGGAAGGTGCAGAGGGGTGAAACAAGGCCCCTCTGTGCTGCAGGAGTCCCCAGGTCCCTCTGCAGCCATTGAGATGCTTTGAGTGACAGGAGTCGGACACAAAGGGGAGTACCAGGGGGCAACACAAGCTTTGCTTTACTATTAATAGCTATTTGACAGAACTGAAAATTAATTGAGCTTAAAACTATTTCCTGTACTGTTTTATGGCAAACAGTGATAAAAATAGCTGATTTCTTGACCTACCACTTCCTTGTTCACACATACCACCAGGGCTACTTATTTGCTATTTTTTTTCCATTCTCTGCCACATATAACCAGGCTGCATTATAGCACCATCATTATATTTCATTATTAACTAAAAGTGTAAAATTAAAACAGAGTAAATCAGAATTCCTTCAGGGCACAGGTTTGGCTGTCTATAGGCAGGAAGGCATCAGGAGGCCAGGGACTGGCATGCAGAGCTGAATGAAACTTTCACCCTGAAACCTGGAGCAGCACAGCCTCACCAAAGCCCAGCTTCCAGCTGCAGTGTCCTTATGTATCCAGATACTTTCCCTTATTCTGCCCTTGTTTGCTTTGCATTTATCAAGAACTGAGATCTGAAGAGACCTCCTTCCTTCCTTATAGGACACAGCTAGGGAGGAGTTGGTTTTATTGCTCTGTCACCAAGAGAATGTTTGTGAGTTCTGTATTCCTGAGAAGAGAAACCCAGATGTTGGCATTGCTGTAACACAGGTTGTCTGGAGCACCCACTGAGACACCTCCACCCAACGCCAGCGTCCCAGCAGGACCTGGGTGGGGTCAATGAGAAGTCAATCCAACAATGACTGTGTGGGCTCAGTTTATGAATGCATGTCCCATTTATGGCTCTTTACTGGCATCCTTCACCAGTATTTGCAGTCAGATACAGCTGGAGGTGTCACCTCCGCTTGGTGGCAGGACCAGAATGGTCCAGACTAGGAGGTACCGTGCCTGTCCCCAGGGCACAGGGTCATCTCAGACCTCCACACGAGCTCAGCAGGGAAGCTCAGAGGCAACAGCTCAAGCTCTCTCAGAGCTCAACCTTCAAAGCTTACTGAGCAAGACTACAACAGTCTCGAAATCACGGACCAGAAACAGCACTCCACGCATCTGGCACCTTTGGGGTGTTCAAAGACCTGCACAGTTGGAGATGAGCTGGACACAGAGAGCTCAGACCTGCTGCCAGGATACACAACTTACCCATACAATTAGCTCATGCCATTCAGGGGCAAGAATGGCAAATCACTATAGTGTTGTCCCAGTCACTCACTGGTCTCCCTACACAAACAATGCCTAGAGCTGGAAGTATGAAAAAAAAACCTAGTAAGAGTCCACATATCATAATTATGAAAATAAGAACTCTTACTCATTAAAAATCAGTAGAGTTTCTCTAAACTATTGGTCACAATTAGCCTGGTCAGGCTCAAATTATCTGCCACAACAACTACTTCAACAAGATTAAGTTGCTTCTTATCAAAACAGCTTTGAGCATCTCGGTCCTAATAAATAAACAAGTTTTCTTTGCAATTTCCCTTAAATTCTTCAGCTTGACTCCCAGTTCACACAGCCCATACAAACAGCCTTGAACTGGCAGCTGGTACAAGACAGCACCTTCTAAATTCCCTGGAGAACTCTGTTTGCTGAGCCTTTTTCCTAAATTCAAGTGCAAATTTCCCCTCCTACATATTTTCTTAAGAAATGTGAGCCTTTAATGTATCTTTGCTAAGCCAAGAGAGAGCCAAATAAGATAATGTCTGTAAGATACCTGAGGAAACAACAGGCAACTGAGAGGGGAAACAGATTCTCAGCTCATGAAAATGATTTACAGCTTCCTTGAAGGCAGGATACTTCATTGATTTATCCCAGTTAAAGATCAGATTCTATTTTTTAAAAGTATTTTAAGTGGTACTGCAGCTATTCAGCATTTCTGAATGGACATGGAACACTCAGCCAAGCAGGAGAAAGCTGAGGAAGTTCCCCCTCCACATACCTGTTAAGATTAGTTTTTATGTTCTGCTTCAGACACTGTGAATTACAGTTATTTTGTAATATATAAAGCACACACTGAGCACGCAACTCAGTTTTCCTATTTTTATGCTGCTGAATGTACCTGAAACTGGCTTTTAATGAAATACAGCCTACTTTGACACGTATTTTATTTTCTTTTGGGAAGGGAAATGAATGCTACAAATGCTGGTACCACTTTCACCATTCAGGGCTCTGCATTTCATTTCAGTCTTTAACTATCAGAGAAGGACTCAGGTACTCCACATTTTGACAGGTTAGGTTTATGGACCTGAAATGGCCCAGGGCATTTCAGCATCACTGGAGTGGTACAAGGTGAGCACCACAGGGCTCTTTGTGAATTACTAAGGCTTGGAACATGTGATAACACACACCAGAGCTGTTTTGGAGCAGGATTAGCAAAAGCTTGGCTGATTCAATCACCTTGTTACAAGGACCCTCCTTCTGAGGTTCTCCTGCAGCGAGGTTTTAGATTTCCTTGAAACTGTAAAGTACACATCCCTATGCTAAAATTGTAACTTTTTTTGGCATGGAGAACAGCCACCAGTACCTGCTGAAGAGGGGTTTGTCACACGTTGGAACCAGTGTTGGCTCACGGAAGCACCTCAGCATTTTGTAAAGGACACCAGGGCCAGGGAGCAAAAACACTGCAAGATATTGCATGGATGGAAATAAAGATATTCCAAGTTGGTTTTGTTCCCATAAACACAGCTTTCCATGCACACTGACCTCCAAAACCAGCACCATGCTCAGAGCTGGCATGGAGACAGCCAACCAGGCTCGCAGGGTTTTGGGAAGTGTCTGTTTCTGCTCAAAGAGATCTCGCTCCTGCCAGAAGTTACTCACTCCAAACCAAACTGCTCTCAGTCCACTCCCTCCACGCCTCTCCTTCTCTGGCACTTTGGAACAAACTTTTTCAAAGCATCTCCAAGGTCAGATTTTCTTTGTTAATCTTCCATTCTGCCTTTGCAAATATCCCTACTGTTTCAAATACTCATTGCTTGAATTTTCTCCCCAAATTAGTTTTCTTTATTGTACACTGGACACAAGCCAATGCTAGAGTGGTAACCTTCAAGTCTGACCTGGCTGACAAAAGATGCAATTAAGATTAAATTCTCCCCTTATCACATGTGAAGTTTCAAGCTAAGTTTAGGCCAGCAGGCAGATACAAACTCATGCAAAACTTGGGAGACACAAACATCCTGGTACATCACCTCAGCAGAGGAGACATCCTGGTGGGTAACTAGCAGCAGGAGCCACTTACCTGTGAAGGGCAGTATTTCAGAGGACTTGGATGGAAGATGAGGGGAGCCAAAGCTGGCCACCACGAGGGCTCCTTCCTTTCTCAGTGCAGATGCTGTGAGGCTGCTGTGTTTGCAAACCCTCTAGCACAGGCCCCTGAAAGGAGCCCTCCATGCCCACCTCCAGAACTGCAGACAAGCTGTGCATGGCATGAACTGCATATCACCAATTCCAGGAGACCCCAGATCTCCCTCCATTGTGTTATCGGGATGACCACTCACAGTGCTATATATGGAAGCCACTTTCCATACCTGTCACAAGCAGCTCACTGAATTTAGGTCAAAAAGAGAAGCAGCTGTTTGCAGAGAGAGACATTACAACTTTACCTTCATCTGCAATTAAAGAGACAAGCTAGAAACTAGCACATCCTCTTCCTTGAAAGTTCTGTCTTCAAAGGGAGTCCTGATGTGTAGCTCCTTCTCACCTGGAGCGAGGCACAAAGCCGGCTGGGTCCCAGATTGCTCCCAGCATTCCCCAGGAAGCTCATGAGCTCCAGGTGATGCCTTGCCTAACGCAGGGACTGCAGGCAGTTCCCTTCCCAGGACACCAGGTACCATGCCTACAACCCCACAAGCTCTTCCTGACTTTCATCTCTCCTATAAATGCACAGGGATAGGAACTAAGATTGTCTATGGCAATGCACACAAATTATCTGCTCCAAAATGAAGCCTGATGCTTCCACACTGTGCTTTGTGTCATCACCTGAAGCAAGTGATGCAGTTTCCTTGCCAGGCTGGTACAGTTCACAAGTGAGGACAAGCACCCACAGTGCTGGGCAAGTGTCAAACTCCACAGCACACAGCAGAGAATGAGCCACCTTGCTTGTACCCACACCTTCAGCTGGGAGCAGGCACACAACACAAAGGAATGTGTGGCTGGGGCACCTTGTGCTTCTCTCCAAGAGGTGCCAGCATGTATTTTTTTTAACCATCACTGTTGATATACTGGTGTCTTGTCAGATCTGGTTCCCACTCTATTCTTCTCAGGGAGGTGAGGATGGGGCTGTTGACTCAGGTGTGTACAGTTTGAATTTCTGGGACTTTTCTTCCCTTGTCTTTAATGAAAGCAAACCATAAAAAACCCACAGGCAGCTTTGACAGCCCAGACAATGAAAAATCTCCTGTAAAGACAATGAAACCCAGAGTTCCTCTGCCAGTAACACAGTGTCATTGCTTTCAATGACCCAAGGACTTCTTCATCCAACCATGAGCCCCTGGCAGCAGCACTTGCCTCCTCTGGTCTCACCAGGAAACCTCTCCTCACCCATGTCCCTGGCCCTCTAAAAAGGCAAAGGCAAAGAGGAAAAAAAAAAACAGTTTCCAGCTGGAAATATTTTCCAGCCTTCCCATATAATTATGGAGAATTCTTCCTACTTCTCAGCCCTTCAGCAGATAACTGCAAAGGGCAGCATTGCCCTCTTCCTGCTTTCCACGTGGACAGAGTGCTGTTCACTCTGGAAGTGGTTAGGCTGCAGGAGGGATGAGGCTTTTGTTACAGTCTAGCTGTTACTGCCCACTAACTTAAACCTGGCTCTTCTAAATACCAGACTTGTCATCACTTGCAATTTATATTAGATTTGGATCTAGGCAGCCAAAAAGAGACCAAAAAAAGAGGGTTCAAACTGGCTTGTTTTAAGCTCTGTCATAATTCCTGTAAAACTCTGTTTAGACTGTAAGTGAATCACACACTGGATCTAGCTAAAACTGTTTGAAATTCCACACCCAGTGCAAGACTATTGCCTGCAAGTGATGGAGGGATCTGAGAGACCCTGGAGAGTTTGTCTGACATTTGTCTTCTTGCAGGAGCCCTGTAGAGGAGCAGGGGGTTGGGAACCCTCGGGTGAACAGCAGGCAGACTGTGCCAACTTCCCAGAAGTCACGTGCCATCCATCCATTACACAGTCCAAGCCCAAGAGGGTGGCTGGTCTGGTCTCCCCAGCAGGGGTTGCTGGGGAAAACAACACTGAGAAATGCCAAATGAGACAGCCTAGGAAAAGAGTCAAAAGGTACTCAAATCTCAACTAAACACATACTAAGAAGGCAAATTGCCGTGGCAGACACCCCCTTGATCCAAAGGCCAGAGGTAGGACTGTTAGAAACTAAGAGTGGAGATGCTGAGAGGTTGCTACAGCTCTCCCAAAAGAACCCTGCTAGCTTTTTGTCCATAAACTCTCTCCTTCTCTCACAGGGAAAAGGAAACAGGCCCATGACTTCACAGGGTTTATTCAAAACAGAAGAAAAAGCTTTCTTTACAGATCTGATGAAACACACCAGTACAGAAGACAGGGAAGGTGTTCTCACCAACATACAGAGATTGCAGGGCTACTACTTCCATCGTGCTGCCACAGGAGTCCCCCGGAGCAGGAAAAAGCTGCCCTTCTCAGTTCTGCCTGTGTTTCAGCATGAGAAGCCAAGCACACTCTCCCTCCCCAACACTCATGAAGCATGGAAGCAATAAATCTGCTCCCCACCTACTCAGAAAAGCACACAGCAGCTGAGAGATTGCCTCTGTTAGCTTGCAGAGGACTGGAACTCATCTGAAAGCAGCTCTGTGGTATTTGTATTACTGGGTGCAGCAAGTAATATGCCAACAATTGCAAAGGTAGAGCAGCAGAGAGCTGGAAAGAGGTACCAACTTCCAGTGAGTTCTCCCATTTGTGCCTTGGAGCATCTTCCCCAAAACATTTATGAAGTAAAGGTTCTTCTGTACCAAGCCCAGCACTGTACTGGAGAAGTAAGCGTTCACTAAAATTTATTTTAAATTACTTAAAAATAAAGTAAAAATATTAAAAAGTCTTGCAAGAATCACTGAATTGTGAATTGCCTCCCTCTTCCTTGGCCAAAAATGTCACCTGAGTGGTTTCAGAATTCTTACAATTTGGAAGGAAGTTGTCAAGGTAAGTTTACAAACGGTTTATAAAATGAAATATTTTGGACTAGGAGTTCAGCTTATCAATACACAGCTTGACAGCATTTCCATAAATCAGTCCTGCTCTGAAGAGCTCCTAGGACTATGGGAACAAATTTTAAATTATTCCTCTTGTTTCCCAATGGACCACATATTTGGCTGTCACAACCCCTTTGAAGGAAACCACATTATATTCATCATTTGATCCCAACTTGTGCAATCTCCTGCACCTCCCATACACCATCATCAGCTGAGATGAAGACAGAGGTATCCACCCACTGCATGAGCCTGGCTCCACTGGGAGTGAATTTATTGCAGTGACTCATGCACATACTGCGTGGATGTTCCACAATGAGTTCACACCACCTTACAACTCAGAGTTGGTCAACGAAGTCCTAAGAGCAAGTGCTGCTACATGGAAGTGCTGTCAAACCACACCAGTGCTTAGACCTAACAAATCTGACAACCCTGATTTAAAAAGTGCTTAGACAGTCAAGAAAAACTAAACACGCTAAAAACCAATCCGTTAGCAATGAACTTTTCGGAAGCCGGGCAAAGTGACTTTCCCGTGATTATAGATGTCCTCGTCCGTGCCCTGGTTCATGTGCTTCACCAGGTTCTTCTCAAAGAGGAGCGGGTGGTAAGCCCCCATGGTGCAGGCGTGGTCGTGGAACTTCTGGTAGTAGTGGCAAATGTCCGTCTGCCGCTTGGAAGGGAGAAATTCATACACGTCCACCTCGTCACAGAGCGTCATCATCATCACGATGCCTAGGGAGGGGCACAAAGCAGATACCCCACATCAAACCAGAGAGCCAACTCAACACTCCAGCAAGACAGGCAGGCAGGAATATCCAGCTCCAAGGGGAAGGGTTGACTTTTTGAACATTTAGAGTAGAGGGGGAGAAGACAAGTCTGGCCAGACCAGGGCTGCTTTCTGTTGTATAATCAACGTGATCACAGCAGATTGTTTACAGTGACAGCCCTGCCGAAAGGCCAGTTTTTAAGAGTGCTACCATTCTCCATGACCTTCACGGAAACTTGGGTGTCTGCCAAGCGTGCGCTACACTTGGCTGAACCAAACAGAAAGCTTCAAATCTGCTTGGGTAAGCAGGGATGAGACCTTCACCTTTTCCTCACCTGCCTCTGGTGAACTCAGGGAATATGAAAGGGACTGTGCTGGGAGATGCTCAGGGAGACCGAGCAGCCTCTGCTCCTCAGGCTCCCTGCAGCAGAGTGGTGCTGCCCTCCTGTGTCTTCTGACAAGCGCAGGGTCCAGTCAAGGACATCACACCAGCACTGGGCACAGCCTGACGACTTTTTTGCCAGATCAGATGTAAGTCATAGTTACCAGCTACTTTTCTTCTAAGTACGAGACCATACCAGGGAAACAAAATCACAAAAATTCATGCAGTACCTGAGACATGAAGGACCATGCACAGTCAGAGGGACATGGATTGCAAGATATTAGAAGAACCCATATGTGAAACCACTCATTTAACTAAGGTACATTTTAAACATGTTTTCATTCACCTTTTCAATGGGCATATTTCAATCACCGTTACATCTTCCAGAGAAGCCAGAGCTGTAAAGTAGAACTTGTCTCTGCCCCTGAATTTGGCAAGGTGATCTGCTTTACAACGCAAGTTAAGCCACAGTAACTCCTGTCTGACATGGGCCTGTTAACAATTTTGCTGTTGAAGTCATCGATTATGCCGTTACACAGTTATTCTGCACATATCCCAGCAATGTTTTAATAGGTGCTGGGCCTGGCAAAAACATGAAGTGATTCTGTTTATATGGAGACAAAGGTGCCTCTCCCCCAGCAGCGATGGGAGAAGAGCCAGGAGCAGCCAAAGGGTGGAGGCACAGCAGCTGGACTGTCCGTGGCACACAAGACTGTACATCTCTGTTGTGATTTCAAATACACGTGAACTTCCCCAGAGGTTCACTCCTTTTTATTCAGCTGGTCATGGGATCTGCTCTCCACTAAGCAGGAAAACCTTTGCAAGAGCAGAATGTAAAATGAGCTCCTTTGCTGAGAGGCAGAATTTAACATGCTGACAGGCAAGAAGTTAGCATGCTGAATAAGGGGGAATATCACTGAACTTTTCAAGGCAACTGTTCTCAGTAAGTCTTTGAATATGTATATATAGGTTATATATGGGAAGGATAAACAGGCTAGCACTTGGAATTCATCTGCAGTAACCAGATTTATTTGCCTGACAATATCCAAGCCTGCAGGAGCCATATCCTTCCTCTTGCACCCCGTGGGAACTGCTCTGGCACTAGAAGCTAGAAATCCTAGAGACCATCCCAGTGTTGCAGTGTGCTCTTGTGTTTCCACGTGGAACTGGGCCATGTTGGTAACTGCTGTTTCAGAGGGGTGCTGCAAACCACTTTAATGCAACTGAGCTGCTCCTTTAAAGACAAGAAGCTTAAATTTTTGGCATAAGACAAACACTGTTAAAACAACTCTGATAAGCACCATAAATTTGTAGCTGTCTTTAGAAAAAGGCATCCATAGAGTTCCTGCTTGCAAACTGAACCAGAAGTTTAGAGGGCATTTATCTTACCAAGCATTCCTGATGATGGTGGATTAGGCTGAATATGCTCCATGGAATTCTCCTGCAGAATATCCCAGAGTTGCCACTGCATTTTTGGATTCAGGATATAGAAGGGCTGCTCTGGATGTATTCTTCGATATGCCTTATAGCTTTCAAAAAAGTTGTAGTCTGGTTTTCTGTACCACTGCAAAACAGAAACAAGAAACCAGACTCCTTATTTCTGGCCCACTTTCCTGTAACCAACAGGAAACAAGAATGAGTGAACCTGCTGCTCCTGGGTAAAAGGTCCTGCTATACCTGCACACCCTCAGCTGCCCCTTGGGTCACTGTGGTGATCTTACTCAGTGAACAGGGCAGAGAAAACACAAATCTCAGTGAAGAACCACTAAATGAGATCAGCATCTTGTATAATTTCATGCTGCATCCTCCAATAGAAAATGATGTTGAGAACTCTGCTTAAATGTTACAGATCCCAATTCTTCTCCACATTGCAGTACAAAGCATCCTATTCTGCGGGCAAGTGTTCCCACCTCAGCCTCCTAAAGCAGGCTGAGCTGATTTGCATCCTGAAACTTCCCCTTTCAGTAAAAACACTTAGGAATGAACAGTTTATTGGCTTTTTTAAAAGTAATTTTAATTTTTTCCCCCCTAGGTTATAAATATCCCATCCTGGTTTTACTAACTCTTAAACATGCTGTACATATCCCATTATGCCTCCTGGAGTTGTGGGACTGCACACAGGAATAAACATCAGTGAGAAAATAGGAAATGCAGTCCAGAAAAAGGAAGGCAAAGACCTTTCAGACAGAGCTCTAAATAGAAGTAAAGAATGGACTATTCACTTCTACCTGCTTTTACCATGAGCCTCCAAAGCTCACCACTTACCAGATAACACTTTTTTGTACTCAAAATCAAAAGTGAGTGCTAGAGGGATTGCAATACCCACTCATGACAGCCTTGCTGACCTAGAGGAGACATTTGCTAAGATCTTCAGAGGGTTTCCCAATCGGTTCAAAATCCATCAAGGATATCCCATGTCTCACTGGTGCTTGAAATATCCAAGCAACAACAATTAGCAAATCTTAACTGTCATAAAGAGATGATTCTTTATGAGATGACAACTGCTGCAGCCAGCAGTGACCTCCTCTCTGTGGCATCAGTCCATGGAAAAGTAAAGGTGGTGACCTGTTACACTTGGCCTGATGCCCTTCACAAGGATCAGGAACAGCCAAGTTTTCCTAGGAGCACTCATGCATGGGGTGTTCTGAGAAGTACACACAGATATACCCACAATAACAAAGAGGTAAAAAAGAATGGCCTTGAAATGAGTGATTGCACACAGTAGGAAGGAAGCAGGTTAACAGAGGCACTTCAAAGCACATGAATCTGATTTTATTTACAGAAAACTCAGCCTTACCTCATGAATTTCTGCATGATATGGTGCTGGATCCCAGACAATTAAGATTCCAGTGTTGTATAGTGCTTCCCTCAGGAACTGCTGCTCTTCAACAGTGACAAGCTTGAATAACAATAACAAACACAATGATATACGGTATGCTGTCAGAATGAGCAAGCTGACAAGCAGCAAAAGACACCTGAAAACAGCCACAGCCACCCTGCTGTTGGTTACTGAGTATGCCCCACTGTGTGCAGCAAGGACACAGCCCCCAGTGATGCCCTTCCAACGCCCACACCAGCCCTATCTAGCAGCACAGGATTTAGTGGAGAGACACAAGAAAAACTGCCATCATGCTTTACAAGGTTTCCTCTATCCACCTTCAGTAACACGGAGTGACCCAGCCTGTGTGAGGGATCCCATCACTACAACAACCAGAAGCAGGAGGGAACATCAGCTGCTGTCACTGGTCACCAGGACAGTCTAGGAAGAGCCTAATGCAAGCACAGCATTGGCTTCATTAAGACTCTTCATTTGACCCCCCCAAAAAAAGGCCTGCAGGTGAGTGGTTTCTCCTGAGCAGCAGGAACTCCAGCAGCTAGGGCTCAGCTGGGCCAGCCTGATGTGAGACCACCAGTGCAGGAGATGAGGGTACCCCTGGCCAACCCTGCCTTGCATCAAGCTCCCCACACTTCTCCAGAGCAGGGGGCTCCAACTCAGGCAAGGGAGGTTTGAATCTCCTGAGAGCAGCAATGAGAAGGAAAGCTTCAAACAGAAGAGTTCTCTCTATACTCACACAGCCATCACTGTTTGGGACACCCGAGGGTAACCCAGGTCTGTAGCAGAAAGCAAACAATCAGAATCAAACAATTGATTACCTGCTCTCCCCACCCAAAGCCATAAATCTGTATAGGCACAGCTTGTAAATATTGTAATCATAAATCATAAAAATTAGCCTCCATTTGTCCTGATTTTCTCCACAGATCTAATTATGAGCTAGCCAATTAGTTCTTGAGCATCCTGGCTGCCCCAGCAGCGTGCCTGGCTGTTCCTGTAACCAGAGCACAAGGACACACCAGTCAGCTCAGATGTGAATTATTTCAAAAGCAAACAAGGTTTCCTCACATCTGTTCTTAACTCTGCAAGATTAAGCCTTGGCCTTGACCACGTATACAGCCTGGCTTCATTTCCTTACAGCAGCCAAAATATCTAGGCCACTTGTTAGCTGGAGTGTGCAGTGCTGCAGGTGTGAACATCTGTCTGCAGTCTGTGGACACCAGAGGCAAGGAAGGGCACAGAGACTGGCACCAGCCATCCCCTCAGCTGGGTACGAACGGGATGGAGCACTGCAATGGGACAGGGACAGGGCAAGGAACATGGGTGATTTATTTTAATTTCACTGTTTCTGTTTAAAGGACTGAAATTTTTCAGGAATTTCTCGGATGCAGCACCCACAAAAGAAGGATTTGAGAGACTGACCACCAGAGAAAGCAAAGGCCAGCCAAGCAAAGCCATGTGAGTTGGCAGAGACACACAAACCGTGAGAGAGCTGTGACAGGCACAAAAGCAAAGGGATTAGAAACCAGCTGGGGAGCAGCTCCACAGCCACAAGGTGCTTTCTGTGTCCTTCCCCACACCCCAGGGCTGGTTCTTGGCACTTCTTAGCTACTGGTCACTTAACCTGTTCGCTGCAGGAATTTGGCTCCCCAGATACCTTTAGTGCCTATTTGTTGTGTTTAATAGTGACTGATTCTTACTAAGTAGTTAAATTCATCTAAATTGCTACATTACTTGTCTTGCCTGGCTTTTTAACCCTAATTAGATAACTGACCTATTGATTTCCTAGTTAAATTTGTTCTTTAGCCAGTTCACTGTTTAACAAGTATCTTGCTAATACAGCTCCTACTCTCCCGGTACATTTATTGACCACATCACAATTATTTCCTTCTTTCCAGTTACTATAGTCAATGTCCTGTAATCTAAACATGATCCCCTTTCCCATCACAATCTTCCCCCATTCCACTGATGCGTTATCTCCTTTCCCTTCCTCCCTGCAGACTCGTTAGTGCCAATAACAGCAAAGGCAGCCAAAGCAGAGAGTGTTCTCCACAGCAGCGAGAAGTCAGCCCAGGAGAACTGTAAACAAGGGCTGGGAGGAACGAGATACTTTGGTGCTTGGTCAGCTCTGCAGGAAGGGGTTGTGTCCTCCACAGTGACATTGGCACTCCCCTCACACACACCTCAGCCCTTATTTTTGCAAGATGTGCTGCTTTCCCAGGGCAAATCGATGCCTTGTGTAAGACTGCAGGAAAACATGCCATTAAAGGCAGCACTGCTCATGAACCAGTCAAGGTCTAAGAAGAAAAGCGAGGCAATGTTGAATAAATTCTTTATTTAAAACAACTACCAAGCTTGTGGACCTACAAGTTTATCCTCAGATCTGGGGATCCCTCCTGTCTCCCACTCCTGCCTGTATCAATCTATTAACCTTTCCCTATGCCCACAGATGTACAAGATACCCCACTCTACTCTTAAAACCATCCACCCTCAGATATGTAAGTACAGAAAAAAACCTTGAAAATAATTATTAAGCAACTTAGGGCCACTGGGCACATGTGCCAAGGGGATGCTATGCAATACAGACTAGTTTTGACAGATTGGATTCACGAGATCTCACTTCCTTCATTTTGGGAATGGATTGAGGATTAATAATAGTAAGGGCCAAAATAAAAGCAGCCAAGCCACAGTCCCATTCATTTTCCCAGAAAATCCAAGAAATAACATAAGAAAAGCCAACCCCAGAACAAGAACACATTACAACTTCTCCAGACAATACCTGATGCCTGCAGGAGCTCTGGGCAAGGCACAACTCCCACAGTGAGCTGAAAACAGAATGTGATCAGGCAAACACACTAACAAGAAGGTTTAAATGATGTCACCAAGACTAGAACAGCACTGAACCACTAAAAGTGCAAAGAAACACATAAGAAAATGAGGTTCCAATCCAGTCATCCCTGAAGATAACAGGGACTGCAATTAGAGCTGCTCAGTTTAGAAAGCCCAGACAAGAGACTCCAGCACTACTCACATCTTTTGCTCTGTCAGCAGCGACACTGCATTTTTAATTAACTTTAGCCTTTAAAAACTACAACAATACTGTTCTCCCTGTAATTGAATTTTTCTAAGCTGGTGTCTCCACTCATGGGGAATGTCACCCATGACTACAGGCTGATCTGGACAGAGGGCAGAGATGCTATAATGACATGGCCGTAACTAAACTTGGTCCAAAGAGAATCCACATGAAGAGTCATATTACAGCTGTACAACCATCCAGTTACCCTACTCCCTGTGCTGAGAACTCTGATATCACACAGGTCATGTTGATGTTTTCTCTTCATATCACTGTTAGCTTGGCAATGACCACATCCTGCAGAGAAAGTTTGCTTAAGTGATAACACCTATCTGAAATCATAAAAATACACACAAAAGGGAAAGATAAAAAAGATGTCAGACAGGGCAGAAGGGAGATGTCAGCAGCCAGATATGACTCCTAGACCAGACTGGTTCAGAAAGGACAAACTGTCCCACATGTGACTGGGGGTTTTAATGCAAGGGCATCAAGATGCAGGAAGCAGCAGCACAGAGCATGGCAGCAAGTGGAGAAAGCAAGACCCAAGAGCAAAAGAGGTGGCAACAGAATTCGCACAAGAAGCAAGAACATCCTTCAACAGACACACAAAATGAACTAGGCAAGCACACCAGCTGCATGTCTTGCCTTTGTAACTGATGGCCAAGCTCCTGCTGCTATTTTGAGCAACTTCAAACCTCATTACACACCAGCACCCATGAACTCCTCACACTGGGGCAGATGAGAAAACTCCAGGCCTACAAATCTTACCTTTGGGGTAGGGAAAAGAAACTGCCTTTTTGGTTCTGGATTACAAAAGCTATGCTTTGGCCTCTTATCTCTCCCTCTCTCAACCTTCACATGCCCACAACCTTCTCCTCGTTTACCCAGTGACTCCTGGCCTGTCCAGTATTTTACTGTTCTACTCCATTATCTCACCAGCACGCACTACTGTGAGTTTCTCTTCCCTCTGCATGTCTACACTTAAAAAATTTCTCCCCCAAAATGGGCAAACATGAAGGGTAACAGCTAGATAGAAGTGAGATGTACCTACAGCAGTGAGGGTCTCACTCTGCTCCTGAATGGATGGCAGACTAACTCTGCTAATATACTGCTAGGCATAGTCCTAACCCTGGATAGCTTGCTTCACAGCCTACTGAGAGCAGAGGGACAGCCTCATACCTAGAGCGAGGTCTGAGTCAGGGAAAATTTAACTCAGTAAGCAATGTCTTGCATTAAAGGCATTTTCTGCCACGCTCTGCAATGAGGTCCTGGACCCTCCCACTCACCCACTGGTTAATGTGTTATCTACAGAGTCTGTGGCATTGCTAGGCAGTAAAGAAACATTATTCTTTTGACAAAAGACAAATCAACTTCCTTCATGCTTCATACCATCTCTGGGGCAGGGACAACTCCTCTCTTGGCACACCCTCTTCGCTAAGCTGCATTAGGTGAGCTGTAGTGCTGTTCTTGTCCCCCTCTCCAAAGGCACAGCAGCAGCATGCAGCTGGCCTTCCTGTGCTAATGCAGAGGCTTTGAGCCAAGACAAAAAACAAATTACCTTGAGCCTGCTATAAATCACTAGCAGGATACTACAGGTTCCCTAGCATGTGCTAATGTTACTCCAGTCACCTCAGATTTACCAAGTTGTCCCTTGTCCCAAGGGGAGACATTCCCATCTTAGAGCTATCTGCTAGGCCCAGGAGAAATGAAATGGACAGCCCTGTTCTCCCAGCTTCTTTTTAAAGACCTCCCAGCAGCAGATGAGCCCAGAAGCCCCATGGATGCTGCCCAGCTCCCAGACAAGGCAGACACACAGCTCTGCCACCCTCGGCCCACTGGGCACATGTTCTTCAGACTTACTTGGGAATTCACAAGACGGATTGTTGTCTTTTGCCCCACGTCATCTTGAAAGCCCTTGATAGGAGCCCCATTGAACCGCAAGACGGCATCGTGGCTGTCTGAAAGCGAAAGAGAGTGAAAACCTGTGAGCTGACAACTGGGTTTCGAGTGATAGGAGAGATATGTAACACATTACTCACCTGCACTTCTAATACAGTCTGGCTAGTCCATGGCTTTCCACGTAACAACTAGAAGTAGCAAGGCAGATTCTTTGGAGGAAGTTGTGCCTCAAACTTCATGATCAATACACTTTAAAAAACCCCACTTTTAAAAATTACAACCCATCTGCAGGCTGAGAGCACAACCCTAGCATCCGCTCTGCACAGAGCAGTGCAGCACGTCCCTCCCTCTCCCTCCTTCCAAACACTTTACCAGGAGGTAGACCACTATACAATTAATTTATCACATGGCTGCATAGTAAGGAACTAGAAAGTAATAGCAAGCCAGTGTCCTCTCTTGCAGACTGGAGGCTGACCAGACCGAGAAATATGTATAATAACCACAGTGGAAAGCAAAGCTGACCTCAGCCTGCCAGCATACCTCCCACATCACAGAAATAAAACCACTGCTGTGCATTTAACAGGCACAGCTTGTTACATGCCTTGGGATTCACTGCATTTTCCTCTGCTGGCATCATCTCTTAAGATAGCCCAGCATTCCTTCAGCACCCTCCTCTGCCTTGGCACAGCGGGGCTGGCTGCCATAACATCACGGAGCCAGGCTGCTGCTGTGGCACAGAGGGTGTCTGTGCCCATCACGCAGACTTTTCCATGCCTTATGGCTGAATTTGGATAGAAAATCTTTCACGTTAGAGAAGCAGGACCAACTTCCCTTCCTTCACATTGAGGCCACATGACCACAGCTCCCAGCACCTGCAGTCGGGGTCCATGTGGAATTGCCAAGCTCCCAGCCAGGGCAGAAGGGCTCACCTGGTCCAGAATCAGGTCTTTATGAGATAATTTTCTTGAAAACAGGGGTGTTCTCATAATCAATGCTGAAAGATCAGCAATTACTGTCAGCAAAGACTAATTTCTCAGCTGCTTTAGTCTCCTAGACAAGTGGATCTTAAGAGCCCTTCCAAAGCAACACCTGAAATTATGGAAGGTGATGTTTCAGGAAAAAATGGTGCCCATGCTGAGAAGTGCCTCTGTAGTTACCTCTACAGACCCTCAACTCCACATCCTTCCTTGCATCAATGCAATATAGGGTTATAATTTATCCCCTGTAACTTCAGCCAGACATCAAGCATTATTATGCCCCAAGTTTTTATTTTAGAAAGGTGTTTAGTGACTGCTCAGGCACAGTAGCTGGCTCTGTCTTCAGTGGTTGTACTGCACTTGGTATCTCTCACATCAGATTTTTCAGTGGCAATTTATAACCTCCAGTAACACCAAGAGCTCAGTAAGACACAAGCTGGTTGTTTACAAGCTTCTCCCTGTTCTGCTCTGCCAGCCTCCCTTACATTGACTAATTGCTCATTTGATATCTTAATGTGATTACACAGAAAAAATATTTTCTGGAATAATAACTCAGCAATCCATTGTGCTCATCTGCACAAATGCTTCATCTTAAGCCAGTAAGATTTAGTACCTTTTTGACAACTATCTCCAACAAAACCATGACTTTTCCTACATGGAAATAAATCAAGCCAAAACTGGGAAAAAAAAATCTTACATAAATACACTGAATACCTAACACTGACCCTGCCCAGCTCAAGGCTGCAAGTGTCCCAAACTCTGCAGAAGCACTAGCAGAGATGACTGAGCACAAAGGTGAAAGTTTATGACCCAGGTGTGAGGAACGCAAGGCAGGGACACCAGCAGGGGTTAATGGATTTGCCTTGGGCACGCTACACAGTGACCTTCCCAGCATCCATCCCTTGTGATCTGGAACAAACCAGTGCTTCAGCCCTGGGACAGGCTCAGGGACCGACTGTAGGAACAATGACATGGCTTTGCATGTCTGATGGTCCATTCAGCTGTGTCACAGCCAGAGCACTTGGCTGCTCCCACACCGAATCCAGCACTGTATGGGCTACATTCCAACACTCCATGAACATCACTCTTGGCTCTTGAGAGGGTCTCCCTACAGAGGAGCAAGCAGTTCTGTCAGTATCCTGGAGCCTAACAGAGACACCCTCGGACACAGGCCAGCTGTGCTGGGGAGGGTATTCAACAGAAGGTCACTTCTGAACAAACCTTTAGCTCCTGAACTCTAAAAGGCACCAAAAAAAGCCAAGACAAGTACTCAAAGGAAAAGACTTGGCTTCCCAGGTCTTGACCTGCCCATCCAACAATTACATCAAGCAACTCCCACCTGCAATCCAAAGCAGGAGGCAATGCTATTTGTCATTGCATTTTCACAACATTTTAACGCACTTCCAACTGTCCAGCCTCACTCCAGCTCCCACCCACCTGCTCTGTGAAGCACAGACAAGTTTAGAGGAGAACTTCTGAGCAAGCACCAGAATAAAACACTATCTCTCCCATGAGCATCCAGGGTCTATGATTCTTGGGTTTTGCCTAAGTTGTCCACGAATGACGCATTAAAATCTATCCATCTACTTGTTTCAGAGGATGAAGGCTACCTGCAGCTTAGTGCAGGCCACAGGGACCTGATCCAACAGAAAACTTATGAACACATCAAAGCCTGCAAACAATTCCCACCTGAGAGAAAACTCCCAGGCTTGAAAACTTCTCCTTCAGTGAAGCTACAGTTCAGCAAAGTAAGAATCTTAACTGAGCTTCAAACAACAAATAATGCAGCAAGCTGAGGGAACTGCAGGCACAATACCCTGAGCTGTAGGCTGGAGAGCTGGTTTCCCCTGCATGCTGCTTTTGTAGCAACACAAAATGCTTTGGTATCAAAACATGCTTCTTTATCATCCACAGTACAAGACCAGTGCTTCAGCATTTATTAATGCATTAACTTCAGATAAATATGATCAGATAAGACTGCAAAGCAAACTTTGTCTAAAGAGATAAAACAAAGCCTGTTAAGTTTTTTCATGATTGTCTGGGCCACCCAAATTCAGCCACTGCCTTATGGGCTCCTGTGCCACTTTTGTAAAGTCTTGAGCAGGATTACAGCGTCACTGAGTCTGAAGGGAACCTCTGAAGATTGCCTGTACTCAACCCCTCTGCTCAACACACACTGCTCAGGACTGTGTCCAGTGGGGTTTTTCCCCGTTAGTGTTTTCTTGCATTTCTTCTCTGACAAAGCTTTTCTTGATGAAAATTTTTCTGACCATGACTGTGCAATGAACATTACTCAACTTGCCCCAGACCCTCTCAAGAAACAAAACACTTGAGGAACCAAAACCTCTCTCTGGTATCCAGTATTAGTGCTACCCTCTAGTGATGCCAAAACAACCAGGAAAATTTTGTTCCCATCTCCCCGGCTGAAATGTTTACTGACTTTAGAAGAAGTTGTTTAAAATAAGTTGAAATATTATCCTTCATCTTTTGAGCACAGCAGAGATTTAATGGTAAGAGCATGACAGTAGGTTACTTCTATTCAGCATAAGTTATAAAACAACAATATTTGACATCATGCTAACAGAAAGATACCAACCTATCTCTTCTCCCAAACGAGATGATTTCAGAGATCCAGCTGAGGACACGACAGCACAGCGACCCAGGTGGCCCACTGTTTCACTGAGGCTCTTCCCTGGTAGGTATTGCTGCCATTCAGAGGTGCCAAAAGGACCGTCCGATCCCTGTATCATGGTCACGTTGACCCTGTCCCGCAGTTGGCAGAGCAGCTTCTCTGGGCTGAGCTTCGCAGCATTCCTCTTCCCATTGTAAGTCACATTGTACTTGTTCATGGCCAGGTAGTTCTTTCTGACCTTCTGCAGCCTGGGTATGAGATTTTTGGATGAACTGTCCTTATCCCATACCTTCACAGAGCCTGCTGCCTTCTTGGACTTTTCGTCTGTTTCAGAGATGCTGCCTTTTACTTTGTTGTGGGTACCAAGCCATGTTTTGGATATCTGACCCAACTCACTGGCTGCTTCACGGAAAAGGCCTTGTGATTTAACTGTGTCCCATTTTTCTGAACTCCTGTGTCCCTGCAAATCACTGTTCTCAATCTTGAAAGGATTGTAGTAGCTTCTTTTTGTCTCTCGCCACAGGCAAACTGTCAGTGCTACCAGTATCACCACAAGAACACACATTAATTTTTTCAACACATTGATGTGAACCATAGTGTATGGTGCATTCAAGCGGGACACTGGAAGCTGGTCCTGGAAAAAGGAACACAGCTCAGTCAGGGCTGCAGGCACAGGCACATGTATATATGTAGTCATAAATATCAGAGTGCAGGCAATGGGAAGGGAGAAGGACAACCTACAGGTAATTCTAAAATTTCAGGCTGTTCAAAGATCTCGTTTCAAAGTCCACCAGCTCAAACACCAAAGAGAAAGACCTGAGCTGGCTATCAGCCATCACACACTATGTAATGGTGATCTGAGGCTGCTGCCACTCAAAAGCTTTTTTTCTATCCCCAAACACAAGTGACAGCCAACTCTAACATTGCCAGTACAACAAGCAACAGGGTAGGTCTTCACTATGCCTTCCTTCATCTTCCATCCCTGCCAGTCAGTATCCAAATCCCATCAAATGAATTTCCAGAATTTCCAGTTTTATGTGACCATAATCTTTAATACTAATAAAGCATGTAACTGGAACTAAAAAACAAAAAACAAGCTGTGAATTCATGAGCCACAGGAGCTTCACCAGCCTGGTACTGACACACTTGGTGACTTTCCAGTAAACTGCTGCAAGCCTGTGGTGGGTTGAGTGCACTCCCAAGATCAAACCTTACTGAACAGCTGCTGGAAGCCAATTAAGCCCCAGTAAGGTTTGAGGCATGTTTAGGCTCATAAATGCACTTTGGTAAACATCACTCCAGGTAAGTTACTTCTGGAGGAAGCAAAGCCAGACTCTCTTGTACAGCGCTGCCTTTCCTTTTTTGTGCTATCTCACTCTAGCAGACACCTCCAGCTGCTGCCATATCATGAAAGGGGGAATCCAGTAAGAGGACTGCCCAAAGGGCAGCACAAGGGGCTGGTGTACAAAACATGCTGAGGCAAAAACACCTCTGAGTGGCACACAGGACCACAGAAGGCAGGGGAGCAGGTGCTCGTTTCCCTATGTGGCTGCTCCAGCATGCGTCCAAAAACATGGGAGCGGTACAGAGGCACGAGGTGTCCTCAGCAGACAAACACATGCAGGTCACTGCCATCCCAGAGAGGCACGAGTAGCAACTTCCTCACTGAGCAGGTTGCTACTCATGCCTCTCTGGGATGGCAGTGAAAGCAAACAGTGCTACGCTGTGCTGTTGAAATGTTACTGAGCTACCAACACACTACCTGTGGAAAAAGCATCAGCTCTCCAACTCAAGTCATTTTTGGCTGTTGGCAGATTTTCTTCTGAGGGCTTAAGCAGAATGTCCCAAAACACAATAGTTCTGTGATGTGCTGAAGAGTTCAAGAAACACCTGCAAAAAAGGAGGAACAAAAGAAAATCTATTAAAGAAGAACCTCAAAGTTTAGCAACGAGCAGGTGTTTCCTCAAATAAGCCCTGTGGTCTCAAAAAAGCTGTTACCAAGGCCTGGAAGGACCAGCAGGAAACACATTAACCCCACATAAGGCTTTTGCCCACTCAAAATGGACATCTTCCTTCTTAGCCTGAAATCTGTTCTCAGCTAAAGCAGAAACCGCGTCACAGGCTGCCTGCTCCACGGTCCCACCAGATCAAGAGCCTTCTCTGTGGAGAAGGCTGCTCTGAGCAGTGGATACACCCATAATACAGTGAAGGAAATATCCCAATGCTGATGTTTAATACAATTAACAGCGGAAAAGAAAGAAAGGCTAACTATTCCTAGGGAAACATTTTACTGCCAATTTTTGAACAATTCATGCACTCCTGCAGAAAGGACTCCCTGCTTTTTTGGGGCAAGACATATGAAAAGTTGCTATTTAACATGTATCTTAATCTACAAGTCTTCATAAAATAGATAAATATATTTTAGACATTACAGTTTCACTCTCACAAGGAAATGCAGCAAGAGGAAGGGAGATTTCATAGTATTATATAAATCAAGAAGTAGACTGGTTTTGCAGGAACTCTGAGTCAATACAATGCCACATAAGCTAAATTACAAATGCTGTCCTTCACAGACTAAATACTAAATTATTAAAGCATCCTAATGCTGACTACTTATTTTCTTTTAACTTATTAAGGAACTCCGCTTCATTTTTTTTTATAGAGCACTCCACAATGAAAAAGCAAATATTGTTCTACCTCCAGTTCTTAAACAACAATAAAAGGATGTAAGAAACACAAGTAATTCTAGCTTTTGTTGAAGTTATTTCCCCTGCCTTGACACTCTGTATCACTTCCCATGTGCTTGAGTACAAATGTGCTAGAAAGGCACACTGAGGCCTTTTTGGCCAGTAGTTTCCAGATGCAGAGGTCCAGCAGTGTAGGGAAGGGGGGAATCAGGAGGAGATGCTGGACATTCATGTGCTCTCTTCTGAGGAGAGTCAGCGTGAGGATCTCCACGCTGTCTGTGGTTCCTCTCCTGCTGTGGTCTCTGCAAGACACTCTCAGCCCTGCCTGCCCACATCCCCTCAGAGCTGGGGACCTGAGGGCCAGCTCACTCAGGATCTGTTCTCAATGGCACCAGCCAGAAGGCACATGAAGGCAAGAGACTGCAAAAAGCCACTTGCTAATGGGGAAAGCACCACTGAGTCAGCCTCACACTGTCAGAGGCTCTGCAAGCAAACCACATGCAGACAGCGTTTCCCAAATTGAATCACACAGAAATAGAGCTGTCCAGTGTCAGCTCAGTACAAAACTCTGAGACGCCTCTCTCTGACCATGCATCATGCAGCCCCGGCCTGGTTTTATCCATGCTGGATTTCTTTACTTGTCACAAGGGTCTGGCTTCCAGGAAACTCAGCCAAGTCATTCTGTGCAGGCAGGACAGAGCCTCAACACTTTAAGAGGTGCCCAGCTGCCTAATACCCTGCAAAGCAGAGCTCTTTGCTCCATGCCCTGGAGGGCTCTGCCCTGCTTTTGTCTTTACAAACCTTTCCTGAGGGGTTTCCACGTGGAGGTGACAATCATCAGCTTTTGCTTCCCACATTAGGATCCTCTAGAAAAGTGGCAGGTTCATCACAGTGAAACAACCTTACAGCTCACTGCAGGTTCCTGCTGGGACATTCCTCCCAAGGCTGCACAGCACAGGATGCCCAAGTCACACCTCCTCTCCTTCCAGGGCCACACAGAGGAATCTAGAAAGCTCATCTTCAGTGCTCTGCACAGGGTAATCCCCACCTTTGATGGTTGTACATGCTGCTGCAACAAGAGCAGTTACTTTGCTTTGATTTGTAAGCTGGCAAAGTAGGCTCTGCAAGCAAGTACATAGAGCCACAACATTTCCTTCTGTTCTCCACGGATTCACCACAGTTCAGTTTAATTATTACTACTACTCCACATGATATTGTTTTATTTTATCTTATTGGCACAAGCAGTGCTCTAACATGAGGTCCTTCTCACGCATTCTGCCATCAAATCTCTTCTGTAAAGAGGGAAGGCACCTGCTCTTTCAGGCAAAGCAGGATAACCCACAAGTGGTGCTCTCTTCCCACACCTTTAGATAAGCCACTTGTGTGTACTTCTGCATGGCAGCCTTCAGCACAAAGGCGCTTGTCTAGAGGTGATAGAAGCTTATCATCAACACAAAGCACAAGATCTCAGATATGAGAACAAAGAAAGGAAGGACAAAAAAAAAAATTCCCCCAAACCTATAAAAATCCTTAAACAAATTGCTGCCTTCTTGAAACTCAGAGCTTGATGCAGCTGTGGGGTGCAGCACTGGCTGGCAGGCTAAGCCCACACAGCACATCCTGAGGATAAATTAATCCTGTGCAGAACAAGTGAGCAATGTGGTATCTTCAAGGCAGTCAGGGAATTATATCCCGTCCACATACTCTTACACTTAAACTTTATTGCCAAATCTCTCACTGATATCAGATCTTAACCAGCAAAGTACAGAAGAGCATGAATACTGCTGGCTCTGGTGTCCCAGAGGCTGCTGTCTGCTCAGGGAGCTGCAGCCAGCAATGCCACAGCAGACAACACTCAGAAATTCCCATTTCCACAACCCACAGCATATTTACCCTAAAAATGCTAACAGAAGAGTCTTCATCTCATAACCAAAAAGTTTATCAAGCCCTTACCTGTCTCCTACAGCGTCCAACAGTGGATACAGAGAAACTACGAGCATGGAACAAAGGTATGAATATATCTGTCTTCCAGTAAAAGCACACTGCGCCTCTAAAGTTGTGTCATCAGCTGTACCAATGCCTATTCTCTGCACATTTGTTTAATGAGTTCTTGAAAGCACTCACATTTCCCAAACAGCCTGAGGCAATGACCTCTGCAATCGCACAGAGTGCAGGGACAACCCCTCCTCTCCCCACCTCACAGCAGCAAACCCGACTCCACAGACAGAAATGCTCCTGCCTTCCTTTTCCGCACGTCCTTCAGGGTTGCCCACCTCTGCCAACACCCTTCATTCCGCACTCGTTGCTTTTTCAGGCTGAATCCCACTTGTTCCAATCCCCCCTTGCTCAGCAGCTTTCCCATACCTTAGACTCTCTTGCTCAACTTTCCCAGCACTAGCAGGGCATGAGCATCCCTCGAGGCAGGGACATCGGGACATCCCCGCTGGACACACTCACACCACGTGGGCGGCAGCAACACAACAACCGGGCTGCTTTGTTCTCCTTCCGAAACTTCCTCCCCTTCTGTTTCCCTTCCCGACCACTCCTGAGCGCTGGTCTCCATGCTGTCAGCAACGACTTCAGGACATTTTGCAAGCAGCAGTGACTCACAGAGAGTTGTCCCTGGTGCAGGGCCGAGGGCAAGAGTAAATACAACTACAGAGCATCATCTTACCCCTGTTGGCACAGGCTCCCCATGCTGCGGTGCTGCCCAGCCACCCAGGATCCCCAGACCCCTCTGCGGCTGCTCCCTGTTTCCCCTGGTCCTGGCAGCACTCTGGAGACATAGCCAAGCCCGTATCTCAGCCCTTCCTCCTCTCCTCTGCAGTTCCCTTACCGCTGCTCAACAGTGGGGATCTCGGAGAAAATCTCATGGGGACTTCTGTGATGTTGTGAAACCTGACCACTTGCTTTCCTACCTCCTAGGCAGTCACTAATCCAGGACAGGAACTTTCTCATCCCACGACAGAGTATGGTGTTGGTTTTTGGGTTTTTTTTCTGAGGCTCTTGGTGAGCAATCTCACAAAAACCTTGAAAATTCAACGCTTCCCTCTCTCCATGTTCACCAGCTTCTGAAAATGAGAGAAAACAGGCAGATATATCTGAAATGTGACTCTTCTGCAAAGAGACAATGAGACTTTTTCATTAATTCTTACAATATCCTACAGCTGGTTATTTCTATTATGTTTCCTGGTCTGAAGCAATAGAACCTACCACAGTCTCTCTGAAATGCAATCACATCAAATAAAACCTTTAATTTAATTTAAATGACGATCTAAGAAACCCCCCTGAGGATGGGCATATGCAGCAATCCCATCCACCCGCTCTATTGCACCTCTCCTTGGTCCTGCCATTCCTACATCCGCATCATTCACCTGCAGTTTTCGTGTCTCTGGTGTATGCAGAAAAGCTTTTTACTTTAGTGTTGTTCCTCAGCCTTTTTTTAGATGTGATAACGATTTCATATTTAAACTTAGAGCATTTACGTTTCTTTCCAGACCTCCTTCATTTATGCATTTCCATCTGTACTCACAACTGTGCCGAGCCTGAACAAAGAGTAGGGAAGTTTTGCTCCCAGCTTTTGCTGGTATATTTTCAAATGTTTTTCTGCTCCCCTATGCAAACATTTTATACTTCAACTACACCTTCCTATTTTTTTGTATAGTCTCAATGCTAACCCTTTCCCTCATCCAGCAACCTCTGTAAAGCACCTGTGAAGGGAGCAGTGGCTGGTAGCAGAGGCTGAATGAGTTCCCATAAAAGTGTGTGGAAAAGAGGAAAGACATGGAGGTGTAGGGCAAGAATTGCTCCATTCAAAATAAAATATACTCAGGGAAACTGGAGAAAAAATTTGAATTCAAAAAGTAACCTGAAAACCACATCTGCTCTTAAAATTCCCTATTCCTGTCCTGGGGAAAAATTCATATATATCAAGGCCCTTTATAGTATTAAACAAACTACAATCATGTCATTTTGCAGATGAAGAAGCTATACTTTCCACATGCTTGATACACCAGGTGAAAGGTTATAATATGTTTGTTCAAGCTAAAGATCTGTCCCTCTGGAGCAGAGTTTCAGATCTCTGATACCTTATTTTGCCCAGCCAGTTAATTCAACTGTGTGCATCATGGTTTTGTAAATACATAAAAACAGGGAAGGCTTGCTTCTAGCAATTCTTGGTTTTTTTCCAAAACATCACTGTGTTGTGAAATAAAACATCTGTTGAGCCATACATTTAAGTGTTTCCAATGCCACCAAATAGAACCAAAAAAGTAAGTGGAGAATGAAGAAATTTTACATACAGAATAAGGAAAGCAAGCACTTTAAGCGAGAAATGTGGTTAAATTTCAGATGATGTGCTGAGGAGCTATACAAGCCACTTGTAATGAAATAAATAATTCCATTAGTCCTGCCTGCATTAAAAATCTCTGCATGTGCCACAGAAAATATGCTGCTGCCACAGCTGAAAAAAATCTTCCAGGAGAACAGGAGAGGCAGATTTTTGGGGGAGGCACAGGAGAAAGTTTATGCACGTGTTTCATTTTTGTTTTATATGTCAACAAACATTAGGATTTAATATAAGGCAGAAGCCCTCATTTCTGGCTGTGTCAGCCCTTTGTTCCCATCTATTCTAGGTCCCATGTTGGTTTTGGAGGGTGGCTGTGCCTAGCAGCACACTGCCTTCCCTTCTGCCCTAATTAAAAGGCAGCACCTCTGCTTTCACTTTCCACAGAGGCTCCTGAATCACAGTCACCATCAGCCACCAAAAACCAAGAAAAGGTGAATCACACTGCTCTGGCTTCCCACCTCCAGCTCCCCGGACCAGCACACGACAGGGCACAGTCTTAAACAAGGTGCATGTTTGGAGGTGTTGCAGCTCAGCTTTAATAAACCACCTGACACTAACAAGTATGACAAATCCAGGGCAGCTGAGCCAGGTAACCTATGCACTAAGGATGTGTCAACAATTATGGCTGCAGCAAGAAGCATTACAGGTGCCAGCAGCACCCACAGGGCTGAGACACAGCTTTCCCAAGAAGGGAGCCTCTGCCTGCTCTTGTGCTCAGGTCCAGACCAGAAGCAGATACAAACACACATGTGCAAGGACAGCTTCAACACTGACGTACCAAGAGAGGAAGGGAGAGATCCACCAAACAGTGCCACAGCATGGCCAGGCTGCTCTGAGAGCTGGTAACTGTAAAAGGGAGAGTCTTCCTTAGCCTACCTGCTCAGAGACTGGCAGCCACAGAGGAACAATCCCTGACACATGTATCACAATACCACCCCTCGCTCCAACACTGTCAGGAGAGCAGTGAACACCAAAAAGCATATCTTCTCCCTGTGTAAAGCCAAAGGCTATAACCCTCGACCTGGGCCAGCAGCATCAGTCCCTGACCCTGCTGGCTAAGGCAGAAATGGGCTACTGCAAGGCCATTTGCTGGTGCACCAGGATGGAAGGACAATTTAACTCTTTGGAGCATGCAGGGTGGAGAACACCATATACATGTTTCTTGCTTGGTGGGTTACTTGCCCAGAGGGACAGTACGTTTATGAACTCTGTAAACAGGAGCAAGCTCTCAGCTGGTGGGACCAGCACCTCTCCTTTACAAAACCCCACTTCCTACCTCACAGACAGATACCTGCTGAATATTCCATTGTTACTAACAATGGACAAGAAAGTGACCCCAGCTGCATGGGGTCTTGCAGCATGTTCCCATTTGGATGCAGCCAGTCGGCCACCGTGCGGAGCTCTCAGAGGGCAGCTCAACACAGAAGCCATGTCCTGATGGGCACATGCCCATGGGACCCCAGCTCAGCAAGACACTTGGAGACCACTGCTGGTAACAAACCTTGTCTATTTCTAAAATAGCCAGTTTCATGCACAACTGAAGAAAGAGAAGGAAAGTATATCTTAACACCAGTTCCCAAAAACACTGCTTCCCTTCCTATACCCAGACCCCTGTGTGTGAGGACTATACAAGTGAGGTTTCCATTATCAGTCAACTTTACCTTAACCATTCCCACACTGAAGCCAACAGTAAAAACACCCCTACCCTGCCCCAGCTTTAAAGACCAGGATATGATCACTCATCTATGACTATTTACTTTACATGGAACATTACACCTTCAAATCAAACAAATCACTTTTGTTCCCCCCTCCCTGAGCCTGTTTTGCTCTACAAGGTTTATCTTTCAAAATGAAAGGGTAGGGCTTCCTCATTTTAAATTAACAGCATGTGGCAGGTCAACACTTAACGCCTCTGCAAATATCACTGCACGCCAAGACATGTAATTGGTATTCCATGGCCCCGGGACAATAAATACACTGTGTGCCAGCTGCAGCCACACCACCCTTCAGGATAATATTTCCTTGACACCAGCCCTTTGCAGGTGTCTTTCCATCTCAAGGACAATGCAATAACTCTTTGCAACTTGAAAAAAATCTAATTCAATTTAACCTAAGCCCTATGCTTTCACTAAGTGAAATAAACTTGCAGAAGGGTTGATCTACCATTCCTGGTTTTCAGTCCAAAAGCACTACCAAGATTCTTCTCTACATACCCAGAGCTCATCCCTGTTGGGGGTGGCAGGGCTGGCATTCAACAGCACCACTCCACCACACCAACTTCACTGGAAGAAAGAAGTAAGATGGGAATTATTGCAACTGACTTCAAAAAGCACTATTCAAACTACTTTATGTTAACCAAAATACTTCCTGTATTACATTTAAAATAAATTGGTTCTCACTAAAAAAAATCCGTATTTTATAATATAAGAAACACACAGATGTCAAGATTGCTCATAAAAAAAATCAGGTGCTAGAAAAAACAGACAGGTCCTCATGGCAATAAGGAGAATATTAGAAAGGACACGCAATAGAGCCCACCAAAGTAAACAGCTACCAGAAAAACTGTAAGAACAATCGTGTAACAAAAGCACTTCACTTAGTAAAAATCAAAATAGTTCCTTTCTATGCAAGGAATTCGAGGCATGGAAGACAAATGGAAGCATCAAGATGAGGGCTAACTATTTTGCCTGTGAAAGAAAAGGCGGCAGAAAAAAATGTGTTAAAATAGTTAGATATTTTTCCATAAATGAAAAACACTTGCTTTCAGTCTCCATAACCACGGTGCTAGGAAAGCTAAATTGATACCATTTCTACCACACATCACGAGTTCCGCTGGTTAAACCGAGACTGAAATGACCAGAGGAAAACCAGGTGTAACTCAACACATGTTGTTGAGAAAGCCCTGATCCAAGCTCAGTGTGAGGCTGCAGCAGAGCAGCTGAGGTAGCAGATATGCAGGAATCAATATATCCCAAGGCCCTGGATATCATTCGTTGTTGAAGCAGCAGGCAGGTTCTCAAGAGTCAGAATATTTGCAGTAACTAATGTCAAATACGTGTTTTTCCAAGGCACATCAGCGAGTCACATCCTTGTGCAGGGAGCTCTCAGCATGGCTGGACTTCAGACTAATAACAGCAAGCGCTGCTCTGTTTTTCAAACATGAGTCTGACTGATTCATCTGGTAACACTATCCCCTTGTAGCAGCATTTCAAATATATCTGCTGTCAATAAGCCCTCAAGAATGTCGGTAAGTAAGTGACCTTGCCTAAATACAATTCAATTTTATGAATCGTAGGCAATATGTATAGCACATAGGCAATATGTATAGCACAATCACAGAAATCATAGGCAAAATGCACAGCACAACTCTGGGCACCAAGATATAGTCAAAAACATTTAAAGAGCTTAAGACACTCCTACCCCCTCAAAGTTTCACATATGTATTTATAAAAGCAGAAGACGTTAATGGAACTTTCTTGATAAAGCCTTCATTTGAAGCCTCCTTGTTATTTTCTTCCCTCAGCATTCCCCCAGATGCCTGGGAAAGGAAAGCAGGTTCAGCAGTACCTCCTACCCAAACACATGACTATGTTCTCTGCATAAGGATCCCCTTTGCAGGAGCAAACAGATGTCTCTCAAACTGGTGTGCAATGCCCAGCTCTTTGGTGGGATGGAGGACTGGCACAGTCCAGTACCATCTCCAGCTGTAAGCCCCCAAACAGCATGCCATGCATCTGGCAGCTCCATAGTGCCAGGTACAACACAGGTAAAGAATTCCCTTTGTGTTCCTCACTTTCACACGCTTACATAATCCCAGTACAGATCAGTGGGGCATCAGGCATGGCATTAATTGATCTGAAATGCAACAAAACTACAGAGTTACTAAAGGGCGGAAAACACTATGTTTCAAACATCTAAAGTCTACTGGGGTTCTGAGAAGCCAAGAAGGCAAAGTTCATTTTAGTGTCTATGTAACATCTCCAACTCACAGTGATTATAGCCTGCTTTCTTCCCCATCAGAAAACTACCTCCATGAAAATGCACTACCTGGCTCCTGTCCCCAAACACATCACTTACTTCCTACAATTGGCACTTCAGAAACAAGTCTGGCAGCAGAGCTTGCATATGACAACTGGATGGATCCCTCATGGATCTGAGCCACACTCCCACCCACCTCTTGAAGCAGGCAGCTTCCTGCCCTCTGGTATTTAGGACCAGAGAAATTCCATGCACATGGGAGTTTGTGCCTCCACTATGAGGGATGCCATTATGCCATCCCTGTGGCACTGCCTTGCAGGCACGAGCAGACAGGAGTAACTTGGTCACTACCCACGGCAGCAACGGCTCCTGAAATCTGCAGGATATTCCTTTCCCAGGGTTATCACTAAGGGTGGCCCATCTTCCCTTTGTGTAGTTCCAGGGGAGAAGCCCAGCCACAGTCACCTTGTGATTGCCTGTGCCTGACACACCTGTGAGGGAGCTCCAGGGTTACAGCCAGCACGTGAGTCTGGCACCAGCAGGGCTGAGCAGCTGAGCATGCAAGGGGGCACGGATTGCAGGGCAGGGTGGCTGAGAAAGCAGGGGAAAAGGGAGGCTACTAGTGAATCTCAGCATAAACGTGTTTTTCATCAAAGCCAGGTAACAGCTTGCAGCATGGAGGGAGAGATCGAGACAGATAATTCCAACAAAAACATAAGTTACTCCCTACAGCAGTAAAGGAGGCCCAAGACATTTTTTTATTGTCTCCACTCAATATTGGCTCTTGTACTGCTTCTAGCACAACAAGCTTCTGCAGTCTCTCTCTGAGCCTCCCAGAGCAATGAAAGATCCTCGTCTTCCCCCACAACCAGACAGCACTTGGTTGAAAGAAGGGATGAGTTATGGCAGGAGGAATGAGATATAAGGGATGGGAGGAGGACATTACTGCCCAGAGCTGGACTCTTGTAAACAAGAACATACAGCTCTTCCAGGCCACTCAGTGCCACCTGGACACAAAGCCACCAGACTTCCTCTTTCATCAAGAGAACTGCCTTCAAACATAGAAGGCACGCATCTGTCATGCCTGGGATGGATGGCTTCAGAAGAGGAAGAGAAGCTCAAAAAAGCACATGTAAAAAAATCAGGGGGGTGGGAGGGAGTGTTCATTATGAACCTGTTGGTGGTGTCCTGCTGTTGAGAAATGTAGTAACCCAAGTAGCTGGTTAGACCATTCTTGCGAAGTTTTTGTTTGGGTTTCACCTGACTCCAATGTCCTTTTATCAAACACTGCTTCCCAGTATGGATGGAAACACAGTACATGTGGGAGCAACCAGCAGGTCAGTTTTGAAGAGGCAGTCCTGACCCAAAGTACATCATTGAGTAGATGCCCTCAACTTCAGTGTTAATCAAATTTATGCTGCACTGCTCTTGCTCAGGATCATCCCAAAGTCCACCCAATTCTTTTAACTAACATGTCAACAGCCTAGACACAGAAGGTCAAACAGTTCCACTAGGGCTTCTCCCATCCCCAAAGAAGGAAACTGCACCACAGCACCAAGTATTTGACATTTAGTTGAAGCAAATATTTACCAGGAAAAAGTTACAGAATACTGCAAAACATGTCTCCAAGCTGAGGCTGCGAGGCAAACACTGTCTACAGTCATCTCTTACAACAACACACCTCAACGTAACACACAGGTACGTAAAAGTACCAAAACCATCCACATCCCAATAGCAGCACACACTCCTGTGCAGACAAGGAGCCTGCAGAAATCCAGCTGAGATGTCCCACATGCACAGTGGTGGCTGTCAGCTGCTGGGGGTGACTCACAGGACATGGTGGGAGGCCACCATGCCTTACTGCTCCAGAGCAAGAGCTGGGCGTTCCCTACAGCAGTGATCTCACATGCCACAAATCCCACACAGCGCTCAAGGCTTCGAGGCTGATTTCCTGCCACTTCTAGCACAAGTCATCTAGCACAAGACCACTGCTTCTTGCTGCACAACATCTGATCCAAACTCAAAGTGGAAAAGCACTGGGCTTAAAGTTCACTGAACTTTAAACAAGGCTGACTTTTGATCTGGCTGAGACCGAGCTTTAGGTTAAAAGTTTCTCGTTCATTTTATTTAAATAAATCTGCCTACCTTTACTTCAGTACACTTTTAAGGGACAAGGTTTTAAGTATTTTAGTTGGGAACGCTACCACAGTCTCGGAGCTGATCCTAGGTGACCCTTCATCTCCCTTTTCCTTCCTCTTCCTGCAAAATGGATTCTTAACAGCAATATACCTTGCTCTCCTCTCCACCAGCTCCCCGCCAGGTTTTCAGGATGGGAGCTTGGCTGCTACCACACCATTTTAAGCTCACACAGGCATCTGAAGGTACAAAGTCCTGGATATCTCTTGACTGGAGCTACACGATTTTCTCCCCCTCCTCATGCTGTCATACCAGTATCCCCTGAGGCTAAACCCCCAAGCCCTGGGTATGCTGGTTAGAATATCTCCTCTCATGTAGGAGGAACCACAGCACTCCAATATCAAAGCAAAGCAAAACAACAGAGAAGCCTAGCAAAGTTGTCTCAGGCTATTTTAGGATTATAAATTTGCATTTCACTAGTCTTTTTGTTCATGATTTTTTGTTGTTTTTATTTTCAAGAATTAGGTAAGGTGGTTCTGCTTCCACTGAAACATGTATTGCTCTCTCTCTCTCTCTAGGATTTATAACAAATACATGTACTTACATACATATACTCACCTATTTTTGAGTTAGGAAACATTGCATTCACAATATAGAGATACTGCTGAAATAAAAGTTTTTTCACAAGTTGTCCAACATGAATATAGGCCAGAGTTGTATGTTGACAAGGGAAATTACTTTTACAAAGTGTTAGCTCTGAATTTTTCTTCACTAGTTAAAATGCATCAGTCTGATGAATATTTTCTGAAATCTGCTAGAACAGCAATTTTTAATTTTTTTTCCCCTCAAAGTATGAGGCTAAAAATTATAAGCCTGACCCAGTTTATAGTTCTTCTCATTTTGGGTTGTGCATAAATCCTTATCTTGTCTGGATCTCTCTATGGCATTATCTGCAGCCAGCTCAAAGAGGAGAAGCACTAGTGCTTCAGAAACTTGCAGCAAACCTCCTGTGTCCTTTTTGGGGTGTCTTTGAGATCCGACATCAGAGCTGTTGCAGAGCTCTCAGCAGACTGCAGCCCAAAGAGGTGAAAAACCATTTGTGTGAGAGCAGGGGAGCAGATCAGAGCTTTCCCACACGCCTGTCTCAGGGTGCCAGCTCCCCTGAACCCTTTGCCTCGGGCAGGTGCTGCTGCTGCTGGGGCAGATGAAAGCCCATGCTCTGTGCTGCCTGAGCACACACGGCACGGCAGAGATGGTGGTTTGAGTGCTCACCACTAACAGCAGTGGGACTTGAAAGAGCTATTTTAAGAGACGACGGATACACAGCGCTGCGTGGAGCAGGAGAGGAGGGCTGGAGGTGGATATACATGCTACCTGTGAGGAACCAGGTGCCTTCCTACTGTGTCTGCAACTCCAGAACTCTCCTCTTCCTCCTAGGAAGTCCCCCCCCTAAGGCTCTTCACATCCTTTCCAGCATCTGCACTGCATGAGGGGATGCCCTAATTTCTGTGCCTTCCTGCCTTGGTCAGATCCCACCTCCAGCCCTCCTCCCACCTTCCACAAGCCTTTCTTCTTGGAAGTCCTTTCCTTATCTCCGTTTTTGGTCAGCTTTTCCCCGCAACTCTTGTGGAACCCACTGCATGCAGTGCCTGTCCTGGGCTCATGTCTTCTACTCACCAGGGTGTTCCAGAGCTAAAGCACAAGTCCCACAGAATGATTCAAGTGCAAAGCAACGTCTGAGACGGATGTTCTCTGCCACAGCACAGACCTCATGCATGTAGAACAGCAGAAGCCACAAGTGTACAGAAACAGGCTGCCACCAGAGTGGCCACAGAGCGACATGCACCAACAGCCAATTACTGATCGAGAAAGCTGCCCCAGGCTGCTGGCACTGACAGGGCCATCTCTAAAGAACACACAAAACTGCAGTGAAAACAAGCAGATGGGTTTGCACTGCACTTCAGCACAAGCATACAGAATTAATTACTCTGTTAATCTTGCACAATACAATTACATGTGCATCAGCCTATTACCATGAAGGAAAACTGTATTTTAATACGTGGTCAAAGGTCTTTCTGATCATGCTTCACTGGTCTGGGCACTCACCTTGGAAAATCATTGCTAAACCTGGAGTCAATACACACCAAAGCTCATCTCCTCTGTCTTCAGCCACCTACACCAAACACATAACAAACCTTCTCCAACCAGCAGGCTCTGCCCCTTTCTAAAGCAGGAGAGGATCAGAGGCTCCAACAACCCAGGGAGCACTGAGGCATGAAGGGGTGTGTGTGCCCATTTTTGGTTTTACTTCCCTATTTCAGATGTGGCCAAAGGAGGAAAGAGAAAAGTCCCTTTTCCATTTCAAATATTAACATAAAACAATATAACTGCTGACAAGAGAGTTAGGAAGACTTAGATACGGATATTACAGACCAAATGTATCACTTTGCTGGTTTTCAAATATCCAACTCCCCCAGCAGCCTTCATATATTGCAAGCCAGGCCTAACCAGGCTGCCTAGTCTGAAACTGTACGTAGTAACAGAGGGTTGGGTTTGCTGTTCAACAGGAAGACTTTTGAGCATTTCAAAAGCAGCTAACGATTTCATTCTGGCACAAATGGAAGGTGACTCTTCCGTGTTACCAACATACACTAAGAAAAGGAGTATCTCTGCACTAAAAGTGAATTTGAGCTTGAAAGCCTGGCTTTGGATTTCAGAGGAATAAGGAAGAAAAACAGAACTAAAAAAATCTCCCTTTTTTCCCAACAACAACAAAAAAAGGAGAAGTTTTGCAGGGGCTGAGCTCCATGGCTGACCTGCTTCTTTAATCCTCTACACCCAAATCCCACCTAAGCAGAAGTCAAGCTGTCTCCAGCTTAGTTTTCTTTCCCCACAAAAAGAGAAGCTGCCAAAGATGCCAAAGGCAATGTTCCACACTTTTCCACAGACCTACCTCCAGCAGTGTGTTCTCACTTCTGACAATGCTCCCCAGGCTCCATGTCTTGACCTCTGTGCAAATTTTGGCTGCTCTCTGCACTCTTTGGGGTTGGAAATCCAGCAACCTCCAGGGGGGCAGGCTGCTGGAGCTCCATCACCCCTGCCCAAGCGTTTCAGTTTGCAATGCTAAAGGTAACACAACACTGGGAGGGAGAGGTGTTCCTCAGCCAGAAAGGAAGAAAGGGTGGTGCATTTTCCATATTAAAGATTCAGGTTTTACGCAGAGGAGAGATTAGCATGTTTCCAGCAGAAGATGAAATGGGGAACAACAGGAACACTCTTTGTGCCAGCAATTTAAGGATTTAAAGAAGCAGCTATATACAACAAGGTCCTCCTAAACCTTCTTCACACATGAAAACAGACATAAACCAAATACTTGCATTTGCAGTTGCCTCTAAAAATGCTCCCTACCAAGTTAGCTTCTCATGCATGAGAGAAAAGGGGGGGTCCCAGCAGCAGTACCTTTCCCAGTCACCACAATGGCTCACATGATCCAGTCTTTTGGACTAGCTCATCATTCCTGAGGGCAGCTCCCAAGCGCTGCAGAGCTGTGATAAGGGGCAGGATGCCAGTGGGAAAGGCTGACAGATAGGCAAACCCTATAGAGGCACCACCAACAAAAGCACTTTAGGCATGGTCAGCAGAGGTCAGCTGGGAAAGTAGGCAGCTAATTACTCTAACACAGAACCACAGGCAACATCCCCCGAGAGTTTCTGTGGAAAGCCCTTACCAAAATGAGCCCCAATACACATTTTATATTCATTTTATGCAAGTCAGAATAAATACTGGATTTCAGACATGTATCTGTGGCACATTACCAATACATGTACAAGGGCTCCCACAAGAATCAGAACAAATGTTTTATTTTGCTTTAAAAGAGAAATACAGGATAGTTGTAAAGGGAATAGCAGGGAATCCTCATTTTCTTTACTCCCAACTCTGCAAGCAACACGAGACAGCCCCAGTGCCAACAGCAGTGCCTCTGAATGTACATGCCCTTGTCACACTGACAGCAGTCCTGCTCTTGCTGCAGGCATGTGAAAGTGAAAACGGAGCCATTGAAAAGAAAAGGAAGTGCCATGACTATCACCTTCATCTCCAGGTTCCTTTGCTGTCCACAGCAGTTCTTGTCAGTCCCTTCCACAGAGCAGCAGATTGCCAGGTAAGATCTGTAGGAGGTGCCACCACAGGGAGCACATCTGTGCAATTCTTCATGCTCCCATTTTCCTTTTAATTGAGTTCTCTAGCCTAGGAAAGAAATCAAGGTGTTAGCAACATCAGACTGATCAGAAACCAGTGGACAGGGGACTACAACCACCAGTCCAGAGCACACAGCAAATAAGCAGTGACACCCAGAGCATGCAGATACTGCTGTGCCCACACCACAGGCAAGGGCGTCCTGGGTAAGATCAACAGTCGAGCTGCCAACACCTCTAAACATAATTTAGGCTTGAGTAAAACAGGACACAGAGCCTTATTTTGAAGGTAAAATCTGCTGGTGAACACCTGCTGGCTGCAGAACTCCCCGGAGGCTAATACCAGGAGGCAGGGTCAGGGAGAGCTAGTAATACTGAGATCAAGGCAGAAGAACTCACCCTCAGTGTTGGAGCTATGGGTCCCTAAGGAGATCTGAGCACTGCAATCTGCACAAACATGTGCAAAGCACCTTTTGAGGACCCCTCTCCCACTGAACCATGCATAGCAAAACCCACTGCCTGCCCTGACACAACAGAGCAGTGATGCACTGCACTTATCTGATGACCCTTGCTGGAAACACAAAAGAGCCTTTACAGAGTTTATATTTCTAACCTCTCCCCTACTTCTAAAAGAAACTCAGTGTAACTGCAACACGTGTCCTAAAATCCTCTTAAATAAGACACTAATCACAAGACTGTTTAGCAAGTGAGAGCACACAGTCGGCTCAAAAAAAAAGCCACCTCCCATAATTATCCTGCCTTGGGTAAGTTTCCAGTGTATGTGCATGGCCCAGCACATGTTTCACCTCGAGTGGAGCAGCTCAGCTTTCTGCTCTCAGCAGGGAACCCAAGCACACACAGCTTAGGAAGAGGTCCCAATATGTCCATATACCAAATGACTGCCAGCTTGAACCATCCAAGGACCATAACACACTGAAGCATACCAGGGCAGGGGAGGGAAAGCAGTGGCAAAAACGTAACTTTAGGCTTTATGCAGTTTGTTTGATGAGGAAACAGAGGAAGACAGAAAAAAAGAGAGGTGAAAAGCAAGAAAGGAAGAGCATATTAAAGAGAAACGAGGTGCTGCTCGATGCAAAGAGACACCAGCACACAATGGCTTACCATGAGCACTGACATCCCACCAGCACAGGCGGCAGGTTCTTGCCAGGTGAGAAATAATGAAACTAAAACAACACTTGAGGGTTATGTCAAAAAGGAGAAAACCAGTAAAAACTGCCTGCTAGACTGAAAAATAATGCTTTTTGCTTCTCCCAGCCCACAGCAGTTCCTCAGCATAGCTGCATCTTTGAGAGGCACCTCACCCAACAAGGGGTCAGCTATCACAGCAATCCACCCTCAGGCAAGGAAATTTGGACAGGTGAGACCGCAAGACAGCTGTAAGGCAGCCCAGGAAGGCTGGATGAGTACTGGTGAGCCAGAGCTACAGCACATTTACATGCCAGAATAAGAAGTTCCAGCCTGCAAGCTCAGCAGAGCAGCAGGATCCCCTTGCTGCAGGCTGTGTTCACACCAGGCTTTGTGGGCTGCAGAAAGGGTGCATTTAAGCAGGAAAAATGGTGCAAACAGGAGACAAAAGGGATGCAGAGAATCACAGGCAGTTGAGGAAGCCCTGTACACTGGCTGTCCAGGCCAGGCATGCAGCACTTCTTCAAGGACATCACTTTTAAAAATATACAACAATCCACCTCTGGCTAGTCTCTCCCTGCCCAAATCTGCCTTTATATATGACTGAAAAAGTGAACTCAGAGATGTCACCAGAAGCTGGTAGCTGCAGAGCTGGAAGAGGAAGCACAGCATTCAGGCAGCGCCAAGGGAGCTGCTCAGCTATCCATCCACTCACTCCCACTAACAGGGCACAATGGTAAGAAATGTTCACCAGCATCTTCAGAAGATAAGAGGATCAAGGGCACGTGTGCCTCTCACCGTAGCTGGACTGCAAGACTACCTGCTCAGAGCATCTCTGGCAGCCCAGCACCTTCCAGATGTTCACAGAGCCTGTGATGGGTGCTGAGAGTTGCAGGGTGGGCAGTGACCCTTGGCAGAGCTTGAATCCTAAGCACTTGTCCTGTGAGCCTTGAGCACCAGAGTGATCAGGCCCCCTTGCCTTCTGGTCAAGCCAGACTTTGAGGAATTCATCAACACTGCATTTCTACAGGGCGAGCATTTGCAACATCAGGAATACAAGCACACAGTTACTGAAAGAGAAGATTGCTTGAGCAATGCCAGGGTTAAGTAGGGACACAAAATTACCCTTAATGCACAACAATGTTGTAAAAGTTATAATTAGTTTGTCATTAATTCTTCTTCCCTCCTAAGACAGAGGACCTGCATGTAAAGATCCTGGAGGATGCTTAAGGTCTAAGTACCAGTCCAGGTCATCTGGTCTGCCTGAAGGGATTTAATACACAGCCTAGCAACATCCAGGCCCCATTGTGACAGGAATGTGCACTAACAGTCAGTAATCTCAGACTGTGGGATCAGGAGGAGAGAGGAGGCAACAAGCCTCCACTGCCATTCAGTATTCCGCTGGCAGCCAACAAAGACTTACAGCTTCTCTTCCTTCTAAGAGTGATAAATTATTTCTCCTTCCTAACTCACCCAGCTGCAGCATAACCAACAGTCTGACAGCTGCTTCAGCAGAGGAAAACATCCTGCTGTCTATGTTCTTGTAAAAGAAGTAGCTCTTGTTTATTGCTTAATGGTTAATGCTGATTCATGCCAAAATTAGAAATCTTGCCGCCACAACTTTTCTAGAACACAATAATCAAAGCCCTGCCTGTCAGGTTAATCACAATTAAAACAGAAAATCATTAAGCCCCTGGAGAGCAAGGCATCATCCAGGAATGTCCCCAGGCCCCACAGCACAGAGGTTCAGACAGCGGCCAGCATGACTGGGAGGGCACAGAGAATGAAGAAGCCAGGATGAGGCAGGCCTACCTAACCCAGGGGAGTGGAATGGGAAGCCCAGACAACAGCTCAGCCAAGAGCTGTAATGAGAGGCTTGAAGAGCATCAGGTCAGGACTGGCCCATAAAGACATCTAAGGGAAGGACCTGGAGGTGGGCTGGCAACAAGCCTGAGAAGAGCCAATGGCCAGAGCAATTAGTTGCCTCTCAGGCCACTGACAGAGCCCATGGCTCCCCAGGTCACTCATGCCAACCAGCCAACAAATCCTGTCTGCACAACCTATCCTCCCCACTGAGGGTCCATAGGGAGGACAGTGTTTCATTCCCACTGCCTGCTGACCACTCCAGCAGCAGAAGCCTCTGTGGTAGACTTAGAAACCCAGCCTGGGCAGAACAGCCTTCTCCTCTCTCCACACATCACAAACAATAATCTTGCACCTCATTTTGTCACAGCATATTTCTTTCACACAGCAGAAACACTTACTGAATGACTACACCAAAGTAACATTCTGAGTGGGTTTTTTCATTAATTTTGTTTAAAGTGTAGTAAATAAGACACAAAGGCCAGATAAAATTGTCATGAGAGGCAAATCAAAGCCACCAAAGAGAAGCGATTCCTGCCTTCTGTTAGAGCTGCTATGAAATCAAACAAACCTTAAAATAAACTTCTCACATCCCTCGTTGCCAGACCCTTGCACAAGGTCAGCCCCATGATCAAGTCTGTACACAGGCTGAACTCTCAGCCACAGAACTGCATTTCACGGACATCAGAAATTATGAAGAGGAGAGAATTCCTGGCAATTTCCCAGAAGAGCACCCAGAATTGGCTGTGTACCCTGTGCATGCCCCAGCTCCCCATCCACACAGAGCTGCTTTCCTACAAACACCATGAACTGCAGCTGCTCAGACACTTATGAGGAGCACTACAGAGGACTTGGAGCAGCATTTAAGTGCACAAGTAAAGCACAACCTCAGAGCTGCAAAAAAAAGAAAACAAAAAACCAACAAAACAATAAACCACCAAACAAATATACAATGCAAAAATATACCATGCAAAATACACAAATATACAACACAATAAACAAATATACAACCTTTATGGATAATGAGTAAGGCAGCATCAAGCCTAGGAGTGGCTGTGCAACCAGGCAATCAGAACCTCCAGTGCACAAAAGTCAAATTTGGGCTCTATAAGTAACTTAAAAGCTGTCCTGCCTTCTCAGAGTCTGGCTTTGCAACCCATTCTGTATTTCCAGGGAAAATACAGAAATCCTTCCACTTTCATTAAAGACTCATTACCCTTTCTTAAAGCAAACTTTAGGGCAAGCCAAGGACTACTGCAGACCCCTGTAATTAAGTCCAGTTACACATATATATTGGGCAGCTTGTGCTTAGGCAGAAGAACGATCAGAAGAACTGGGTCTGTGCAAACACTGGACAAATGCAGCAGCACCACAGAAGACCCAGAAGCCCAACCAGCATCCCTTCTGCAGGAGAGAGGCTCAGTAGGCAAGAACACAGAGAGCAGTGAAAGCACTCAGGCAGTGCCTTCGTTTGGGATCTGAGAATGCTGTGGTTGCTGCTCCCAGACCTCGACCTCTGCTACCCAGGACCAGGGTACAGCTCTCAAGGGCAGGAATTCAAAATCCAGTTACTGACTGCTATCTTGGCCATAGGCCTGGGGAAACCCACACCCAAATATCAAGGCATTATCGGGATACCCTAATGAGGAAGTCTCCTGCTATCAAACTGTCTTCCCATGAACAGAGCTAGAAACTCACCTGTTGCAAGACAAGTTCAAACAGGACTTTGTTTCCCACACTTCACCAGGACACAGTGCAGCAACAGGGACACAGTCAACCCACACAGCAGCCATGGCTCAAGCAGGAGTTACACTATGGCCATGAAGAAAGACAACTGTGCAAGTTATGGTTAATCTGATCTCTTCCCCCAGCAGCAGTCTCACCCAGGCATTGTACCAGCAGTATCCTTTTTCCACACGTACCAACTTAGCACAAGTTGCTCACTGCCCTCCTCAGACAAGGTATTGCAAAGACCAACATTTTCATTTCAAATCCATCTTGCTCAAGATGAATTCAACTTCCTTGATCCTCCTCCCCAAGTCCCAGAGCTGAAGAATTGTTCATTTTTCCAGTGAGTAACACCAAAGTAGCTTCTCCACAGGCTTTTTTTAAGGGGGTAGTTTTTGCAGCTCATCTGCTCTGAACCATTACACCTACTTTTTGACACAAACACACAGCTAATAGTCTCCTGGTAGCCAGCTATAAAAAAAAATTTCGTTAGAACTACTGATAACACCAACAGCTAAAGTCAGTGTTGAAAAAATAAGAGCAACTGCAGAGAAGAGGCAGAATGTATCTGGACATTCAGCGAGGGGTCTGGGTTTTTTTGGTTGTTTTGTGGCTGGGTTTTTTTTCCTGGTGTTTGTATCCATGAAACCTCAAAGAAAGCAAGCCAAGAATTTGGGAAGGCTAAGAGATGCTCAAGGACCACAGAGACCCAAAGATCTCTAGGAGATGACTGCTTAGGAATCTGGCAGGAACTGAAATGCACTAGAAGGAGCAATACTGGAAGAAAGAGCAGGTCTCTTGGAGAATATGGAATTTAGTCGAAGAAAATGCTTTAAAACAACTTCAAGATTGCAACACACAGCATTAAAACTGCTCCTGTGGGGCAGCCGCAGGTGGGGAGAAGCAGGACATGATCACTTTGCTCCCAGGCTGAGTGTTTTCACTTCAGAAAAACAGCCAGCAATGGACAAAGACAGTGACAGAACCCTGCCCACCAGCACAGCCTGGGCGTACCAAAACCCTGGCACATGGGCTTAAGGCAGCCATGGTGGCTCACACTCTCCAAAAGTCATCACCACCATCTCACAGTCCCCAGCATCAGCTGGCACAGCTGCTCCCTCCACTTGCTGTGTAGTGTTTAATCACACTCCAGGTTTGTTTTCTTCCAGATTAGAGAGTTATGGCAAGCAGGGAGATGCTGCACATGGGTAGGAGCCGGGAAGAAAGACCTGAAACCTTCTGACAGCAACTTCTGGTTTCATGAGCTCAGCCACCAATCAGACTACAACTGAGGTAAGGGCTCTGACAGATGGGTAGGCTGAGGCTCGGCTTAAACCCTGCTGAAGCCAAGCTGAGCCGTGAGCAGAAGAGGCTGTGACAGAGCCCCTTCCTGCCCTGCAGCCTGCAAGGCAGCCACCCCACTGATCGGCCTCGGTGCACACATGGCAGGACATGACGTTCACGCCCGAGAAGCCTTCACAGATGTGAAACACAGGCACCGGCAAAATTAAGCATTTGAAACATCACCTGCAAGGCTTGGCTTGCCATCCTCACCCAGTGTAAAATCTCAGCTCAGAGGCTACAAAGCAATAGCAGGGAGAAAAAGTAATTTCTTCAATATCCAAAAAAAGTGAGGCTTCCAGAGTGTTGTCTGCATGGAGGCAGATGGGAAGAATCAAGCCAATTTAATGTCAGGAATGAATTTTAAAAGTATGAGTTAATATGCATTAATGACCTTGGTACACCCTCACATCTGTGGCTATGGCAAGCTTAAATTTCCTTCATTTCCATTCACGTCCAGCATGAACTAAACTACTTTTAATTAAGAGTATCCATGCTGAAAAGTAACACCATTTCTGACATCCAGTTTTACAACTAAACTGAAATTAACCTTCGGAATTTTTCTCCTTAGACTGCAAGTATATGATCCTCTGTCTAATTAAACAATTCATCCATGAATATCTAATAAAATAGTTACCCAACTGCACTCCCCTAATAACTAGAAAAGCTTCTCAACCTTTGAACACGTAGTTCATCTGAAAGAGACGGGTGTTTTGCAAAGTGATAAGAAGTTTCCAAAGCTGACAGTGGGAAAGCAGAATGAGCTATGCCATGCCTGAAAATTAAATTGATTTTTACCCCAGGTGCAAATTTGAAGGAGATCTTGGTTTTTAAAAACTCACTTCTAACCACATTTGAAACTGCTGAGCCACATCCACAGGACTTAAAATAATTCCCAGTCCACACCCACGCTGTTATAAAAGAATAAAATAGAAGACGGAATTAGTGACTGCTCTGAAAGCCAGCAGATACATCTAAAGAAAATTAGATTCTTTCCATGCAGCTCTCTCTCCTCTCTGCACTTTTCAGACCCCTCTGTTAAAGCAGGCAATGGTCCATGCACATGTCACGTGGAACCCCTGCTCAGTGCCAACTCTACGTCACCTTTTCAGACACCATCCATAGGTGAGCTGCTCAGTCTGCAGGATTCAAGATGGCTCTTCTTTAAACAAAGACCAAATTAAATTTGAAGAGCCTGAAAATGCCAATGATCCTTCACTTTGCACCATGAGCAGAAAGCCTCAGTAACCCATCACACAAGGCATTTCTGAATTAAAGTGGCCTTCCAGTTTTGCTCTTCTTTCCCCTCCAGCTGGGCACTCCCACGTCTCTCAAAACACCCTTTCATGTCACAGGCACAAGCAACACTTATTTCTATCAATCCCATTTTTGCATTTGGGAATCCCCCTGCCTCCAATACTACAACACATCCTTGGGACTATTTTATCTCTGCTCCCGATTCCTTCAGCCTGAATCCCATCTCTGCTCCACTAAAACCTGCCCCTGCAGCATTTCTTGGAGGTCCTTTCCATGATGTCTTTTGTTCAGAAAGGTGCAAGGCAGCTCCCTAGGCAGAGCTGCAAACTCCACAAAATACACACCACCAAGCTCTGGAAGGACTTTGTTAAGACAAAACCGGTCACTCTTTTATGATCTTCCCAGGAAAGCACCACTCCTTCATGAACATAAGCATTTGTGAAAAGTGAGTTTCAAGACTGCAAGAACAGCTGTTAACAGGAAACAAGCTTCATATTCACAGACACCATTATCTGGATGAGAGCAAAATTCATCCAGCACCTTCCAGACTCTCATGAAACATATACAGTATTTCAGTCAGACTCACCTGTGAAATATCAGCCCAGAGGAACCAGAACATAACATTTCCATTTCTGCTAATGGATCTCACTTACAAAGTGCCCAACTCCCTGACAATTATTTACTCAGAATCTCTCCTGGAGAAATAAGAGCTGGGTGAAGTACTAATATAAATGTATATAAAAATGGAAACAAAAGAAAAAAAGGCTCCAAGTCCAGTCCAACCTGGCTTTAAACACACGGATGGGGCAGCCACAGCTCCTCTGGGAAACGTGTGCCAGTTACTTACCACCCTCACAGTAAAGAATTTTCCCCCAATATCCAATATAAATCTACTCTCTGTCAGTTCAAAGCCATTCCCCCTTGTCCTGTCACTCCAGGCCCTTGTAAAAAGTCCCTCTTCACCTTTCCTGTAGCTCCCTTCAGGTACTGGAAAGGCCACAATTAGATCACCCCAAAGCCTTCTCTTCTCCAGGCTGAACAATCCCAATTTTCTCAGCTTTTCCTCATAGGAGAGGTGCTCCATCCCTCTAATGATCTTGGTGGCCTCCTCTAGACTCTCTCCAACAGCTCCATGTCCTTCCTGTGCCAGGGACCCCAGAGCTGGATGCACGTGGGTCTCACACAAGCAACAGTGAGGTTAGTTTTATTACAACTACTACAGTCTTGTACATCTACATTTCTAACTTCTTTAAAACCCCTTGCAAGCACAGAGGATGGCAGGATTACAGGCATGTCATAGGGATAACCAAAAACGTACAGTTATTCTCCATCTCTGTACCAAAGTTATGTTATATATGCATGTAGTTAAGTTATGCAGAACTAAATCTTTGGGGAAGGAGAAAAAAAACACCTAAACCCAACCAAGCAAATAAACATTAACACCCCAACTTAGCTAACAAAGGATCACACTCCAATTTTCAGTCTTGCTAGGCAATGCTACTCATAGCATGAGGGCATCTTCTTTGAGCAATCGGAGATTTTTATTTATTTATTTAAAATACAAACTAATTGCTTTTGAGGTGCTCTGTGCCTGAGCCACTGTGTTCAGAAGGCACAGAGCTCTGCTTGTAGCCTTTACACTGAGGATTCTGAATTACAAACAAACGTAGGGAGGGGAAAAAAAGTCATTACTCCAGTACTGTGCATTAAATGTTATTTCAAGGTAAAAGACAGGTCTTTGAGATTAGCATGAGGAAATCAAGACTGCAGATCTCTTTTAGCCCCCAGGAGATCCATTTTATAAAGTAGCTGTCGTTGCTGCATGACTGCCATGGCAATTTCTATTGTCATCCCATCCCAGTGAGCATCACCACACCCTCCCCACAGACTCAGGACTCGGCTGGCACATGCAGGGTATTTGCAGAAAATTCAGAGAATGAAGTCAGGCCGATTGGAACCCCTTTGATTTCCTAATCAGCAAATGCTGTACTACAAAGACACAAAGGGCAAGCCATAATGCATATTAGTAAGTTAATCCCTGTTGTCAACAACTTCTGTTTTTCTGCAAAATTTTACAGTTGAAAATCCAAACTGCTGCAGCGATCATAAGCAGAGGGATGCAATATTTATGAGGGGAGCATTAGCTTGCTTCCAGTTTCTCTCACCCCTGAGAGTCCCAGGCACAAGGCTGGGCTCCGTGACAAGCAGGCCTGCCAGTGCCACGGGAGCTGCTGAACAGATCAGAATGTGATGTACAGCCAGACGGACTGGCATCCTGTGCTGGATGTGTTCGGGTTCTCTGCTTCCTCCAGCAGCGCCGGGGTATGTCCCAGCACCAGCTTCCCTCAGTTCATTTTCAGAGGCTGCCAGTTCCCAGAGGGAAAACACACTAGGAGCACAGTCTGGCACAGAGCTCTCTTCTGCCTGTACCGATGCACCATTCCCAGGCAAAGGAGTCTGGGGCACAGGAGACAACCTGCAAAGGCCTCCCCATGCTTCAGCAACCCGTTGGTAAAAAGGGGGATATTCTGTGCAGTGTTTCCATTTTAAAGAAAGGTCTTGCAAACAGACTTTTTTTTTTTTTTTAGCTATTATAGAAAAAGAAACAGCATGATGCTGTGTTGTAGCTTTCTGAACAACCTCTTCTTGAGAACGGACACTGTGGTAACTTGTGAGCAACAACCACAAGCAAATATTTAGGACCATCTGGTTGGCAGAGCTGTAAGTTCAGAGACACCCCAAGCCAAGCATCCCAGGCAGCTCCCAAATGCCGTGGAGGGACCAGCAAACCCAAGCTAGGCAAAGGCATCACTAGGAACCTGCTGAGACCAAACTAGAGGACAGACCTCCTCTGTTCCAGTTTCATACAGCCCTGTTCTGGTTTTACAGACAAGCTCCTGGCCCATGTGCAGCCTACTATGAAGCTGGGAAGCACACGCACACCAGTACATGCACTTCTTGTTTCTTCCCAGCATCCTTCAAACCAAGGGATCTATCCTGCAGAGCTGAAACCATAATGACAGGTAGGAATGGGCTTAAGTGCTGCATTTTAACAGCCAAGTCATGTTGCAGACGCAGTTCTGGACTCTCCTTTTTATCATTGTTCACCTCTTCACTGTGGAATCACTAGGAAAACTCATCTGTGAGTGGAAGAAGCAGCTGTGCAGTAACATCAATACCATCCATGACCTGCAGTCAGGAGTTTTATGGAGGAAGCTTTGGGTTCACATCTCACTAAAGGCTGAGCTGCAGTGCACGCTTCAGAGAGGCAATAAACCTTCATTTTTACCTATAAGCATGTGGCTCAAATATATAAGTTTTTCCAAGGTTTTTAATCAAGTGATAAGAGGATCTAATAACAATGATGTCTGCTGGCTAGACATCTAAGAGCGCTTTATACTGAAAGCATCTCATTTCATCTTCTAGATTTTTCATCAGCACACATAATTAAAAGAACATTCAAAGGAACCACTTATATTTCACACTTCATTGACAAGTTACCACTCAAGCAGCACAGACTTCAAGCACATCTGAAGTCACTCGGAATTTTAGTCAATCTCTACATAATCTCAATGAAAATGTTCTTCAAACACAAAGATCTCCAGCAGCTGGGCCACCTTACACACAGAAACAAAGCCTGTCCTTGGTGAAGCAGTTATAGTGAAAGCTGGAATATGTAGGTCAGCAATCTAAGAAGGGCTATGGTTAAGACAAAGTATCAGATTGATTCATAATGCTCTTTGATTGCTAATCCTGTGCAGAATTGTGATTTACATCACTCTACCAAAATCTGAGGACTATGGAAAAGGTTCATGCACTTTGTAAAAGATCATCAAGACCATTCTGTCAGATCTTTTACTGTTATGAGTGTTGAGTAGAGAAGAGAAAAATTACATTTTCACTGAAGGCTGTGTGCACTGCTGACCCTCTCCTGTGGAAAGGGAGGAGGACTGTGGCTCTATGGCATCATTCCTGCCCTTCCCAAAGCTGTCAATGCAACCATTTAAGGGTGTCAGGAAAAGCTCTAGAGCCCAAAGAACTTCAGTTCAAGCACCTCCTTCATGTCAGTCAGCCTGCAAGCAAAGGGCAGACAGCCTGATACAAATTTGGGCCAGCACCCATCACCATCCTCCAACTCTTACAGTCTGGAGCAAGACAAGAGCTGGGTGAGATGTGTGCGGCCAAGGGCTGTGGTTAAGGTGCCTGTGAGGGTTGTGCCATAGACAAATTCCCTTTGGCACAGGGCTGCCCTTCAGCATCCGTCTGCCCTCTGACAGTGGCCAGCAGGGACATAAGCCTCTGAATATACAGTAAACTGCTTCTGCAGCAGTTGCACCACTGTCTCAAGGACAGAGTTAAGATACAAAACATTACCGGCTGCATCTGCTTTGCCCTTCATTAGGCCACCCCTGGCCACCTCATACTGGCACCTCTAACTCCTCCCATGCACTTCCAGCTCCTGCAGGAGATGACTCTGCCAGCAGTCACTGCAAATCAGGGTTTAAGTACTTGCCTATTTTGTCCCTAGAAAACTAGGTCTCTTGAACGAGGATACACCTCTATTTCCATTGTTTGGTTTTAACCAAGTTACAGAGTATTTGCAAACAAACAGTAGCCACCAGAGCAAGCAACCTGCTCATCAAGGACTCATCAATAAACACCTTTGTGTGCAGGAATTAGGCAGAGATGTCAGGTATTTGTCCTGTTTTCTGAAACCTCCGATTTGCTAACAGCAGGAGACACATACACGCCCAGCTGAGCACTGCAGCTCCAGTGATTATGTGGCAGCTCACTGCACCAGGTGTCCATCTCCATTTTCAGGCCAGCCACCACTTTTGCCAGAGGACCTCCCAATGTTCCCTCAAAGCCCACAAAACAGAGCTCATTCCACAACATTTTGCTTACCCAAGGGAAGCAAGCACTAAATGAAGGAAAGCAAGCCAGCAGATAGATTTACCTGGAGCCAAGCTGCAGCCCTGCACCGCCGTCCTGTCCCCAGCACTGTCAGCAGCTGTGTCAGAGCTCTCCCAGCACACACCTCAGCACTGCAGAGCCGCTCGTCTCTGCAGCACCATCACCAAACCAATTTATTTGCTAAACCAGAAGTAGGCAGACAGCTTGCCTTGACTCAGCACCTGCACCATGTCCAGAGCAGCGGTTCATGCTGTGGTAAGAAGATCTGCTGCCCGGAGCAAAGGAGACTTGGAGATGGGCTGTCTGCCCTCGGAGGTCCTCTGTCTACTGACTCCAGCCCCTCAAGCCCTTCACCCTCCAACATTAAGAACTGCAGCTAACAGGAAAAGTTTGCCTCATTAGACACTCTTGGCCTCTGTCCCAGGGGCCTTCTGGGGAAGATTTTTCCTGGTAATATTCTTCCTCCCAGGGAACATTTAGCATCACTCATATCTGTATGAATTCCTCAGTTATATAAAGCATCACCTAAACCTTCCCTGACACAGTGACCCAGGGCACGGTGATGAAGCACTAGGGATGTGTGTTTGTTACCTTATCTTGTCCTGAATCCCAGCAGATGAGGCCAACTCTCCAAGACGCACAGCAAAGCTCAATACAATACTCAGGTCTTGCAGCAAGAGCCAAGGACAGAAAGCTGTCCCCTTCCCCCTCGGTAACACACCTTAGGTACACCTGCCCCATTCTGATGCTGCCTCCTCCCACAGACTCTCCCCCGAAGGGAGGATGATGTAGGGTTGCATCACTGCCCTCCCATATATTTAAGGTTATCCCAGCTCAGAAAAATGATTCCACAATCCTTCGTGTGAGCAGGGTTATAAAATCCCGTTAGGTTACCTCCCAGTCTTCAGGCAAGTGCAGTCCTGTGAGTGTGCCACTAAAGGAGGAGTAGCACATAGCAAGTTAGAGTCATTCCTCACACATTAATAGGCAGCTCTGGTTTCTCACTCCCTCACAGCCAAGAAAATCTCCTGCTACATCCAGCTGCCCCGCGATGGCACCTTTTCCCTCTCGGCTACTTGTTTTGACACTGTCAGCGATTAGATCCAGCTGCAGCAGTGGATACGGAAACAGCACCGACCAGCAGCATCTCCCACTCCTTCAGCCCCTGGTCCCCTTCCACCGCTCCGATTTACTGGGGGCTCATAAACACACCAACGCAGACTCGCCCTGAGAGCACAGCCCAGAGCACGGCAGCACAGCGGCCACAGCACACATTACTCACTCTCCCTGCAGCCCGACCCGCTGTGCGCTGTTAGAGCCAAAGCAGCCACTTCTAAAATTACTCAGAGCGCGTATCCCTCGCTACAACTCGCGGGGCCGTGCGGGCTGGCCCCGGGATCTGCCAGGACTGCGGCGGGGGCAAGCACAGCCGGAGGGGCGGCAGGGCCCGCGGGGTGCCCGGTCCCCCCAGTCCCCCCGGCGCCCTCAGGGCGAGGGAGTCCCTCCGGACCCGTGTTGCCAGCAGAGCAGAGCCCCGCCGGGGCAGCGCAGAGCACCGCACATCCGCCGCTTCCAACTTCCCACTAGCGGGGTTATAAGGATGAATGGTAAGGATTAATAAAGTTACGAGCCGGCGCCCACCCGCACCCGCGGGCGCGCCTCACGCCGGAGCCGAAACCCCTGAGGGCGGCGGGGCCGGGCCGGGCTGAGCGCGGCCCCTCCCGAGGCACCTGCGGCCCCGCTGCCCCCCCCCACCCCGGCCACCCCTCCCTCCCCGGGACCCCCGGCCTCCCACCGCCATCCCGACCCCCGCTCACCGCCAGCCCGGCCCTCGCCCAGCGCCGCCGCCCGCCTTTGTTGCCGCCGCGGCCGAGGCATTTAAGGCGCTGAGGCGGAGGGGGGGGGCGGGGGCCGCGGCTCGGGGGAGGCGGCGCTGCCGCCCCGGCCGGCCCGGCGGGCCCGGGGCATCCCCCGCACCATCCCCCGCACCATCCCTCGCACCATCCCCCGCAGCCCGCTCGCCCTCCCGGGCTGCGGAGGGGGGAGGAGGAGCGGTGCCCCTGGCCGGGGGGCTGGGGAGGGGACTCCCAGGAGGGAGGGAGCCGCACCGCCCGCCCTGCCCTGGGCAGCTCTGCGGGGCTGGGAAGGCGCAGAGAGCGATCGTATTCCCCGTCCCCTGGCATGGGCAGAGCTGCCACCCAGCTCCGCCGCTGAGCAGACACTGCAGATAGGTCGATAGTTCATTAGCGAGCCGGGGCAGCTTCCCCCAGCGCTATTTCAGGCCGCCCCGGGAGAGCCCGCACTCCCCCCGGCCCACCGAGGGATGCCCGTGGCTCGGAACACGGGGCACATGGCTACTGTCTGCCCTAAACTCGCTCCAGCCTTTAACTACTTTCACCTTCTGTCAAACGTACAAACACAAGCAGGGATCAGTGCGTGCAGTGCGTTTTGCCAAGCTGTGTACCACTCAGGGTCCAGGCAAGGTAACCTGATTATTGTGATCATAAAAGCTTGAACTCTGGGCCCCGGCCGTGCAAGCCAAAACAAAGGTCCTGCTTAAATCAGCGCCAGCCCCCATTGTGGGCAGTCAGGACACGGTATGTTGTACTTATCCTGGCTGCTGCGCTTCCACTACTCCACTGGAAAGAGCAAACTAACTCTGAGGTGCATCCGTGTATTTTCACCTTGAGAGGAGTCAGCATCTGGGCTGCGGTTATATCCTACAAGTTTGTGCCCAAAATCAGCACCTCACTGTGCATTGTTCCCACCTTGGCTGCAATGATGTTCTCCGGCACAATGCACCTCTCTGCTGGCACTGGACGAAGCAAGGTCTTCCCAAGGGCTTTCCAACATCAGAGAGGATGAAACATCTGCAAGGACACATAAAGTATTTCGAGATAAACCTTCAGAAAAGAAACAACCTGCCGTGCTATTGCAGAATGCAGGTTCCCGTTGCAACCCCGTGTCCTCCCCAGCTGCTGCCGTTACGGCTGGTCCCAGCCTGAGCCAGGCTCTGGGTGGGCAGAGCCGAAAGGGGAGATGTGGCTTCCGTGTGCAACGCAGCCAACTCCTGGTGCCTCTTCCCGGCTGCAGAGGGGCTGGATCGGGAGCTCCCTGCCAGCAGTTTGATGCACTGCCTGGGAGAATCAGGGTGGCGGAGCCTGCTTGCCTGGATAAGGCTGGGGCACAGGGCTTGGGTCCTGGACAGGTTTACATACAGCACCCTGTGCCCATCAGGACGGGTGGCTGAGAGCGCTGTTGTTGAAAGATAAGCACTGGAGTTGGGCTTTCACAGCAGGCAGATGCTTTCCTGCACAGGCAACGGGGTTTAGGGCACTTCCTGACCTTTAGAAGCTGGTTAAACCTTACATATATGCTGAACCCGAAGGCAGATGAGTTCCTGTGGCTCTTTTGAGTAGGGACCTAAGTGAGACGGGCAGCTGGCCAGCCCACATTTACCGCTAATTGCGGTATGTTTATTTGGATGTTTGCTCAGAAAGGTCTTAGCCTGGGCTAAGATTCTTCACTGAGCATCTTCCCAGTCCTTTTGCATTTAGACCATGTGGAGGTGGGTACCTGCTGTCAGTGCAAGGAGATGCACAAAAGCCTCCTTCTCTTCCCTTTGGCAGCTCCAGATCAGGAACACACAGGCTCACCTTCTGCCTCTTCCTCCATCCACTCCCCTCTTGCAGCAGTCCCCTTCTTGTTGGTCCTTGGCTCCATCTCAGATTCCTCCTGGGCTGTGCTGCTAGCTGGATGGATCATAACGAGTTCATCCGCCTGGATGGTACAGAAATCCCCAAACCACTGTTAAACACTGCCCCCCCCACCCCCCACCCCGTCCTCTCCTGACATTGTTCATCCCTTCCTTCTTTCTGTACAAAGGTTTCAGACCATGAGGGTGCCTGAAGAAGGACCACCCATGGTGGAAGGAAACCTTCCCCTACCTTTGGAAATGCTTGCAAAATCTGCAGATAACTGAAAACAGTCTGCTGGAGCCCAGGAGCCCTCGGGCGGTGAACCTCACCCACTCGCCTTGCCATGGCCCCAGGCAGCCAGCAGAGGAGACCACAGGGGGAGCGAGGGAGAGCATCCAAATTCCGGAGGGATGTGCTGAGCTGTGCTGGCTTTTTCAGGCTCATGACTCCTACCTTCCAGCAGAGCTTCCTTCTGGAGAACAAAGCTGGCATCAGCATCTTCGTCCAAGTGATTTTTTCCTATGCTGCAAGGGAACAAGCAGTTCAGGGAAAAGTGCTGGGACTCATAGTCACCGCTCTCCATTTGTCACTCTAAAAGAGATGGGCAGGCTCAGAAGCTGAATAGCATAAAAAGACGGTTATTGTCCTAGCATGCTTTTGTCCTGTCCCAGCCACATCCCAGGCCACTTCAGGCATTCTTGTACCCCCTCAGCATCGGCAGCTCCTGCTACATGTCCCACTGTTACTGATTCTCCATGGGGTTCAGTGTCCAGTGCCCTCTGTGGCTTTTAGTGGAAAGCAGCAGGCAGGTCTGGGTGCCGGCTGAGAGCTTTGCTCCCTGGGCCATATGCATGTGACTTCTAGTCATGACTGAATTAGTGGGGAAGGCACACACTTACCTGAGCATCGCTATAAACGTCCCAGACAAGCACTCAGCTGCTCAATGAAGTGATTAGTATTTATGCTTCATGCATGCTAATACTAGAAGTTCGGGAACAATAGATAATGCTTTTACGGGGTGGTTAAAAGGAATCTTCCTCAAAGACTCCTTTACCAAGAGGCCTATAAAGGTGGGTTTGAGTGGCTTTTATACGAAAAAAATATTTTTTCACATCCTCAATCCCTTCATTCTTTGCTTAAAGCTCTAATAGCTTTATGAAAAAAATTTGCCACCTCCTCAATTGCCTGACCTGACTGCCCTTGCACTGCAGGGAAACCACACAGGCTGGGCAGAGCAGTTGCAAGGAAGTCCCACTATATCTGGGATGTGCCTGAATGCCTTCACCCTGTGCAATGGCAGAATTTTTCTCCTGAAGCTTCTGGCTTCAGCACAGTGAAACCAACTAACAAAAAATATTGAAATTAGTCTCAGAAATGCACATTGTCCATCCTTGCTGCCAAAACCTGCATTCTTGACAGAGGTTTGTCTAACCTGGTCTTAAAAACATCTATTGGTGGAGATACGCCAACCTGTATCTTTTCCAGTGCTTATTTATCCTGCAGTTGGAAAGTTTCTCTGAATGTCTTTTCAAAAATATTATTGCAATTTTCCCCTATCCCCAGTGGGAGACCAATTTACTGCCTTACTCCATGGTAGTCCTTTATACTCTTAAAGGCTTAACTCATCTCCCTAGTCCTCCTTCCTCCAGATTAACCAATGCCAGTTTGCTCAGCCTCCCTCACAGGTCATGTTTCCAAGTTCTCCAGTCATCCTTGCTGCCCATCTCTGGTTCCTCTCCAGTCAGGCTTTGTCTTTTGACATCTGTCCTGAAGCCTGCCCTGGCCAGAGCAGAGGGAAAGGGTTGCATGGGGTGCACACATGCACTTCTGTCTGTGTTTTCCATTTCATTTGCTCTGCTCACAGGGGGTGATGTTAGCAGCTCGTGTTCAGCCTGCTGGGCTCTGCACTGACCAAGGATTTTTTGCTGAGACCAGTGCCCAGCCAGCCCCTGGCCAGGCTCCCCAGGCGGCGGCAGCAGCCAGCCCCCTCCACAGAGAGGGATGTTAAGCAGAGAGAAGCATGATGCCACTTGGCCTCCTTGCCCTCCTGCACACATTTCTCCTCCTGGCCTGTTTAGGATCCTTGGACTCGTGCACAGGCAGGATGAGTCTTGTTTTCTTAATTCCTGTGGGTGCACTTTCCAGGCAAAAGTGAAGAAAAACAAGAGTTAGACCACGGTGTTTCATCCCTTGGCCAGCTCCAGTCTCCTGGGGCTGAGCGAGTCTACCAGAGGCTGTGATTCATTATGCCTGTGTTGTATTTATCTCTTTTGTTGAGATGTTACTATTCAATAAAAATATGACCCATTTGACTGTGGCAGAAACGGCAGACCCCAGGCAGCAAAAGCAACAAGAAGGGAGGATGTATAATCCCTGTTGGCACACACACAGTGTGTACACACAGCAACAATTAGGCAGGTTCAATTGTCTCAGATCACAGTCTCAGATGTTATAAATGCAAGTCCACACACAGCCCAAGCTAAAAGAGTCAGATCCTTTTTTTTTTTTTTTCTGGAAAATTCTGTGTCACCGAATTGCCTCCCATGGAAGAAAACAAAATCTCACTCTGAGCCAGGATTCTTCCTGGGAATGGGTAGCACAAATTGGTCCATGCTTTCTTCTCCAATTCTACCTGCACAAGCACAGAGTTTAGTATGGCACAGCAACCTCTGGACTCACATCCTCCCTTCTTCTATCAGAGGAGGGAGAGGGGGCAGACATTGAGCTGGGACATGGTTCACCAGGGATGCGCCTCAGCTCAGCTCCCTGTCAGAGCAGCCCAGGTTTGCCTCTGCACAGGCAGAAGCCAAAGCATGAGGAGAAGGTGTCAGTTTAAGAACACAGCAGTCACTCTTCCCTCTGCCCAGTCACCTCATGTACCAGGGCTTGGCAGGGGTCCTGGATTCTTTGCACAACCCAGCCCTTAACCAGGGTTTTGAGCAGAGCACAAGCACAGCAGCTCACACAACTGGGGTTTTCTCCAGTGTGGTTTTGGTCACAGTGACTGAACACATTGGTGCTCTGCCTCCAGGACCCCATGCCATGCCCTGAGCACAGCACAACCCCACATACGCTCTTTTATAAGGTCGCTGGGCTGTGATTGTAATTTTCCAGCACTCTTGTAGGCACAGCAGCAGGGCAGCACGGCAGAGGCACAGACACAGGTAACCCAGGCCCCCTCACCTCCCAGCTCTCGCAGGCTGGCACAGGAAGAGGTTGCTCCAAAGCCAGATCACGATGCACAGCAACATGCCAATGACAAAAATTGCACCACTCCCTTTGGGGTTATGTTCCAGCCAAGCTAAAAATAAACTGCAGGTAGCATTTTCTTTGTTTTCCTCAAAGAGAAGAGAAGACTCGAGTCTGAACAATGAAGACCTAGAACAATTCCTGCAATCAGCATCCCAACACAATTACATACACTGCTGATTTCTTCAGCTCTTTGTGAGCATAAAGTGAGGAAGAAATTTCATTGAGCGTTATTTAGGTAAGAGAGGAATTAATATACTCTTAAGTTTAGCAAAATCAGATTACAAGTGATGTGTTTCTCCTCACCCCTGCACGTTATCTTGATCATGGTTAAAAAAAAAAGTTGTTAGCCTTTCTATAAAAGAGAACAAGGAAGTCCTTTTCTTCAGAAAAGGATCTCACAGGTTGCACAGCTTCAGCAGGGGAACTTCAGGCCCTTGCTGTTGCTACAGAAGCTGCTGTCCTCCAAAAACCAATTTTTAGCCTGGTTAAGTTCAAGTGGAACTGAAACATCTTTAAATTACCTCTTGAAGAAAGCAATAAAGCAGTATGATAAGTCTGGAAGAAAGTCTGGTGCCACCTACCCTGTGAGCCATAACCCTACCAGGGCAGCAGCAGGAGCCAGTCGGGGTTTCCCGTGTGAAGCTCTTGGCGTAGAAAGGGACGGGGAGGACTAGTAATTTTTCACAAACTCATTTCCTGGAGGTGAGGTGTAGTGCAGCCCCATCAGTGCTGTGGAGGAGGAGGAGGATGTCTTCCTTGGAGAACAGCCAACAGTCTGGGAGGTCAAGAGATGAGCAAGAGAAATTTCCTTGGACAAGAGTAGAGTTCCCCAGCCCAGGCTCATGGGCAAGAAAGAGGAGACTCCTTGCAGAGTCTGCTTTCTTCCTCAGAGATGCTTGTTTTTTCAGGCTGGCAGGAAGAGTGTAGTTGCCTGCAGCCACTGCACGGTCAGTGTTCATTCCTGTGGGTCAGCAGAGGTCGGTGGCCATCCTTCAAAGATTTCCTGCCCTTCCCTCTGCAGACATGGGAGTGTAGCCATCATACCCAAGACATGACCGTCAGTGGTCCCCAGTCAGACTTTGGCTGAAGATAGCCCCCAAACCTTGTTTTTGTTGGGTAATCCAGACTTTGGATATCTTTGGATTACCTCCCTGGCCCAGCTCCAAGAGCAGCAGTTTGCTTCTGTGCAAAATCAGCCCAAATCCGCCTGACTTTGCACTGAAGTCAGTGAAGAGCTTTCACAGGCTCTGGTGTACCACTGTGTGGGGTCTCTTAAGTGTTTGTGTTTTGGCTTTCTTTTTTTTGGTTTGGTTTTATTTTTGAGGGGAAGGAGGCAGCAGTCTTCCCCTTGAAGGTGAATTGCACAGCCCTGAAGCAGTAACACACCAAATCTCTTGCCTCTCCCCTCTGTACTACAAACCACCACAGGTCAAAGATAAAAGCACATCTGACATGGTCATGGTGCCCTGAGGTTTTGCAGGGTCTCTGTGTTCTTGCTCACAGGAATATCCTGAGTCAAGAGCTGCCTTTACAGGAGCGCTATAATTTTGTCCTCTTGTCCCCTGTGAAATGCAAACAAACCACATGGCTCAAAGATCAAATGAGCTTGATCTGGGACTGGCTGGCTGATTGTCAGTCTATAGTAATTAGACTGTGTGCAATAAACCATTTCATTACAAGGCACTCCAGAGTCAGACCCCGAAAAAAAGATCTGACACTTTGGTCAGCACCTGCCATTAGTGGTAATGTAACATTTTAATGAAAACCAAGAACTCCAACATGAAAACCACTCAATTTGAAGTGTTTTTATTGATGCATTTTAATGAAAATATTTTTCTTAAATTTGTTAGGGGGAAAAATATCCAAAACACCCAGCAAAGAGCTTAGTTAATGGAAAAGTAAAGTCAATAAAACATTTTAACATAGTTCTCATCAGGACAAACTCTTCAAAGTCCTGGACTGATGCAACATCTCCTAGAGAGAGGTTCCAGCCCAGTCCAGAACTAAGAAGCAGTGTGTCCAGACCCTCTTCTTCATACTCTATCTGGTTTATTTATGTCCAGAGTTGAAGAATTAGGAGCTTCTCTGAGCTGAACTCAACCCAGTAAGTCTAAGAAACCTTTAAAGATACATCAAATCTCAGAACACACCAAACAGAGAAAGGTGCAACCTCAGCAGAAACCACCATTTTTAGTTTCATCTGGACCACAGAGTGTTTTTGTACCCACCAGGCAATCCCGGTGTATGCAAGGGGTGCTTTGGGTTGGCCCAGAGACTTTTGGCTCTGCTGACCAGAGGGCATCACCTCTCCCAGTTCCTTGTCCATGGCAAAGAGAGAAGTGATGGGGGCCGTGCACAGGCTCCACAGTTCTGCAGGGTGTTCTCATTGGGTTGTCTTGACTTGCTGCAGCAGAGCTGAAATTAAAAGATGTATTAGGCAAGATTTAAGAAAAGAAGTTGCTTTCCTTCCTTTTTAGTGAACTCATGATAAGCCAGCTGACGTCCAAATAGTCTCCATTCCTGCCTGCTTCTACAAACTCTGTTACCCTATGACCCTTCTTTCCTTTAAATCTAGAACAGTGCTTTGAATTGATGAAAGTGTAAAATTCCTTCCTGAAGTAATCAGCTACCTGATGTTGGGCAGTGCTGTGCTGGAAAGGGCACGGCTTTCCACTGTCCCTAGCAGGGAGGCAGTAGGATATTTTTGCCATGTGTCATTCACATTAAAAGTTTGCAATTTCCCCTCAGTTCTCCTGGGTATAGTTTAATATCGTATCTGTACCTACATCCTTAACACACTTTACACCTTGAGATCCTGAACAGATCTTCCAAGTAAATAACTGCATTTTTAAGTCACAAATGTGGAAGTTCAGGGACAGATTTTACAGCCCTTACACTGTCGATCCACACCACTGTCTGCCAGAAGCTCCACCACAGTCCCATCACAATGTTGCTCAACACAGCAACGTGCCAGAGAGTCTGCATTTTTAAGATTTCCAGAGAACTGGTTGGGGTAGTGAGAGGTATTTGGTCACTCATTTTGTGATGGTTCCTTGGAAACTCAAGTGTACTTCTTTCTCACTCTTGAGCCTGCTATTCATGGGATTTTAAGACAAATAAATAAAATTCTTTCATGTTCAGTCTTGATGTTGGTTTCCTGAGAAAGTGCAGGATGAGGTTGTTGTAGGGGTGCTGGAAATGCTGATTACAGCGTGTTCTGTGCCCATGCTACATGTCAGACAACAAGGACTTTGGATCTTTGTTTGAGAAAATACAGTAGGGGAGTCAAGGTATCCAATTGGAAGCAGCACAGGCTCAGGAGATACTCAGCACTTCCTTTTGAAACATCAGCAGGTTAACTAATCAAAGTTATCAAAAAAACACATTTGAACTCTAAGTTATATTGGTTACACCTCTGACCCAGCATCCCATTGTCCTCCAAAGTGCAGGCTCTGATGGCTGGGCTACTTGTGCCTCAGCCCTTCCACATCCTGCATGCTTCTCTTCTTCCTGGGGAGGATGAGGAGGGATTGGCTGCAGCCAGGTTGTTCTGGCACCAGGAAGGATCATTCCCCACACTGGTACAGGAGGATTCAAGGGTCAGAGGAGAGCTCTGGCACTGGCTGCAGGGGAGTGCTGTGGAATGCTGCTGCTGACAGCTCTGATCCTGCTCTGCAGAATGCACACTAGCACCAGAGCACTTGTGGTAAAGCACAGTATCCCTACAAGCACCAGAATTACTCTGGAGATCCACAGTCCACTGAAAAGTGTGCATCTAAGACAAGAGGCAAGTAATGTTTATATTGCGGAAGGAAAACATATACAGGACTCTTCTTTGACCTTGAGATTCCGGAGTAATATGTAGTCAGGGCAAATAAAGATGTCAACGGCTGATACCCTATGTATGGGAATTTCCAGACAATGATTTGCACTGACTCTGGTATATTTCCCTGTGGGAAAATACAGTCACAAACAAAGCATTTGGGATGCAGTTTCTCCTTCCTCTTAAACACGCCCTGCCTGTGCAGTTTGCACTAGTTTGCTTTAGAAGTGTTTAAATGAAGCTGTGTGGATGCCCCCCAAGCATCAACACAACATTGTCTTAGCTGGTGGCCCTTAACACCTCACTGCTTTTGTACAAAATGATCAAGAAACTTAAGTACAACTTTCCAATTAGTATTGAGGTTCTGGAGAAAAGAAATCCTGGTTCTTCTGCTACTGTGGGTAGCAAAGGCAGGAGAGCAGAGCACTGGTGTGACCTATTCAGGGGCAAAGCTGCCTGTGCTTACAGGGAGGCTTTCCTAAGCTGCTTTATTCATGGCTGGTGTGGGTACCTGTTCAAACTGCCTGATACAGAGGTGTCCAGCCCACAGCCTTGACTGTCCCTTGGCATGCAGGGACATGCTGCCACCTGGTTGCCACCCACCTGCCCTCCTGTACAACTTAACTACCTGTCTGCAGATGGCCATGCCTGCAAAGCAGCTGCACACCTTGGTTTGAAGCACCAACCCTTGTCTCTCCATCCCCTCACTTGCAGCTGCCAGCTCAGCTCTGCTGGATGTGCTGCAGGACAGGGGGAGGACAGCAGCTCCTCACATAGTAGATCCCTCCTCAGACAGAGGAGGGACCACCTGCTTAAGGAGGTTTAAACACAATGTGGAAAATCAAACAAAAATACCGTCTTGTCTTGGCACTGACTTAAAACTAAGGCCTCCTTCCCAGCTCACTGAGCCTTACAGGAGCCTCCCACTGTGCACACCTCCAGGTGATTGCTCCTGCTTTCACTGTAATCCCTCCTTGCAAACTTAAAAAGAGAACCTAAAGTAGAGGAAAATAACAAACATTTTCCATTCCCTGCTCATTTCCTATCCTGCTTCCCTTTCCAGTCACTGAAGCACAAATGGTGTACCAGAAGAACTTCAGCCTGTTCTTGAAACAGTCTCCATCTCACACACTGCTTTCTTCAAGACTGACCCCAATCACTGTCACCTTAATATTTCATAGTGCTAACAACTCTACCACCATTGGGATATGTAGGATCATATTTCTGCACAGTTGCTGTATCTATTTGCTTTCACAAGTTTTTGGTGCTGCCTTCTTGGCTCGTGCTTTCTTGCTATATTTTATTTTTAATGCCATGTTGATTTTCTCTTTCATGCATTTAACACCTTGTCCCTACAGATATTACAACAGGTTTCTCCTCTCTCTTTTACTGTATTTCCCACTTCTTCTAACAAGGAACCCTTCAGCCCTCTTGAACTACCTTGCAAGGTGCCTCTCTCATCTCTCTCCCCTATGTCCAACACTTGAGCTCTTCCTTTATTTTCTCACCATTAGATTTTCAATTGCTTATGGCTCGATCCTATCTCCGTGCCACATGCCACATGTTGTTTTTGTGTCTGCTTTCTCACCTCCCCCATCAGCTGTGAATGTTGCTTTCTGAAGAGTTTCTGGAGTTGCAGGCTCCTTGGCAATCTCTGTCTTGTCCCTTTCACCGCGCAGCCTCTTGCCCACGCTCTCCCTGCCAGCCTGAATTCACTCCTTGCTCTTGGCCCATCTCAACCTCAGAACATCCATGTCCTCTCCTCCTGCTTGTGACGGCAGCAAAGGCAGCACACCCTTCAGAAGGGACTCGTGTGGAGACAGCCCCAGGGCAAGGGAAGAGATGGCACAGATCCTGTCAGCCATCACCCCCATGCCTGTGGTGCCTTTAAGATTTACACAGCAGTTCATCCAGAGCTGGGGACTGCCATTCCAAGGATGATCTCCTGCTGAGGAGATGGCTTGTGTCTCCGAAAGGAGGAAGGAGGAGAGCAGTGATGTGGGTCCATGTGCTGCAGGAGATGTCAGACCATACAGAGCTCCCACCACCAAATAGCCACTCCCCACCAACACTCCCAGGATGTCTGAACAAGCATAGGGCCCCCAGGCATAATGTTTCCCCTCCAAACATAGCACTGTGATTAAGTTTCTAATAAAAGGAGAGAGGCAGAAGATCTGCCCTTGCAGCCTGCCCAGCTCAGAACCAGAGAACAGAGCCCTCCCCTGTCCTGCATCCCTCATCACCTTTCTCTTATAATTCTAAACATCACCAATTCTATTTGCTTTGTATTTCCCCATGCCAGAGAAGATCAAATACATGCTTCCCAACACTTAATGAGATAAAAACTCAGCCCAAGCCTGGATACTCCAGTCTCCAGGGGTATCCTTCCACCTGCAAAGCCAGCAGTCCCACTGCAGGAGTGGTCTGACCTTCTGAGGACACAACACCCCTCCCTCGATGCTGGCACACTGACGTGTGCTGGCCCCAGCCCAGGCCCTGCCCCTCAACACTTCTGTCGATACACATGAGACTTTGTTCACAGTAACTGTCCTCTCCACCTGTTCTGGAGCTTTATCCTTCCATCTGTTTCTGTATAGACAAGACACCAACTGCAAATCCACAAACTCCACAAGATCTTAAGCGGGAGTTATCCTTGGTCCGCCTCAGCCCACATCTCTTCTTTTCCAAGACACACCTTCAGACTCAGGCGTGACCGGGGAGCCTCTTACATAAGGGCGTGTGAAGGGGAAGCTGTGTATTGAGAAAAGCTCTCACAGAAATGAGGGTCACAAGGGAAGGCGATTTCTGCATTACCTACAATAAACAGGAAGCAAAGACTCACCGTTAGGTAAGAACAGCAAATAACTCTACATTTTCTCAATAGCCAACTGAGCTCTAAAAGAAAGGTTTAGCCTCTTACCATTTCCTGTTTCTGGCAGGGTGTATCCCCCGCTGACTTCTGGCAGCAGATTCAGCCCCTGGTTTACTGCCAGGGGTGGTGAGGCCAAATGTCCCTAAGAGGAAGATATGTAGTCACCAGCCTTTGCCACGCAGCAGAGGGATGGGCACCAGAGCCCCCTCCCTGTGTCCGGCTGGAACGAGCGAGCTGACCTGGACAGCACCTTCCTTGGAAGAGAAGTCAAGCTTTTCCCAAGTCTTCTTTGAATGTGTTGGCAAAGAGCCACCTGCAGCCACTGGGCCCATTCCCTCATGTACAAGTGTTTTTACTCCCAGGAGCCCAGAGGCAGGGCTGAGGTTAGCAGAGATCCATACATATGGATTTATAGGAGGAGGCTGTGGTTTTCAGCCCCATCTGCAAGGGTTTGGATTGCAAATTCCAGAAGGCTCCAACTGAAAGGTGGTTTGGGTTTAGAGCATCTGTTGTTATTTCAGTGGCAGCAACCTGAGAGAAACACGCAAATCTTTCCCTATGTTATGTTAGTGACTCATCCTAATCCTACTGCAAAGTCCTTCCCTGTGACCATGATGCTGCAGGGGTCAAGAGGAGAGGGTGTGATCACAGAAGATGGAAACAGGTGAGGAAAGCAGGTATGGAATGTGCAAAAGAGTAGCTATAAAACCTGCTCCACCTCAGTCTCCCCAAAAAACTTGTGGCACTTCAAAAAGATTCAAGCAAAAGCCTCAGCTTTTCAAGGAGGAAAATGGAGCCTGAAAGGGAAGAAGAAAAAAAAGCCACAATTTTTGTTTAATATGTCTAAATAAGAGGCAGGAGGTCTGTTCAAAAGTTAAGTGTAGAACAGTAAGCAGATTATCATAGTATGCTACATAAAGATATTGCATTCATAGATTAAACTTTGAAAAATGTTGGATTTAAGAGAAACAAAAGGAGCGGGAATCTTGTGAAGAAGCTTTTATACACAGCACAAATACAGCCAAATTCTATGTTCTCTTCTGGAGGACAGGGGAGTCCCTCACTGAGGGTATAAGTGGCACAGAAATTTAAAAAGGAGGAAGAGATTGCCAGAATATTCCTCCTCAAACATAAAAACCCAGAGCTGGAATGAGGCACATCCACAGCTCGGGAAGGAGGCGGGGCTGCAAGGCTGGGTGGGAAAGCAGAGTGATATTGCAGCAGACCAGCATGGAAACCACAGGAACGTGCCAAAGAGGGCAGAAATAGGAGCTCTGAGGAAATGCTTCTTGCAAAACCCACACCAAGCAAAAAGGCAGGAGATGGTCATAAGGAATACATAGATGGTGGGACTAAAGAGAGGCCAGGGCAGAGCCAACCTGTTGGCAGAGCTGCCACATATGCAAGGTGCCCAGACATAACCTGGGGGAATGGTTAAACTAGTCATGTCAAGGTGAGAGAGACAATGGAGTAGGTTTTTCTTCTATGGAAAATCAAGGGATGACATCCCTTGCCTGTGTTCAGAGCTGAACAAGTATGCAGATCAGACATTTCCTCATGTTTAGAATAAGAGGTTATATTTGGTGGTGGGGCAGCTGCCAGACCCTTTTCCACACTAGGGTCTTCAGCTGACTTCCTTCAGGGGCAAAAACAAGCAGCCTCACCCCAGCTGAGCTCTCCTCACTCTTAGGAAGGCACTGCTTTAGAAAACAGCCACTTGGGCCTCACACTGTGCCTCAGCCCATCCACAGATGGTTACAGGGGACACCATGAACCGTAGGGCTTGTACGAGTAATACACTGAAGTTCTGATAAGCAACAGAAGAACACAACCAAAACTTCATAGGGCTTATGAAGGACTGCTCCTACTTTAAAACCCAAGAGTAGCATCTTAACAACCCTCTTAGAAAACAGGGTAACTGAGCTGTGACTACAGGTGAATTCCCACTCATTGCAAGGGGTCAGCAATAGCCCTCCACCTTCAAAACCAGACTCACTGGGAACAGAAAGTTTTGCCATGACATGCAACATGCCCAGTCTCTGTGCTGCAGCTGTTTGCTGTCTGGCTTCCCTGGATAAAACAGGGCAGAGGTTACAGGGGACACTTTGGGAAAGCATGTTCTCAACGAAGGAACAAGAGATGCTGTGGAGGAGCCAAACAGAGAGGCTGGAGCTGAGCAATACTGAAACCAAACCACAGCAAAGGCTTCCATGTTGTGCAGGTGACTCACCAGCTGAGTGGGGCGGCCGCTAAATCACCAGATTTCACAGACCACCCTGAAAAGGAAACAGCAGGAGGGTTTCTGTACCAGAGTCTGGGCCACCACGCAGCAGCCTTGGGATGCCTCGATGGAGAGGAGCTGTAGCTGAAGCAGGTTCCTATCCATGGTCCTTTACCACCTCTTGTCACCCGTGCTTCCTTATCCACCTGTAGTAAATCTCATTGTGCATAAGCCTGTCATTAGCCATAAGGGTTCATTTGTGCTGCCCTCTGACATATGATTGCTGTGCTGCCAGGTTCATGTCCTGCTCAGGACTGACTGCAAATAACAAGCTGAATGTGCAGAAGGTGGGGAAAAACCAAACAGTGGCTAAGCAATGTCAGAAATAGAGGAGTAACAAACTGATTGAGAGAAACTGGGTGAAGTAATCAGGAAAGGGAAATACGAATATTTCATTAGGGCAATGCAACATGGCCAGTGCTCCTCTTTGATATGCATGTAGGAGACCTCTCTGCAGGTGACAAAACTGCTCTGGGAAGCAGGAGAGCCAAGGCTTTGGACCCCTACAGCCAAGGATACCCCTGTGTCCCAGGTGAGGTGACAGGAGTCTGTTGCAAGAAGAAGAGAGCCACTGTGGGTAATTTAATTGTATTTATTACACATCAAAAAGCATGTAATCTCTTGGAGAAATGCTTCAGCAATGTCCTTGGGGCTACATTTTATCTCCATTTCAGAGTGTCAAAAACATTCTGCATTTTGGAGTCATTGCAGTGCAGCCAGAGCATGCTGTCCCAGAGGGAGGGGCTGATATAATACCTTGCACTCACAAACTGGAAAATACTATCAAGGTAGAAAATGCTTTGCCAGGATGGTGGCAGGGTGTGCTGGGGAAATGTCATAACATTTTTAATTGAACCATAAAGACACATGCTGTGTCAACAGCAGTCACCGGGGGACACACACAGATATGCTGCTTTCCTGCTTCTCAGAAATGAATAAAAAAAAATGACCAGACATGAAGTCAATTATTTTCAGAGGTATCAGAAAAGGCATGGCGCACCGAGAGGACAGTGGGAGACACGGAGAGCCCAGAAACAAAAGCGATACAGTGAGAGATGACAGAAACACTGAGCACAAAAGCACCCGGATTATCTCCAGCACACACACGCTGGCACTCGCAGGCTCATCACAAACCCCAGTGGCAGAGCTGTGAACAATCATTTCTGGTTCAGCTGGATACAAATATTTGCAAAGAGCAAGCCAAGAGACAACAAACAGACAAGCCGTGGGGCTCAGGGGCCAGATTCTGCCCCGTGTCTCTCTGCGTGCCCCCAGAACCCAGCAGGGACAGCAACGGCACTGGCATAGTCTGCCCGAGCTGGTGCCCACTTGGGTGAGTGAGACCTTTGTTTTTGGAAGGCTGGTCAGTGCTGCACAGCCACGTGGTGCAAGTGACATCTCAGCGCCATTGTGCCACCAGGAGTCCCCTCCAAAGCCACGGATGGGAAGTCTGCTCAAGGGTTTCCCTGCTGAGAGCTGGTGGGATGAAAAGGGCCTGGGGTCAGCAGGCACTGGTGCTCTGCCCTGCCTTGGGAAAATGAGGCAATGCCACAGGTGCTCATTCCTGCCTCAAGGAATGCAGACTGCAGACACAGGAATGGCTTGTGCCATTACAGGAATTAAATTACGCATTTTAGCTGAACCACTTGCCCACTGCAGTCCGAGATGGCAGGTCCTGGGGTGTTTCCCATGAAAAATACCTATATCATACCTCATTTTGATTCTCTGAATTTCCTTCATCTTTCTTCTTTGCCTTCAGGGAAGAAAAAGTCCCTTTCTTGTTCCTCTCCTGTCAGAGAATCTCTCTGATGTCCCCATCTCCATCTGTGAGCCAGACAGAGCCTCATGGATGCAGGCACATGAAAGGTAAAAAAATGAAGTATGGGGGGAGTTTTCCATGAGGTGGATATGTGTAGCTGCCTGGAAAAAGAATGAAACAGCTTAGATCTTTTTTGTTTTCTCTCTTTGCTATTCAGAGAACCTCTGTGTCATCTGAGCAGAGACACAGCAGGGAGCTGTTGCTTGCTTTGCCAAAGCAATGAGGAGGAATAGTCTCTGTTAAAGACACCACCCTCATAGGGATTATAAATACAAAAGGAGACAAAATTATCTGGTTTAATCCAATCCACAGAAAACACTGCAGTGAGGAACAGGAGGAAGGGGAGCACCAGGCTGTAGGCTGTGGGCGATGGGCCAGGCAGGGACATATGAGTCACGTTAAAAACCTATAAAGGAGCACCAGAAAAAGTGCTTTATATAGAAGTGCTTTCACTCCCACCTGCCTGTCTATCTCTACAGCTGTTACTGGAGGAGCCTCCAACGATGCCAAGGTGGCAGCTTCTGAGCCCCGCACAGTAGGGCACCCCAAGGCTCATGGTCAGGGTACCCATCCTGCCAGGGAAGGCACCCATGTGGGCACAGCAGGAGGCTGTGTGCAATTGCAGGAGAGTTCAGGACACCTGGTTTGCCTGTGGGTTTGGTGGCCAGGGCCCAGTCCCACAGGATTTCCATGTGAGCACAGAAGCTGTGTCAAGCCCATGTGAGCAGCACCAATGGTCTCATGGCTGCTGTATGCTTGGAGCAAAGGGTGTCTGGCATCCAGCCACCACTGAGCACCAGCTCAAGGGCATCAACACAATCCAGCACATGCTTTGCACGTGCATTTGTTAAGGGTTTTCAAAACATCAGGTCATAGCAGAAGGGAATGTTTCCTCTGCCCTTGCCAAGCTGCAAGCTTGGAGGAGCAAGCTCTCCCTGGGGCTGCCGACACAGCCCACCACGGCGAGCACAACGCTTGGAAGACGTCACATCCACTCCTCCAAAGTTCCTCAGCCCATCTGCTGTGACAGGGTGTTGAGGCCCCCCGTCTGCTCCTGGCTGCCAGATCTCCTTCTCTGCTCTCACATTCACCTCCTGGCAGCCTCAAGGAAAGGTGCTGCAGCCACCTGGGCTGCGAACAGGGGCTGCCAGGTCAGGCGGTTGCTGCCTGGCGCTGTCAGACGTGCTTTCCAAAGGAAGGTGCTTTCCAACACCAGAAACACATTCAGTGTTTGATGGCTGAGTGAACCAGCATTGTTTTTCATATGGAAGAGAGGCAAAGTCTGCAGTGGAGGCAAAGTCATTTGATTGCAGAAAAACCCCTCCCAATTTACTGCTAAAACCAGTCACGGTGTGGTTTTGGCTGTCCAAGTCAGGAGAACAAGCACTTATAAAAATGAATAATTGAAGACATCATAAGCCTTTATTAGCCCTACAGCAAACATAGATGCCTTCTGTAGAGCACAAAGAAATGCTCTATCGAAAGTGTCACAGATGTGTCATTCTCTGTGACTTCCCAAATAGCACTTTGGGATGATTTATGCAGTGACATACCCAAAGTAAAAACACAGAGTAGTCATTTTTTATCAGATTTAGTTTCTTGGTGAAATATGCATCATTCAGGTTGGCAATGATATTTCATTTTACAGACAATGTAAAATTCCTAATGCCTTTAATTAATCACATTCTCACTTCTAAGTGATTAGGTTTTGAAAACTATGGGAGAAACAAGCAAGTTGCTGTCCTTCAGTACTTCACTGGTGTTTTCAAACAAAGACCATGGAATTTGAGCACAGACCCTCTGGAAGGCAGACAGGGAGCAGTTGCCTTACCCAAGAACATAGTGACTCAGTCTCATTGGCAGCTGAAAGACAGTCCAGAAGAGTCCTGCACTGGGAAAACAGCTCCAAACTCCAGTGGGCCAGGGCCAAACCCATCCCTTGCCCTAACGTCACATCCATCATGCTGCAAAAAGCAGGGAGTCAGCTAATGCATGGCAGAGGTTACCAGGGCCAATGGCTCTGGATCAATACCTTAGTGGATGGAAAAACCATTATGGCCAAAAATTATTCTCGTGAATTTGCATAATGCAAAGAACAGTGTGATGGGAGGGTGTTATCACCCCCAGGGCCTCCTGACTTTCACCCCAGTGGTGGGGTGGCCACTGACATGGAATGCACGGGCTGTCATCAGGCAATGCTTCCAAACACAGCAGATGAGTGCTGTGGTTTATAGAGCCACGAGGAGCCCTGCCTGTGCCCTGCCTGCATTTGGGGGGCTCAGGTGTGTGCCAGCACCACACACACACACACCTGCCCGCAGCTAAAGCATCTGTCCTGTTTGCAGTGGGGGAGAAAAGAGGGGAAGGGACAGAGAGAGGGGAAACAAATCCCCTTATGAGGAGTCCTACATCCCAACTGGCTGCTGTGGGGAGAGCCGGGGTTACCCTAAAACCCCAGCAACAGGAGCCCGAGCATCCCATGGTCCCTCGCTGCCTGCACTGGGCATAGAGCCACCAACCCCACCCGAGGCTCTGCCAAACTGCTCCGGGTTTGGGGGCTTCACATGCCCCCTCCCGTTTCCCATCAGACCCAAGCAAATGCACTCTTCTGTTGTGCAGCTCCCTCAGACACTCCAGCAACAGTTACCCCAAACGGAGAGCAGAAGGTACGGGTCTGAAAGAAGCGTATCTGGTGATGGGGTGTGGTGGCTGGGGAAGATGATGCCACTCCTGTCCCTCAGCAACCGAAAGTGATGAAAAATAGGGGACTGCGGGGCACACACCCCTTTCAAAAGGCCAGAAGAGTGATGCAGACTGGGAAGACTATGCTGGTTGCGCTGGGATGACCCCCACCGCATTGCACAAAGATCCCAAAGTCCCAGGCAAACCCCACAATTTTCCTCTTCCGTTTTGTTTCCAGCTGGCTGGGGTCACGGCTTCCTCTCTCCCTCCCATCCCCGGAGGGTCCTGCTGCCCGCCCCGAGAGCGGGGGCTGCTCGGGGGTATCCCCGGCTCGGCAGCGTGCGGAGCCAGGGCGGTGAGCTCCATCTATTGTCCGAGCGGCGGAGGGGCTGGCTGGGACAGCTCCTCTCTGCGAAGGAAACCGCGCTTTCCCTTGCCTGAATGACTCAGAAACGCTCTCCTAATAAATTATTCCTCTGCTTTGTAAAAAATGTATTCTCCATGAACGCCAAGTAGGCTTCGGGGGGCTGCGTGGTTATCAGCTGCGAGCTCTCCTTCCTTGCCCGCGCTGAGATGCTCATTTTAATGGGCATGTGGAAATCTCATTAAAGACCTCATTAACAGCTCAGCCCGTGGAGCTGAGCTGAAGGGGAAAGCAAGACAGAGGTGTGCTCTCAGGTGCCTCGTCGGAAAGATGCGATCACTGCTGGGAGTGAAATCTGGGGAGGCCGTTTTGGCAGGGGATGTCACGGGGGAGTGCTCCGCATACCAGATCACTGAGGTTGTTATTCTGTTCCCTGCCCGGTTTCTTCCCAGCCCAGAATGAGCCCCAAAACAAGACTAGACTGTGTTGAAAGCAGCCAGTAGCTGGCTCAGCTGCGGGCTGGCGTGGGAGCAGAGGGGAGGTGGATGCACGACGTGCATAACCCCCTCCCGAGGGCCTTGGCTGTCTTTCCCTGGCCAGCCTGGGGAGGCCAAAGCAGCACCCTGAACACGCAGTCCAGAAACGAGCGCCCTGGGAACAGCTATAACATTAATAAAAGGAGCTTTGAGCAGTATTTACAGGGCTCTGTTTTCTGGACAAATGTGTCTCAATGTCCCTTTCGGCATGAGAAACCCTGCTGCGCCAAGATCCCTCGCCGGGAGCCAAGCAGGGATCCCCTGAGGCCAGAGAAGTTTATTTGCAATCGCCAAGAAGAGAAACACACTGTTGCTGAAGCCTGGCAAGCTGTTCTGTCCGAGCTGCCCATCACAGGGAAGAAAAGAGCCCGTTTGTCCGTGTGAAATGGGCCGGGAAATCGGTATCCCCAGTGCCGAGCGGCAGGCTGCGTCCATCGAGCCAAGGCGGAGTGTGGCGGTGGGTCCCGTGCTCCTGCAGCCAGGGCCAGGGTTTCCCCCAGCCCACCAATTGGGGTGGGTCTCCCTCTCCCTGCTGGCTTCTGGTGGACCCAAAATGCTGGCTCAGCATCCCTTGTCATGCACCCAGAGGGCTCCTGGCTCCCACGCCCTGACCGACGCTACCATCGCCTGGGGCGAGAGGTGCACCACATACAGCCCGGCTTGGGCTTCCACATGGCCCCCAAAAGCCACTGCCCCCTTCTGCGGGCTGGCCCAACCTGCACTGCACCCACACAGGCAGCCCTGGGCACTGCTGCCAGGTCTGCCTGTCCCTGCACTCCTGTAGGAAAATCCACTGCTAACATCGGGGCCCCCAAGTTTGTAGCAGGAAAGGCTGCACCACATGCCGTGCTGGTGACTCTCCTGCCTCCCTGCGGTCGCCACAGGAACATGGATGGCCACAGCAGCCCAATGCCATGCTGCACAAGATGCACCAGCCGGGATCCCATGGAGCCAGGCTGGTGGAGAAGCGGCTGAGCATCCCCCAGGGGCACGCAGGACCAGTCTGACATCCTCCTGCCTTCCACAGGGAGAGCTCCTCTTCCCCATTAATAATTAGCCACTAGAGGGAAGTACAAGGCTGTACAGGGAAGGGTTTGGGCGCACAACTATCCCTGGGATCACCGGGAATTGCAGTTTATGGCTTGGGCCCTCACGGGCAGCAGCACCTGCACTAAAGGCCATTTTACTGCTTTTTGTTTGGAGTTGGCCCCTCAGCACTCACCACTGTCTTGCACCACTCTCTTGCACGCCCAATGGCAGGGATGGGCACAGTGTCTGGCTGGCCACTTGAGCAGACTTGGCTGGAGCTGCCTGCAGTGCCTTGGGATGGAGCCTGCAGCACCCTTGGCATGGAGGCGGTGGACCTGGCATGGAGTCAGCGGATCCTCCAGGGCACACAGCCTCGGACAGCACCAGAATAGCAGGGAGCAGCCTGCTAGCCAGACTGCTGGACAGCATAAACAGTTCTTACCATTTTTAGCAAAATGGGGAATGTGTGTTGTTTCTGGGACATGCGGTATCCAGGGCCAGAGGAAAGGCAAGGGAATGGCCTGGTGTCCCAAGGGGACAGTGAATTGGAGCACAGCAAGGGACAGATCCCAGTGGAGGAGCCCCAGCTCCAGGGCAGGAGAGGGGAACAGCAGTCTTGGGAGGGGACCACCAGTGGGACAAAGGTTCCCATGAACTCTGCTGCATGATGGTTCTGGCTTGACCCTGCTGGAGTAGGACAATAGTGGGTTCCTGCCCCAGCCCCATGGCACAGATCCTGCCAATGGGGCCAGGTTGGCCTGGGAAGCCACCAACCTCCTGCCAAGGCAGCCATCCCAACCTCCCTATGACCAAAGCAGTTTTCCACCCCTTAAACAACACCAGCAGGAATTGGGACTGTGCTGATGGAGCACAGCTGATAAGGAGCCTCCTGCTCTACTTTATTCCTGTTTATAGATGGCTAAATATATCTTTGTGCTTATTTTTACTTCTTAGTGAAATCTGCAAGCCACAATCCATCAAGTCAGTTTTGTGTTTTTCATATTGACTGGCTTGCATCAGCTCCAAGAGAGAAAACACATCCAGGCTCAGCACAAGGTCTGTAGCCAAGTGAGGTACGGGCAGCGTGTCCCCCACTGCTGAGTTGGTGCCCATGGGGCAAAGCAGAGAAGGCACTGCAGGACTTGTGGGCAGCAGCTTGCTTTGTGCAAAACACTCTGCAGTCCCCACCAGAGCTGCTGCCCCTGGGCACCACAGCTGTGGGAACTGCTGGGCCAGCCCACATTTGATGGCAGGTATTACTTCACCAGGCAGAGTCAAAGGTGTTTTAAATGTTTTCCTATCACACAGCCAGAAGCAACTCCCTGGATTGTACAGTATCTCCCTCTACAGTGGGAACAGGAGCCAGCACCAATCTGAAAACCAAGTGTGCAACACAACGTAACTGCAAACAAGTGTGCCAGGTTTTGCATCAGCTGCTTGTACTTCCTGAGATAAACTTCCACCCCTCCTCTGGGAGGCAGGAGTAATGTTTGGAAAGCTGTTTGATGGGCCACCGAAAGGTTTATCACTGTGGTATTTTCCTAGCAACTGAATAGAAAGATCATGAGGTAACTGCAGCACTACCTGTTAAACACATCAGGTCCAATTCTCAAATCCTGGCAGCCTAACAAGTACCCCAATCATACATTTTGGCATTCAAGCCGAGAGCTGGCAGGGAAACCAGCCTTGTCTTGCTCACACCTAGGGCAGGGGCAGCTGAAAACCTCTTGCTCTACTGCAAAAACAGTTCCAATTTCAGTTTAAAGATCCTGCTGCTTCATTTATTGCTCAGGAGACTTTGACAGAAACACTGGCATCACACGCACACATGACACTAGAAAATTACATTTATAACAAAACAGATCAAATGAGATCACTGTCATATTTTACTGGCATTGCATGAGAGATTGTTTTAAGTCTCAACATTGCATGGAAAAAAACGTCATCCAACAAAAAAAATAAAAATATTCTTCAAATGCTGGACTACGCGCTTGACCAAAACAAGGCAGGCAGTATGCAGTTGTCCTGTGGCTCCTCCCTTTGGCACCTTCTCCTCAGGTTTAAAAATTCACTCCTGCTGACTCCCAGCTCTACATATGAGAAATTATTTAAATGCTCATGTATACATCTTTTTAGTCCCTCCTGATAGTCAGGTCTTTAAAACAACTCAGCAATTCAGAATACCGCCCTGCTGACATTCACTTGGATGAATTTCCCCTTTCACAGGAACACCAGTTACCCGTGCCCAGTGGCAATAACACACATCACACTATTTTTCCCTGGTCCAGTTTTGGGAGCCCAGGTTTGCCAAGGTCCCACCTAGCCAACCTTGAACTGCCTTGGAACAACTGCAGAGAAAAGCCTCTGCTCGCTGAGGTTCAATCTCCGTTTTGGAAAGAGACAGACACAGGGAAAAAGACACTTTGTTTTCACCTGAAGCCAAAAGGCACAATAGGTGGAAAGACATGCATAGGGCTGAAATTACTCCAGTTATTTACAATAGCTCTGGCATATGCTTGGCTGACTTAAGAAGAAACCCTCCCCCAGCCCTGCCTTTCCCCTTGGGCAGCTTTGCCCTTCTTTGGTGTGGCAGGAGCCTCCAGGCAGGAATGGTTGTTGCAGTTAAAAGGAGAAGCCAAACCTTGTCACACAATAATCCATTTACTAACACGTTGACAAACCCCATGTGAGTGCATTACTGCAAGGCTGGAGACAGACTTTCTCCATCAGCTGCTAACAACATTTTCCAATTTGCAGAGAGCAGCAGCCTGTGCTGGACAAGCCCAGCCCTGGTCAAGCAGGCATGCCTGGTCACACAGGCTTTCCAGCAAACCACTGCTCTTCCAGTTCCTATCCAACTCCGAAACCCATCTTTTCCCTGTAAGGCTATCTTCACAAGCTATCCCAAGTGGTCCAAAACTTAAGTGATGTCCAGGAAAAATTAATGGAAAAACCCAACTGCCAGGTCAGCATGCGCAATGACAAATGGAAAAGGCAGTGTCTGAGCTGACATCTCCCCATGCCCTAAGGGATAGCGATGCGATAGCCGGACCTCATTCTCTAAAGAGACTGCAGCAAGCCAACTAAGACTCAAGGCAGCTGGTAAGCATGATTTTTTTTTTCCTCTTACTAGGTTCAGGATTTTCTCTTCTTTTGGGCTGAATCAGACAGACAGACTTTTCTGTTCACAAGAAATCTCCTTTCTTAGGGTTATTCTCAGAATAGCTGGAGAGTATTTTAAACCAAGAATAGCTGATCTCCACTAGATGCATACTCCCCTTTTTGGAAACACTATTTAGAGAACAAAACTCCTAAATCAAAAAGCAGTTAGGAACAACAGTGAAAAACCACATGGCTATAACAGCAAGTACTGCACAGGCACCTTTCCATTCCCCTCTTTCCTCAAAGACTCCAGGGAAGATTGGGTTCGCCCCAAATCGCCCCGAGTCATATCAATTCCTACCAGAAACCTGCACTACTCAGGTTTAAAGTCCAAGCCCCCTGGAGAAAATCACCACTGGAAAATCAGCAAAAACTATGCTACAAGTAATTACAAAAAGAAAAACCTTGACATAAGCCAAAGCCCTGGTTAATAACCTTTGAGGAGAATACTGTAGTGGGAAAACAGATGGATTTTTAGTTCTGTTTTGCGCAGAAAGCTGTGGAGTTTTTGAATACACAATATTTAAATATATATAATTTAATATATATATAAATTTAAATTGTGAATAATTATCTGAATCATTATGTAGCATTTAGGAATGGCGTTGTTCTTTTGGATGATACTCTGATTTCCGCTGATAAATGAATAAGCTTTGTGTAATGCATATGAGCTTTTAATATAGTAGCTGCCAAGGGAATAACTGAAAGCCACCAACAGTACTGAGTTCAATTGTTTCTTGTCCAAAAGGTACCACTGACATTCCAATATAGCAGATTATTTCATGTTACACTGCTGAGCATCAGATGGAAAACCAAAAAGAAATTGGAAACACAGAGTAAAGGGACATCACACCTAAACCAGAGCTTAAACTAAGAGCTAGCAGACACAGCTTAAGACATACTTTTAAGACATACAAGAGAATTACTTGGCTTCTGAAACAAGCAAACCGCCTGTGCTTGAGTCAAACTGCAGTGTTAGAAGTACTTCTATCTGGAGCAAGCTGGCCAGGGGTCTGCCAGAAAAGCTCCCTGCAGTCCTGCTTTGGGCTCCTCAAACCTGCACTGCTTGTGACCTTACAGAAGGGGTTTATTGGGCACCAGCAGAAGACCTGGCTCTGGGACACACTGCTAAAATTGTAATGATTACAAGAAAGCAGAACTAACCCCAACAAAAGCAGCAACACACCACCCAAGAAACACAATTTTGAGGCAGATTTTTCTGGAATGCTACGATGTTTTAATGCCCCCAGACAGCCTGTGCTGATTTTAGAAGGCTGTGTGCATGTATCTGAGCCAGCAGGGACCCAAGCAGATGGGACAAGAGTCCCTCTGCTTAGTGCCAACCACTGGGGCATGGCAAAGGGGCCGTGTCACAGTGTGCCCAATATACACACCCTTGCTTGCCCAATGAAGCCACTTCCAGGATTTATCTGTTTCACTGGTCCACCCTGGTTCATGGACAATCGCTACATGCCTTGCTGTGAAGGGGCATTTCGCTTCCCAAAGTGCAGGGACACAGGAACGCTGCCGAAAGCTCAGGCTGTGGTTGCTGGACCCCACAGTACCCTCAGCCCCAAAGCTGCCCCTGAGCCAGGGCTTGGTCCCCTGGGTGCTGTGTGGCTGCTGGATTGCTGAAGCCTGGCCGGGTGGGCACGGATTTGGGAGTTCCCTGATTTTATGTGCTAGGCACTGCCCACCAAAGTAATGAAACACAGCTTTGAAATGTTCTTCAAAGCCCCCTCAATATCCTGCAGAAAACTGAAATCATGGCAACCTCTTGTGTTTTAATCTGAGCTGGCAACTGAGCCCCACACAGCTGTTCGTTCACATCCCATCCACTGCAGGGTGGGGGAGAAAGAACTGCAGTGGCAAAAGTGAGAACACTCATGGGTTGAGATAAGAACAGCATCATAATTGAAATAAAATAATCTTGATAACAATAATAAATTTTAATGAAAAGGAAAATAACACAGAGAGGGAAATAAAACCCGAGAAACACAAGTGATACAAATGAAAACAGTTAGTGACCCCCAACCAACCAGTGCCCAGACAGTCCCCGAGCAGCAGCCCCAGGCCAACCTTACCCCTGGTTTACAGCTGAGCATATAAAGATGCCATAAGGGATGGTATGGTATGGTACAGAATATCCCTCGGGTCAGTCGGGGTCTGCTGTCCCAGCTATGTCCCCTCCCAACTCCTTGTGCACCCCCAGACTTCTTGCTGGTGGGGTGAGGAGCAGAAAAAGCCTGGACACAAGCACAGCTCAGCAGTAACAAAATCACCCCTGTGTTATCAACCCAGTGTTAAGCACAAATCCAAAGCACAGCCCATACCAGCTACTACAAAGAAAATTAACTCTACCCCAGCTAAACCCAGCACATTTCTTTAGCTTTCTTTGAAGCAATTACACAGGAGCTAATAAGACATTATTTAAAATATGACCTTTAAATAGCTTGCCTAGGTAAATCAACCCTACAAAGGAATTGCTCTGAAATATTATTTTTCTTGGAAATTACAGAGCTAAGGGAGTCTAATGGCCATGCTGTGCCTTCACTTTTTATTGCCTTTTATGCCACTTACAATGTTCCTAACAGGATACCTTTATTGTTCCAGAGTATAAACTCTGCCTGGGGAGCAGTTTCACACAACAATGGTCATTTTTTAAATATCTGTGTCCTGAAAACCTGACCTAAGCTCACCAAGGTCCCACTGATTTCTGGAAGCATCAGGACAAAGCTGGGCTGGCCATAGGGTGTCACCACCGACCTGGTTTTGGGCAGCCACACTAATTGCTCTGACCAGCAAAGCAACTAGATTAAAGATAAATACAACTCTACAGTGCCTAAACACTACAAAACTTGTCTTCCCCTAATCAAAATACATAATTCAGGTGGAAAACAAACCAGTATCACAATTTCATATCGTGGCCCAAAGGAGCTGGAAAGCCTGGCTGTGGTTTCTTTTCACATTAGGTAGACCCAGGGCCAGAGCTGTACACACAGTGACAAACCATCTGCCTAAATTCAAGGCTTTAGAGGGTTGGAGCCAGGCTCTGCCAGATCTGTACCTTCCATCAGCTGCTCACTCACCCAGGCAGGGGCTGGGGCGTGTCATGGCTAATTGAGCAGAGCTTTGCACAGACATCAGCCACAGATACTCCGGCATCTGCCGTGCTCGGTCCTGAAACATCTGTGCCCGGGAGTGCTGGAGGAGTGACTGGTGCTTGCTCCTCTCTGCTCTGGATGTGCTCCCAGGGGCCCATCCCAGCTTGGCTCGTGGGGCTCGTGCCAGCACCACGCTGGATGCAGAGGGGCCCTTGGGGAGAGCAGAACTGCTTTCCTTCAGATGTGCTGACTCAAACTTTAGTCTTCTGTGCCTCTCTGTTAATCAGGAGGGAGGTTTTCCTCGCTTATTTTTTGTCCCTGTTAATCTTTAAAGTTAACAAAGTGATTGTCCACATCAGGAACCAACGATGAGGGGCCCAGCAGGCTTCCTGCTGTGCTCGTTGCTGCTGGTGGCCCCCCATTGCACAGAGGTGGCTGCCCAGGACGATGAGCCTGACCCCAAAATGCCATGTGCCAAGTGGATGGGAGGAGCACCTGGCTACCCTGGCCACAACGGGCTCCCTGGCCGGGATGGGAAAGACGGAAAAGACGGAGTAAAGGGAGAAAGAGGAGATCCAGGTTGGTGAGAAACAGGTAGTATGTTGGTGCCAACAAGTTTCACATCTGGTGGGTCCATGCCTGATCTTTGTCCAGATGACTTTTGAGTATCTCCTGGGATGAAGATTCCATAACCCAAGCCAAAGAGTTTGGTGTGATGGTTGTTTTCCCAATTACTGATGTTTTTTAAGACATACTGGTCTCAGCAGCTCTGCACATAGCTGGGGGAAGGGGTGGGGGTGGTGAGCAGGCTTCCCACTCAGTGACTCAGCTGTTGGGGGCTGTTGAGGTCCTTGAGCCTTTCCTCAGCTCTGCGCTGCCAAGCAGATTCTCATCCCACAGCTCCATCTGCGTTCCGGGATGGGGGGGTAGGAGCTGCCAACTGTGTAAACACAACTCCCAGTCCCCACTCTGCCCTCCAGGTTTACCAGGTTCCAGAGGTTTTCCAGGCTCACCGGGAAGCCCAGGGATGTCAGGACCTCCCGGACCTCCCGGACCTCCTGGATTCATGGGGCCAAAGGGGGAGAGGGGTGAAGATGCTTTTGTCCGCCCCTCCGCCTTCAGCGTGGGGCTGACTGAACGACCCCCCGCCGCCAACGTCCCCATCCGCTTCACCAAGATCTTCTACAACGAGCAGGGCCACTACGACACCAGCACCGGCAAGTTCCTCTGCAACATCGCCGGCACCTACTACTTCGCCTACCACCTGACGGTCTACCTGGCGGATGCCAAGGTCAGCCTCTACAAGAAGGACAAAGCCGTGATCTTCACCTACGACCAGTTCCAGAACAACAACGTTGACCAAGCGAGCGGCTCTGTCTTGCTGCACCTCAGCTCTGGGGATGAGGTCTGGCTTCAGGTGTACGGGAATGGGAACAACAATGGCATCTATGCTGACAATGTCAATGATTCTACTTTCATGGGCTTCCTCCTGTACCCGGACAGGGATGGCTATTAATGTAGGGGGTGCTGCACGGAAAAGGATGAGGTGGCTTAACCCCAGACGGTGTCCTGGGGCACTGGCGCTACAGCTATAATGTATGTACCAGAAAATTGCCTTTTGCAGGGACAGCGATTGCCAAGGGTGGGCCCTATCTCAGTGAGATTGTATGAGTACTTCCATGGGACCAAGAGCTCTGCTCTTGTTCTCCTTGTGGAAAGCTCAGCCCAAAGTCAAACACTAGTCCTGCCATATAAAGAAAAAGTAACTCTTCACATAGCTTAATTTTATTTTTTTTAATTTAAAGTGAAAAGAGAAAAATTGGTTAAATTTAAATATCACATTCTAAATTTCCCTTTGTTTAACCACCTAAATACATTTAAACCAATGGCAGACATTTTAGCCAGCATTTTAAAGTTTGAGAAGAAGGAGAAAACTATTCACAAAAGCAGAGCACTCTCCTTTTCATCTGGAATAGATGACTCCATTTTTTTTCCATCATAACTCCCTGTCTTTTTAGGTCTTTGACTTCCCCCCATGGTTTGTTGTCTCCCTTCTTTAGCCCAGATCTTTGAATATATTCAGATTATTAACGTCCATTGATTTAAATCCATTTGATTTTATATGTGCCCTTGTCGTTCTCTCTAATGCAGACAGCAGGCTGGTTTAGGGCAGGGATCTTTGCTTGTGATTTATCTGAAAAGCCTTATGAACACTGGTGAGGCCACACAAGAGCAGCCCATTGACCATGGGGGCTTTGGGGCTCCCAAGGTGATCACAGATACGTTGGTCACACAGATCATGTCCCATCTACCCTCAGAATAGCTCCCAAGCGCACTCAGAATTTGAGATCTGTCAGCCGGGTTTCTACTTTTCCACTCTCTAAGTGTGCCATAACCAATGGTTTGCCCACCGGCTGCTCAGAACTTCAGGTGGTGGTGAAGCCTCCCATGTGGAGTGGGCTCCTGGGATGAACCCCCAGGACTTGCCCCAGCTCTGGGCAAGTTTACTTTAACAACAGAAGAGTATTAAGGCTGGAATTAGAAGCAATCCCATCAAACTGCTCTCCTAGGATCTTGCCTGACTTATAGCTAAAAGAGGATTTGATGGTTTCTCAGATACATTCAAAGAAGGGTCCTACTGCTAAGCTTCAGAACAAGCTAACACAGATCAGAGCTAATGCATTATTACAAGCACAAAACACCACTAAGAGCTTCATCTGAAATTACTTCCAAAAGCAGCATTTTCCATACTCTAGTGAATTACTACACTGCAAATAAAAACTAATAAAAAACTCTCTCAGTGACAATGTTCCTTCATTTTTGTGTGTGGTACTGGGAAGAACTTGAAGAAAGGGATACAATCCTGACCTCATCAAGCATTCCAGGAAAATACATTTTTTTTCCAGCAGGGTGAGGGCACCCTGGGCTGGCACACGCAGGGACACCCCCCTTTTGCCTTCCCAAGCAATACTCCATGCTCTAACTTTCATCAAGGCTTCAGCATCTTACCACCTTATACTGTATTGTCGCCTTTTTGGACAAAATGAGCTCTGGTTTCCAGACTGTTTCCCCAAACCCAGTTTGGCTGAATCCACCCTGAGTGGCCATTCAGAGTAAGGGCTTATGCTGGCCCCAGAGGCTTCAAGCACATTAGATTTAGCAAGGGTGAAACTGATACTCAATCTGGTCATGCTGAATGCAAAGAGCTGGGAAAAGCCCTGCTCCTATTGTGGGAATTAATGGGAAGAGAACAAGGCAAGGGGTAAAAAAACCTCAAAACCCAAAATAATAATCCATAAACAAAAGAAGATTTAAAAATGCAGCATTTGCTGGATCAAATGTCATAAGAAGTTTAAATGGAAAGGAGCGAGTCAGAGCTTTTACACTATATTCAAACATTTTCAGATGGATCTTCAGAAGGCAGGGAAAATTGAAACAGCCAGAGTGCTAAGAGACATTTGGGATAAACAATAGGAGGCAATACTATTTTAAAGACAACTTCCTGAGAGGGAGCCAAAACAAATTATTCCTTTCTTTGCTGCCATGCTTACAGCTTCATCCTGTACCCCAGGACTCAGAGGCTTAGACCTCAAAAGTTTTAAAGAAAGCCATTAATGCACTGTTGCCCTGCGTCCTGACTCTTCCCCTTCTCACAGCCACAAATGCTGAGCCGCAGCTTCACCGTGACACTCCCTCCAGGGTGTGAGTGCAAAGGCCACCCTCCTCCCAGCTCCAGCAGGGATGCTCCATGAGGTACCTGCGTTGCTCGTGCATATCCCAGCCAGGCACCCCAAAGCCCAGCACACAGTCCAGCCCCCAGCTGGAGCAGCCCAGGCAGCAGGTTGGGAACGAGACCAGCTGCACTGAAACAAGGGTCAAAGCCCTCCCTTTAGGGGTCAGGACTAGTTTATGAAGTCTTTCACCTCAAATCTCTCTAAGATTCTTGCTCAGATGAGGCACACACATTCCTAGCAGGCACCAAATCTCAGTTTAAGTCTCCACTCACCCACTCAGAATGCCACTTTGCACCCCAGGGGCAGCAATCAGCCCCCTCCCAGCTCCCCTCTAAGGGAAATGCTCTCAACAGGGGCTCACCCCATCAGCAAGGCAAGCGTAGACACAGGGCAGGGCAGGCAGAGAAGAACCCCCTTCTCAGCAAACACATCTCTGCCCCTCTGCAGCCAGGCTCAAGGCCTGAAGCTGTCCTTAGCATCTCTGTTCCTGCCTCCTGAGGCTGCCCAGCCCCTGCAGGGGGTCTGCATGGGGGTCTCAACCAGCCAAACCTGCTGGCAAGCTTCAGGAGCAGCAGCTGAGCATGGCCAGGCTACAGGAACCTGGGCAGTCCTTTTAGCCCAGGAGCCACCGAATTCCTGCATGTGGGATGATATCAAAGCTCCACCTGGCAGCTCTGCCATGCCAGGGGCACATGGCCAGGGAGCTGCAGGCCACCACGCTGGCATTGTGCTGCTTTTGGGGGAGAGCTGCAAATAGGGTTTGGGAGGGTAATGAGGTTCCGTGGAATGAGGTCAGGGGAGTTCCTGATGAATCCAGCCTTTTTCCATTATGGAGTTGGTGTGGTTTTACTCTCGCTCCATGTTTCATAAACCTGTGGGAGGGGAAAACCTGGCCAGTACAGGCACATCTCCAAGGCCTGGGCTGGCTCCCAAAGATCAAACAATTGTTTAAACACACAATTATCTTGTAACAAAAGAGCCAAGAATGATACTGACATGCTGAGAGGGCACACAATCACCTGCTCTCCGACAAATTTAAATGTTTTAGTTTGTGTTTTCTTAATCAATCCTGACAGTAGATGCCTAGTACAAAGTTATGTCTCACTATTTACTGCCTCTCTAGCTGTGGCAGGTTTAAATGGATGTTTTTCCCTTTAGAAGCTAATGTACTTAGAGGCAGAAAGCAAGAACACTCCCCAATGAAAGATTTAACTCACTGCACTAACACTTAGGGAGAAATAACATGGAAAGCTGGAGACAGCTGGAGAGACTGGCCAATCTCATCCAGCAGGGAAACCATCTGTAAAAACATCCATAGCCCTTTCAAACACAATTATAGGCTGGTCCTAATTGTGCCTCAACTCCGTGTAATCACTTGTGCCAGTAATTAATTGGAATACAAATAGCAGCTGCACTAAAACGTGAAGAGCTACAAGAAAAAGATAAATTGCTTGCGAGACTTGTATTTGTGAAGCAAAAACTCACTAGAAGCTTTTCGTCATGGAAGCAGGCAGAGGGATTAGGATAAAGTCCTACATTTAGCTCATCAGCCATTACACTTACATGCAGGAAATGCCATCAGATTTAAAGTCTACCCTTTGAAATACTCGAGAGAATTGATCCTGAGCATCCCCAGGCTGCTGTATGTTTCTCTGACTTTTGTACTAGCTCTAAGTCCCTGATGAAAAGACTCAGTCTTCCATGGGACTGGAAATCATCAAACCTACCCTCAGCACATCCTCAGCCTCATCCCAGGAGACCAGCCCAGTGTAACACCACTACTCTTTGAGGAGAGTTGTGTGACCTCCTTCCATGCAGATGCAGGTCGTTACTCTCCAGCCAGCCCAAGGGGAAGGAAAGGTTTATTCCCAATGAAATGGAAGCATTAAATATCAACATCTATTTCTTCCTCTGTGGATTCCCACTCTCAAGGTAATCTGTGGGATCCCCCCCACATAAAGCAGGACAGGTTTATGCAAAGGCATCAGGGAGGGAGGCAGGGAGGAGACCCCACCTGGAGCCCCTCACTAAACTCCCTGCACAGTCAGGCAGGGAAGGACAGGGGGTATGAATGAAGATAATGTAAGACTTTTTTTCATAAATAAGAAAGCAGCATTCATCAAAAATGTCCTGTTTGTGAATTTTAAAAGCTTTTTAAAGACATTGCTTCTCTCTCCCTCTGCTCTGAACCCTCTGAAGTAGCTTGACAAAGAGATTGTAATTTGGTCAGGATTCTCATCCTGCTCTTGGCAAAGAACAACTGGAGCAAATATAAAAGGCAAACTAAAAAAAATATAAATAAATAAACAAATAAACCTGAAAGTAAAAGCATGGAAGCAAATCCTTGTGCTCAGTGCCCCCTGCTGCAAAGGACTGAGTTGCATTGTGCTAGTGTTTTTCCAAATATCCCTGATGACACTGGCATTCCAGGCCTGTCACCAACAGGGACTCACAGAGAACAGGGCTGCACTGTCATCTGCCCAGCGTGTTCTCATGTGCTGAACAACCACACATTGAGAGCAGGAAGATGCCTGCCAGCTTCCCAACACCCTGGGGAAGCAGGAAGGACTCCATTTAGTCATCTAAATCAATTCCTTCTTTATCAAGAAAAATACCTTCCTCTTCAATTATTGAAATAAAATATTAGAAGGAAAACTTTTAATTCCCTGGAAGTTAACAAAGCAAAAACCCACTGAGGAAAACCCACTACTACCACACCAGGTCTGAGTTTGCCTGTTCCTGCTCACATCAAGAGCAGTGGAGCACTGGATACTCCATAACCTGGAAGGCAGCTCAGAAGAGGCACTGGAGAAATATTATGCCCAGATGACAGCCAGTTTCCCTTAGCATGGCAACTTCCTCTGCCTCACAATGACTGCATTATTGTCAGCTAAAAACAGATGGCACATTCTTTTTTCCGAAGACTGTACTGGGACAGTTTGCAGTTCCCTGCAAACAGAGCCTTGGCCTGGTAAGAGCACTGGAGGGAACAGGCTGACATTTAAGTATTTTGGAGCTATTCCTTTCCATCTGTGCTCACCACTGGCTACACCCCATCTATGGCCTTTCAGCACTCAGGCCCTCATCCTGCCAAGTGTCAGGCAGAAAGTCAGCTTTACAGACTGCCAACTGTCCCACTGAAGTCACTGGGACAATTCCTGTATCTATTCAGACTGGAGCATTTCTTTGGATATTGAAATACTGAGCAGGACCCAGCAGCTTATGAAGTAATATACATCAGTTTAAATGTGTGCAGAACAGGCTTGTTCCCTCAGAAACACCTATTATGAGAAGTGTCAATCTCCACAGAAGGTACAAGAATCAAAGCTCAATAAATTAATTGGCCAAGGCAGTCAAATGCCCTTTGTATCAATTTTTATTAGAGATTTCGACATCTTGTGATTATTTCCTGACAACAGGCTGATTGTTCACAGACTAATTAGACCAAAAGTCTTGACAAATGATAACACAGAAACAATGAAGCTGAAGGGCACTTTGTTCTCATATAATACTGTCCCAGAAGGGACTCAAACAAATTACAGTTCCTGAGGAAAGTTTAACATTGACAGCTTTCTTCAGAGAGATGAAGCTAAATACACACCCTCACTCAAGTCTCATTGTGGATGAGAGAACTTCATACTCCAGACAGCTACAACATACATACCTTCAGTATCATCTCATCCCAACTCTGAAGAACGTTCCTGTCATTTCACTGCATCCCAAGAGACCCACAGGTATCAGGTGTAAGTGTAAGCTTAGTTGTCAAGTTAGCAGCTGGGAGGTTATACCCAAGAACTCCCTGTACTAACAGTAGCTACAGCCAGAGCAGCATTTTAGCTGCACATGAGGCAGTTCATGAGATCCCACAGCTTTTTCTATAAGGAATTTTACTGACTCAAACTCTGACACACTGCATGGATCAAGTTCCTCCCTACACAGGCACAGCATACTTCCCAGGTGCCACCATTACTATTTTGGCTGCTTTTTAACATGAAACAGAGTTTCTGGGAAGCTTCACAAGAAGGTGTGTTAGCTATACCTACCTTGAATGGGTAGCTGTATCCTACCAGCATGGAAACTCCTGTTGGTCCCATAAGCATTATTTGCCCTCTACCCAGTCCCATAAAGGTTCCACGTTTTGATCAAGTCAGATGACATTAAAAAACTGGAAATACTCACCATTAGCACCTTCCATCCCATGTTCACTGAGGCTCTGGACATGTCTGAAAAGGGAACATCACCCATAATGAAGAGCAACTGAGCAAGATGGGTTTGTATGACAGAATATACTCCTGCTGCTGTGATCAAACAAGGGGTCAAGTTTCTTGCAACTTAAGGAAAGCAAATGAAAAACCACAAAGTGTGTACAAAACACAGAAAAGGAAGTATTCCAAAAGCAAGATGACTATCTTAAGGAATCAGCAAAAGAAAGTAGCTAAATACCAAAGTTGCTTCTTAAATCTTACTTTATAATTTGCTCCTGCCTGGAAAGCAGCCTGTTTACAGGTATGGACTTTCAAAACCTGTTCTGGAGAAAGCACAGCACCAAAGCTAGAGACAGTCCAAACACACTTGCCACTACTCAAATTGTTTTACCTTTATTTCAATGAGAAAAAGCTGGAAATCCCAAGCTCTAAGCAAAGCAAGCCGTAAAAGGGGAAGGAGACTGCCTGAGCAAGGCTGTTCCTTCAGGGACACATCACAACATCAGGCACCAAGCAGATCAAGTGCCAGAAGACTGATTTAATGTTCGCTGCATGATGGAACACAGGCTGCTCAGAAACCCACAGGAGCACAATCAAAAGACACCTAAATCCTACGGGGTTTATTGTGCTTACACTTTTAAGCTCAGTGCTCAGCACAGATACTGTAAAATTTAAGATTATCTTTTTTAAGGCAAACCAAAAGAAAAAAAATGTGAAAGAAGTATGAGACAAAAGAGCTTCAGTGCAGGTGAAATTTAATTAGTGTCAAGTGTTTAAAGAAAGGTCAGTCACAGTATCATTTTTGTGATCAATTTATGGAATACAGATTGTATTTGAGATTAGATAGGATTACACTCTTGACTCTAATACACTAAAACTCACCTGTTCCTTTCATTCTGAGATTCACTTTGGTCATGAACGGTGAAAACGAAACATTTCTGGAAATGTTCTGAAAACTTGTGTCAAAAGCTGAACTAGTATTTCAACAGCCTGATTCATATACACTTTACTTCCAAGTACACACAATTTACATACCCTGCTGCAGGAGAAAAGAATCCTAACATTATTTTCTTTCTGTACAGTACAATTTCAAGAAGTAGATTATATTTATAAATCCAAGCATTCCCATGGTCCAGGGCCAGAGTATTCCTCTGCTTAAACTATGAAGGTGGAATTACTTTTTGTTTCTGTGCTTCCTAAATTAAAAGTGAAATACTGATGGTAGCTATCTGTCTTGAAACAGAAGACAACCCACACTCTTAGTGTGATCCACAAATGAGTTGGACTATTCAGAACAGCAACTGTCTTATCCCAAGATAATCCTTTACTGTGGGACAAACAACACTTTTCTAAGGCAGCAGTGTGCCCTACCGGGTATCTTTTGTGTAACAGCCAAAAGTAACAGTGAATTTTAAAAATCATTCTCTATGGGAGCTCAGAACACAGCAATATCTACTTTCAAAGTATAACCTGGAGAGAGGGAGGTTTTTTTAGCATTTTATTCAATAAGCACATCAGCAAATACAATTTCCAGAGAAATCTATGCACAGCTTCCTAGAAATAACAGTCCACAATTCCCTCCTTAGTTATCTTTAACCATCTGGTTTTCATATTTCCCAAGCAGCTTATACAGGTTTCCCCCTCCCCCCGCCTCTGTGATTTTCCCATTTGGATTACTTTAATAAATAATGTACACCACAGGCAATCCTAGAGAAAAATCCACATCTCAGCACTGCATAGCTGGACAGCCAAGTTCACTGGATGTCATCATCATCAAAGAGATCTTCAAAATCTAGTCAGAAAAATAAGACAAGGTAAAATTAACTTTAAAAGTTTCAACTGTCTGAAATGCACGTACTCAAGTAGATTACTTCATTATAAAGACAGAAATAAAGGTGAATTAAGTGAATGAGAGTTACTGCACCATCAATTACTAGAAATGTAATATCAGGGTGGGAAGAGACAGCAAAGACAGGCAGACCCATGTACATGTTCTGTCATGCACAAATTAAAATGTACAACATAAGCTTTGCAATTAAATTCATAGAAGCAAAGCTTAAAAGGAGAGGCTTTTATAAAGGCATTAAGTAGCCATGACAGAGTGGATCAATCAGGATTCCCAGAGTCCAGAACTAAGCAAGTACTAGCTTTATGCATGCAGCAAGTCTCTGATGTACACACTCCTCCAGAATCCTGGGTTTAGGCCATAGCACCCAAGCACATCTCTAAGTGCTGCAGACTGACATTCTCAAGTGGGATTTGCTGCTAAAAATCTCTTCCTTAAAAAACATTTGATTGCTTTGTAGGTACTATTAACATTTTTGTCTTAGAACTCATTTCAGACTAGTGAAATGTGGCTACTCACAGTCATCTTTGGGAAGTGGTCTTAACTGCTTTGTATCTTCCTTGTATATTGAGCACAAACTAACTACTTAACTGAGTACAAGCCTTTATTCTTACAGAAGGCAGCAGAAGTGCCATACAAGAAACTGAGGATTAATCTTCATTTAGAAGAGTCCTAAAATACCAATGGAATATAATACCACGACAATAGAACTTTATGGGAGAACCTGTTCCTGAATATGCTGGCTCCAACAGAGAGATAGGTCCCTCACAACTCTCAAGAGTATAACTGAAAATTCCTTTTACTTCTGCATTCCAAGTGTTGAGAAACACGAGAAACCTACTTTAATCTGGAATTAATACCACTTTGTGATATTAACACAACAACCACAGTAACCAAATGCAAAGTGTTCTATATTCTACCCCTAGGTGGCCTGATATGTAGCTCTTCTCTCTCAAAGCAGCTGTATATATTTATATATAGGCTGTATATATTTACATACAGGAGAAGGCTTCAGGGTGACCTAACTGGGGTTTTCCAGTACCAGCCCACATAAAAGATGGAGATACAGTATTTACCAGGGCCTGGAGTGACAGGACACGGGGGGATGGCTTCAAACTGACAGGGAGTAGGTTCAGATTAGATATTACAAATAAATCTTTCCCTGTGAGGGTGGGCAGGCCCTGGCAGAGGGTATCCAGGGAAGCTGTGGCTGACCCCATCCCTGGAAGTGTCCCAGGCCAGTCTGGATGGCGCTTGGAGCAACCTGGGCTAGTGGGAGGTGTGGAACGAGATCATCTTTGAGGTCCCGTCCAACCCAAACCATTCTGTTATTCTGTGTGCATACAGCTGGCTTTCAAACGCAGAAAGCGCATTAAAAACAGCGTTTTATTTTGCTTTGGATGCATATGCACTCGTATTTAGATAAATGAATGAATTCACTACAAGCTAGTAACGCTCGGATTTTTAAAGCCCATTCCACGTTTTTGTATGTATTTGCACCCTTTAGCATAAGCTACTTGTTACGCGAACAGATGAAGGTATTTTTCCCTTGCGGTGATTAACACGCTAAAACTCCCAGGAGAGGAAACCCACGCGTTTTACCTCTCCGGCCTACATCATCCAACACCCACCGGAGACGTGGTTAGCGAGAAGCTTAGGGACTAGCAGGCTCCAAGGGGATGAGATCAGCGGGAAGCCAGGCGAGGTCTGTCGCGATACTCCTCACCCCCCGACACGCACACCCCCGGCCCGGCGCTCCTTACCATTGAAAAAGTCGGCGTGCACCGCTTTCTCGTTGGCGGCCAGGTCCATCAGCAGCCCCGTGCTTCCCCCTGCCTGGGAGAGCAGCCGCTGAGCGCCTCCGCCCCGGGGCGGCGCGGCGACAGCTCGCCCTGCTCCCCCCTCACCTCGTCCAGGTCCACGTACGGCCCCGCGCCCTCAGGGAACATCTCGTCCACCGCCGGCTTCATGGCGGGCCCCGCGCGCCGTCACTTCCGGCCGGGGCCGCCGCCCGCGGGGCGGGGAGAGCCGCGGTGGGTGTGAGGGGAGCGATGGCGGGCGGGGAGAGCAGGGCCACGGGGGGGGGCTGTGA
>JAWWEU010000011.1:24563040-24669718 GCA_035583155.1 Acropternis orthonyx | reverse complement strand
GAGGGAGATGACAGCCGTGAGGGAGATGACAGCCGTGAGGGAGATGACAGCCGTGAGGGAGATGACAGCCGTGAGGGCAGCACGGCTGCCATGGCGCTCCCCGCCCTCAGGGCCGGCCTGAGGCACCGCCCTGCCAAGGGCGCGGCTGTGGCTGACCCGGGTGGTCCTTCCAGCCCCCCGGACTGGCAGGTAACTCCCGTACGCACACTGAGTGAAATAAGCCCTGTACGCGCACACAGGTTTTCCGAGTCAAAGCTGCCAGCGGCACGTATGGAAAAAAAGCTCCCCAAAGCCGTGCAGCGGGATGGAGGAGTTTATTGCGCGAAAGCATAAATTGTGAAAAAAGGGTCTGATTAAAGGCATGAAATGCTGCGTGTGACTGCAGTGAGCATCACTGAGCAGCTGAGGGCAGCTCAGGTGTGTTCACTGGCAGCCAGGTATTCCCTCAAACGCCTCGGCACCCATAAACTGCACAACAGAGACTAATATAAAGCATGAAATGCTGTGCATGAGTGAGGTATCCCAAAGCAGCTGAGGGAGCCCAGGTGTGTTCGCCGGCAGGTATTCACTCCAACACATTGGTACCCCTAGATTTTAAAAAGGAAACTAATTTAAAGCTTGAGATGCTGTCTATGGACTGCAGTATCATTGAGCAGCTGAGGGCAGCTCAGGTGTGTTCACTGGCAGCCAAGTATTCCCCTAACCACCTTGGCACTGGCTCCAGCACAGCTGAGAGAGGCACTTAGTGCTCGTGATCGGGCACGTGGTAGCCGAGATGGCTCCCAAAAGGGAACTGGGCAAAGAAGGCTCTGGCCATTTCATTGATCCTGTTGTAGGCTCCCAAGGTCCGGAAATATTCCACATAGGACCAGAAATCATTGGATGAGAAGGGCCAGTATGGCAAGGCTACAGTTGCCTGGTACAGATCTAAAAAAAGACCAACGAAAATTAAATGTTACAGACTACTATAATACAGAGCATTTTTTGTTGAAAGCCTGGGCCTGGGAGGCAACATGGTTTGAGGTTGTAAGTTCCCTAATGGGGCTCATGGGCTCTCCTGGCAGGAGAGAGGCAGCAAGAGCTTTTGACCCCTCTCCATGCCTCAGTCTGCAGAAGATGGAGCCAGTATTACCTGCTCCGGATGCACCAGGAGTAACAGAGTGGGACAAGATGGAGAACAGGAACGAAGGCACACCATCCACATTTAGGGCAATTCAAGAATTCATCGGGCGGATATAATGTTTAGAAGGCTGCTGGTTATTTAAAGGCAAATAGCAGTTGCAATTGAAATACATTTCCCCTCATTCCACACATTTTACTTTGCCCAATATAAAAATATAAGGAATAAAGCACTATCCTCTATATTCTGCCCCTGCAGCTGCCTGCTCTGTGCACAGAGCTCCCCAGAACTGGGGTCATTCTTCCCTGACATTGCCTGGGACTGCAGAGCTGTGCCTCTTCTCAGAGGGCCCTAGGAAACAGGCTAAGGGAAGGGAAAGGAAAGGTTTTGCCACTTGGGAGACAGCTGCTGCATTTGTGACTGCTCTAGCAATATCAGAAAATGTGATACAGTCACTGGAACAGTTTCAGATTCAGCAGGAAAACAAAATCAGTTCTGAAAATGCATAAGCTGACTGCCCTTGGGCCCAAACCTGGGCAAACACAGAAGCACATATAAAATGTAAACACTAGCTGAGACCACATAGTTATAAATGTCTTTCTGCGCAGCAAAGCTAAACCCAGTATTTTGTTTTAACACCCATTTAGATAAATGTGAGCCATTCCACTCAGCTTGGAACAAGGGTCTTTAGTAGGAATTAAGAGCCTTGAACAATCCTGTTGTCAGAGCTTAATTTTACGGAATAAAGTTTGCAGTGCACAGGCCCAGATGGCACATAACAAACCAAATGAACCAGCCAAATGCTGTCTGCAGAGGAGAGCTCACTGTTTATACCAGCTGACCTTAGATTCACTTTGCAGGCTGCTGCTTGGCCCAGTGTGAAAGAAAACCATAATTGCCAGTAATGAGAGCAACAGGATGCTGCCTGAAGAGGGTTCTATTCTCACATCAACAGAGGATCTCCTGACTGTCTTAGAAGTTGCCACATGTATTTGCTTTGCACAAGCACAGGTGATACATTTAAAATATTTTAGAGCCATGGAGAAATAGATTGGAGCATAGGGGAAAATGTGTGAATTATAAGTAATCATATTAGACCTTATTCTGTATTTCTACTGTTCTTATCTGTGATAATACTCATTGCATATTTGTGTCTGTGCACTGGAGATGCTGCTGGCTGTCCTGCTGGTTAATTGAGATGTACACCAGTAATAGCAGTACCTGATCAGTGCAGATACTTTTTTGCAATTTTGTTTTCAGACAGAATTCTGTCTGAAAAGCCAAAGAGAGGTTAACTGAGAATCATCAGCAAGCCAGTGTACATATCATTACAGTGTTGTAGGGTTTTTCTCATGAAAGACAAACACTAATCCAATGGACTAATCACACAAAGTGACACAAACCACAGGGTAGCTGTGCTAAGGGACTTAAGTCCAACATTTCTGTAATTGGATTTGTGGCAATTGGTAAATTTTAAGGTTTCTGTCATGGAGGTCAGTATCTCTTGCCAATAACCAGACACACATACAGTATTACTGCTCAGGACAGACAAAATTCTCAGATGTCTTACACATTTATAAGTCTGATGCTTTCCAGTTATGATTCTGTACAACAGAATTAGTGACTTGACCATAATCCCTTTTTAAGACTGTGAGTATATTAGCTCTATTATTAGACATTTATATGTCATTTTTTAATAAATTTAAGAAAAATTTCTAAAAGTTCACTTTTCCTTCTTCACCATAACTAGATGAAAGCACTTCCACAGCCCATTGAGGTTAGTAAGCATTCCTGCCAAAGTCACTGCTGGGCATCAGGTCTGGGAGTTACAAATGACTCTCCTAATTATTAGTGATACAAAGGAAATAAAAACACATTAGGAATTACCATCTCCATCCCGGATGGATTGGGCATCTGTGAATAAAGAGAAAATGCATTAGTACTAGCTCGTGCACAGAGACTTTCTGTTAATAAAAGGTTTGCTGTGTAGCCAGAAGCTGACAATGCCCACAGAGGACCCTCTCCATAGCTAAAGGATTTTTGTTTCTTGAAAAGTAGAATAAGGGATTCCCCATTTGCGGTCACTCAGTGCTACAAACCAAACACTCATTACTAATAGTCAGAACACTTGTGATTAATATATGATTGATACCTGATACTAAATAGAGGATGCTGTACTCATAAAAAAATATTTCTGGCTGCTTGAAAAGCTACATAAGAATAAATTCAGCAGTAATCTTACCTGTTAGCATGCTCATCAGCATACAGAAGAAAAATAAGCCAGTAAATGTCATCTTTTCTGCAAGATAATACTTGTGTTTCTGAAAAGTAATCTGTACAATTGAGGATTATTACAGGAGATTAGTAATTATGCAAAGTCTATTATTTAATCTTTTAATAGAAGAATACATTCCAACATAGATTCTAATTATCAATTTAAGTGTAGCAAGATCCATTTCCTTACAGCTTCGGAACTGCAACACAGAGTCTTAAAAGACTGGCAGTCCTGAAGTGTGTACTGATAGTTTGCTTTTAGGTGGCATAAATCCAAAAGGCTCCTCTGAACTGACATAAAATTAAGTGTCTTCAGAAATGTTTTATTTTGTGGCTAATTTAATTTCACCTTAGATATTACCTCTCTCTCTCTCTCTCTCTCTCTTCTTTTCTTCTTGCAGTAGTAAAGATCTGTAGCTCTGAGTCAGCTGAAAAACTCCAAAAGCATGTCTCTTGCTGTAAAATAGCAGTGCTCTCTAAGGAAGGGTGGGGGGGAAAACGTCACTGATTTTCTACACCAATCTGATTTTGTTGCCTTCAGGTATTTTAACTGCTCACATTTGCATTACATTTTGACACTGTCCACAGAAGAGATAAGGAAATCAGAATCAACTTGGGCAATAACACTTTTGTTTGGAGACAGAAGAAGAAAATCCAGAGTTTACTACCATTGCTGCCCTCCCCACCCCACCACCCTGATTTTCTTTCTGCCTCTTTATAAAAATAGATTTAAAAAAAATCTTATCTGAGCAAATTGCTAAAAGGATATGGAGTTCCCTCTCCAGCCGAGTCACAAACCCTTGACATTGTTTCATGTTCTTACTTGGGATCCTTGAAGTCTGCACCTTGAAGTGTACACGGACACCAAGCGCCCACTAAAATCAATTGGGTTACACTAAGTAAAGCAGGAGGTCCCCAGTGACCTCAGCCATGCTGATGGTGCAGGAGCCTTCAGAGGGTCGATAAGGTGCACTGAAATGCATTTTCACATTAAATCAGTTTCCTGGAAAGATTCCTCTGCCAACACCAAGCAGGTACTTTGGGCTCCAGCCTGTGCAGGTTGCTGAATGGATCCGATGTTTTGAGAAGCCTGGAGGGGAGATAATTCGGAGAACACTCCACTGACATGGACATCTCAATTGATTTTCTTTTATCACAAAACTCCTGACGGCAGCAGGTATGCTCAGGGACTAAGGTGTAGTAGAAAGTGTCCTGTAGCTCATGGGGAAATGTGGGGATTTTCAGGCTCCTCAAAGGTGTGGCTGTTCAGGTCATGTTGCCAAACCAGGCAGCCATTTCCAGGTGGCTCCTCTCTTGAGAAGAGCTGGTGAAATGCCAGCGCAGAGGTCACTGTGCACATTCCTGCTGTGAGAACTGATCTTATGGTTGCTGATCTGAGCTGCAGCCTCTTGCTGGGCATTTTCAGTTGCCTTTATGGTCTGCAAATTCTTTTCTCTATCTCAGTTCTAGACACTTGCGTTTCCCAACTCTGTGTATGTGTCCTGACATTGGTTCCTTTGCTCTACCACGTCCACCCATCTGCCACAGGAGTGCAGGGAAAGTCTGCATACTCACAAAGTCCTAGAGTGGAGAGACCCAGGTGAGTGGCCTTGCAGGAGGCCCCAGCTTTCCTGGAGTTTATTCCTATCTACACACAGAGTTAGATATTCTGCCAAGAATTAATTCAAGATGTTCTAAGCAAGGGGGAAAAATGGTCTTTGTAGTACACTAGGCTGTGCCAACTCTTGTGGAGGCTGAAAAGAAAAATATTATGAAAGCAGAAACTATTCCATATTTGAAAGGCTTTAATCCTCCTGCTTAATATTTCCTAGGCCTGTAGGAAGGGTCCCTACATTAGTCAAGTTGTGCAAGCACCTCTGCCCCACTCATCTGGGTTGTGGCACTTCCCTGGCTTGGTGGAGTCCTGTGGTGCAGATGTGTACCCAGGTCCAGCCACCAGCACTGCCTGCAGAGCCAAACGTTCCCTGTCACTGCCTAGTCTGTATACCCTGTTCAAACAAACAATCAGAAGCACTGAGGTGTGCTAATACACACAAAACAGTTATCAGCTGTAACTGATTAATTACCATGTAGCTACTTCTGCACGCATCCATCAGTAGCTTTTTGTTCTGGCAGTTCATAAGGCAGGTGTAGTTCCAGGTGGAAGATGAGATAACATGTTTTGGATGGTGACAAAGGGGAATAACAATGTTTCTGATGCATCCACATCCTGCAGCTCTCCCCTCCAGATATTAAGAGTGCTGTAGGAGAATGACAAAGTCCCAGAAGTTACCAGATTCCGGGTCACTCTGGTCACAACATGGCTTGCTATGACATTGGATTATCTTGGGAGGATTCATGCAGCTATTGAGGTTCATGCTGACATACACCTTTACACCTTCTTATTCTGTCTTTTGGAGCTTGGAGTTACCCCTTACAGAACTAGGAAGGTCACCCATCTGACACTGTGTGACAGTCTTCTAACAATTACATGCTTACAGTTTAATTCAAATCAAAGTTTTCCACTTGCTAGTGCACATATTGGAGATGGGGAAAAAAATTAACAGGGTTTCCATGCTAAAGTAGGCCTAAGAAATTATAAAAAGAGCATGAGAATTAGCACTGAGAACAGTTGCATCAGTGGTACAACTTGCTGTCAGCAAGTTCTTCAGGTACCCTACTCTAATGTTTGCATGAATTTTTTTTTCGATAAGGGCTAATAAAAGCTTTGCTACATGATAGAAGGAGTGGATGGTTTATCCTACCCACCCATCTCAGGAGGATCAGATCAATATGTACTTTTTGTGGATGGCTCTCAAAGCCAGAAAATCCTACACAGAGCTGAGTCAGACATAAATCAATGGGAGCATGGAAGATACTCCCTTGGGAATAAGGGAATGCAGTTTGGGCAGCACAGTTGTTTGTGTGACTTGATGGGGAACAGTTCTGGAGCTGCCAGCCCGCCTTCAAGTGAGCCCTTGCTAATGGGCTATTTTACCTTGAGCCAACCCCTGGGGAGCAATTTGGCTCTCCTTGTTGATTAACTAGAAACAAATATAAATGAATGCATAAAAGCAAGCTTATGGATGCCTTTGTTTTCTCAATAGCTATATTAGACTGGTATTACACACACAAAAACTTATAATCCTCCAGGCACTGAAACAAACTCTGTACATTGTTTACAAAACCCAGAATCTTTCCTATTTAATCAATAGGCAAATTCACATGCATGCAGAGCACCATAAGAACTTACTTAAAAACTAAATAGGACTTAACAGCTGCATCTAAAGTGCTTTGCCCTTGGTCTGAGCAGACAACATGTTCTCTGTAGGGCTGCAACACTTTTCTACATCAGAAACAACCAGTGACACTGATATATAGACCATCACTAGAAACACAAATGTTTGATTACTTCTTCCAGCAATTTGGTTTAAATAATACAGGTCAAAAGGAGGTTCCTGGGACTATATGATTTGCTCCAACAGGGGTGAGTTGCCCTAGATCTTTCAGGCATTCACAGCTTCATTTTCTTTCCTTTGAGCTCTGCTTTACTTTTCATGAATATAGAAGCTCCAAAAATTTCTGATGATGCTGCATTACCCAGGATAGCAAAGCTCAGGGCAGGCAAGGAACTCACAGTACCAAGTAGATGAATAACCAAGGGGCCAATAAAAGTAAATGTAAAATTTAAGTACCTGTGTAAAGATGTCCAACTTTAAAGGCACATGGTATCTGACCATTCCCGCTCAAACTGGATTTGGAGCTACCATAGATCTGACCAAGCAGCACTGCACTTTTGCTCTGTCTTAATTCTGCTGCTGGGCCCAGTGAGTTCCTGGGCTGACCCCATGATTGTTTTTACAGTCAACAAAATACATAAATATTATGTATTTCCAGTTCTTGTGAACAGAAAGCTTTCCTGCCAGCAACTGCCTTGGTCATGCTGTAATAGTAGTCCCTGGAAGCAATTGAAAGGAGCCACAGCAGATGGATTTGGATAGTTACAAAACAATTAACAGAATAACTGTAATGTGATTAGAGATAGCCCAGTTCCAATGAACCACTTGCAGATGTACTAGAGCTGACTGTGAAGGTCAGGTTTACAAACCAGAGTTAAGGATTAGCCCTACACTTAAATAGATCACACTTAAGAGCCAACAGGAAAGTGCATCTGTTCACATTTATTTCAACTTACTATTTTAACATCTGTGAAGAAAGGTTATGTTTGTAGATGCAAATGAGCTTCCAGGGGTTCACAGGTAGCAGGCAGTGCTGTATTGTAGCAGCAGGTACTGAAAGCAAAGGAAGGGAGAGGTTCCAGTGGCAGCAGGACTAGTGCACCTTGGCTCCCAGTAAGGTATTCCTGCCAAGTATCCCAGTAATAGCTTGGAATCCTCAGCTCCTGCAAGGGGCTCTCAGCTCTCCCCCACTGTCCCTTTCCCTCCCATCTCCAAGCATCAGGTTTGGCTTTCCTAAGGGTCCACACAAGGTTGCTGGAACCCAAGAGGCTGGTGACCCTGCAAGCAGCTGCATCTGGGCAAGCAAAGAACAGCTGCAGGCTGACTTGTCCCCTCCTATCACTGATGCCAGCAAATTTTCTCAACTGTCCATCTGCAACTTTTCATATGAATGACAGGAACCTCACACCCAGGCTGCTGACAAAGTGGGTTATGATTTGCTAACATTCCAAAATATTTTTGCTGTAGGCAAAATGGAGTATTAGATCCAACAAGTCCACTTGGTTTCCTGCGTCTTGTTTCCTCAGGAGACAGCCGGCAATGCCTGTTGGCACCACAGACGGCGCATCGCAGCGAGGAGCATTTGCTTCCAAGCAATTTTGCTGCAGGGAGAATGAGAGGCAGCAGCACGTGTGTACAAGCAGCAGAGCATCCGGGACTTGTCCATTCCCTTCCTGCACCCACATTAGGCCTAAGCTTGTCCAAGGCACCTTTGTGAATAAATTGGTCAGTTCTTTGCTGTAGTTTTACTCAGCTATTCAGCACAGCCACAGACAACTGAACTCAGCAGGGAATCTGACGAACTGATCACTGAGTGACAGGTTTTTTTCACAGCTCTCAAGAGAGGATATATTTTTCCCATTGCCATTATGGTTAGATGTATCATAGCAATAACCTCCACCATTTTAAAATATACTCACAACAAATTGCTTTTCAGATTGATTGAATGCTCAAGCTACACTTAAGCTATTAAGCCATCAGCATCTGTTTATTGTTTTCATTTCGCAGAGAGGTTTCTTTAAATAAAAGTGCATTAAATATTTTTGTTACCAAAGTTAAGACTTTAGTATGATAAACAGAAGCTTCTTTACACCCATGGTCTCTTCTTCCCTTTGATTTATGTGCCAAGGCTACTTCAGTATCACCAGTTATACCTGTCCATGAGCAGCTCTGACCTAGGGACAATAAAATTAATAAATGAGATTGATGAAGAGATGAGCTTGATTACAAAAAATCCATCATGGAAATGTGAGCAAGTTGCTAGTATATTTGATAGCAGCAATCAATGAGACCTCTTGGGGCAGTATTATTGTAGCAGTTGCCAGACCAAAAGCCACATATGAAAGGAGCAAGTGCCGCACAGTGCCTGCCATGCTGGCAGTGACCTGGCTGCCCAGAGCAGGGCATTAGCCCATCCAGCTGTCAAGAGATTGTTTCAGCTGCAAATGGGGATGTCTACATTTGAAAGAGACATCTGCCAAGGAGGCAGCTTCAATATATTGATCTGGGTGGTGTGACTGAAGAATGCAGTTGCCCCTGTGCTCACTGCTGGAGATGCTGCTCAGCAGTACAAGCAGCACCTACATCTTACCTCCTCTCAGCCTTCCAGCATTTGGTGACACAAGCTCAGCTTGTAATTAACAAGTGCACTGATGCACTGGGAGGAACAACTGAGGAACGGGAAGGATTTGGGAACACTCCCATCTCCTGCATCCCATGTTCCACCAAGATTAGCAAACCCAAGAAGGGTCACACACCTGACAGAAAGGAATCATTCTGTTTCTTCATCTTACAAAATTTTGTTGTTTTAAAGACTGGGAGGGTGAGGACTATCAGTCACATCATCCCAAAATGCAGCAGCAGTTCCCTTCTGTCCCAGCTTTTGTGGGTGACAGTGATTAGTGCTAATACTGAGTTGGAGGCAGAGAACAAACCCTGCAGATCAATAGGAGCATATAAGTTATAGTTACTTGAGTTACTGCCTTATACATTAGAAACAGAGTTTATCCTTACAGCTTACCTATTTAAAGGCATTATTTATTTTGATCAGGCTAGTGGCCTTACCAAGTTGTACAAGCTGCTTTACAGCACTAATTTGGACTGATGTACTAAACTCCCATGTGGTTGAAAAAGGCCGAACCTAGTACAAAGGGTGATCAAATAGAATAAGTTAATCTTTAAAATAGCTCTGTTGACACTCTAGTTCCTTGAGACATACAATTAAACACAGAGCAAGCAGCTCTTGCCTGCAGCATTTATTGCTATGTAATTTATAATTTGATGACCATACCCCATAGCTCATGTTTGACACATGATTTTGCAGTCAGTTTGCATCTGAACTTGACTGACAGCTCAGACTATAAACAGGCTCAAAATTCACTTTAATGCCACTTTTGTGAGTATCGACTGGAGTTAAGCCCTGTGCACGGCCAGGGCAGTGCTAGCACAGACCTTGATTCCATTCCTGCGGAGCCACAACCCGAATAAGCGGGGAGAGCTGCCGCTGAGGGCGGTGGGTGGGACTGGGAGCGATCCCGGCCGGGGCTGCTGCGCGGGGCTGCGGCTCCCTCTGCCGTCCTGGGTCCTGGACCCGGAGTCCCCCTCAGACACACAGTCTGCTCACACCCCGTATTCGGGCTTTTCTCCCATTTAGAATTTTGCTGGTCATGCCTGCAGGTTGAGTGAAATCAGGGTAAAACTGCAGCTGCGTCAGGAGATCAACGAAAGCCAAGACTAAAGTCATAAAGGGAATGACCCCATCACAGCAGACTGTTTTTGCGATTGAAGGATATGTTCCAATTTCTTCCTATACAAAAAGAAACCAGGAACACCATTTTTTTTGTGTGTGTGTGCAAATAGCATTCACCTTAACAGCAACAAGAGGCAAAAAAAACCCACAACCACATTCCCAACCCCCCTGCTCCCCCCAAGTTAGACTCCATCAGCCACTATAGGAAAGCAGTGCTGAGCAGTGACTCACCCCAGGCTGCTGTGCATCACAGTCTCCAATACACAAGCAGAACCCACAGAGCAGGAACAGCCCTAACTCTAGCAGAGCTAAGGACTAACAACCCTACTCTAGAGAAACTAGGATTCATATCCCTGGGCTGAGCTTAAATGGTTTCCGGGACCATGGGCAGGGCTGTGGGTGGAGGCTCCAGCTGAACCTGCTCAGGCCCTTTAGGGTATACTAGTGCTCTCAGGCCCCCAGCAACCTGTTTGGCTGTTAAAGAGAAAAGAAACAAACTTCTGAAATTTTTCTAAAGGAGATAAGGGCTGTGTTAGGAGAAGAATGATAAAGGCAATCCCACTGGCAAAGCCCCAAAGCATCTCTTAGCAAACACAGATTCAGCTACTGGTATTGCTTATGTGTTCCCATGTGATCTTGGAAAATGATGAAGGTACTTACATGTTTATCAGTATATTGAATCTAAAATCACACTCATATTTATCTTTAAACTCTTTAAAACATGTTGAACTTTAAATTCCCCTTGACTCGTGGCTTATAGTGTTGGTGGGAGCTTAGGACAGGAATAAGGACTAAGCATGCTCCCTAGGGACTGAATCAAGGTAATTTCTCTTTGTAGCCCAACCTTCTCTGCCTGTGGTCTTTGCAAGCGAAATGTCTGTGAACTGCACCAGAAGGGAAAGGGTACTAAGTCCTGCAGCTGTGAGGCACGTGGTGGCTTGTCTCACCCAGCTGGGCAGCACTGGGGGACAGTCCTTAGAAACTGGGCAGGCACTATTGGGTGTTGTTGGGAGAAAAAGGCAGGAGTTTTTCCTTTAATGCTTGATTTTTATCAGTGCTTGCTTTTGTCAGTTCACTTAGGAATCTAAAGTACTTAAGAATCTAGCAGAGCAACATCCATCATACATTTGCTAGTGCATATTCACACTCACACAGACCTAAGGGGTATGTACAAGGCATATAGCTGTGAAAAATTCCCCTCAAGTTCAGTGAAGGACTCACATCAGGTGCCTTTGCACCTTCTCAATGGTTGCAGGGCTGAGCCTCCAGGAGTGGGGGTATCAGCCCAGGCTCCATCACTGTGGTTTGGCAGTGGTCCTTCAAGAACAGCACACCTGAGAGTTTGCTGGATCTGAGAGGGCCCACTCTGGTCACAGCCTGCTGTGGTCTGGGAGAGCAAAAAGGGTCTCACACTGGACTGCTGTTTATAAGGTCACAAGAGTTGGCTTTACTTATAGTAATTTGCCATCTGAAATTCAGGTTAGTAACTTTGAAAATTTGATAACAAAAGTTGTTCCCCTTGGGTTGTTATTCAGGCAAGAAAAGTAAGTTTCCAAGGCTCCTTGGACAGCACAAGTTCCTGGGAGCAGTGTTTCTGATAAGCTCAAGATGAGCTGTTCATCAGGTGCTGTTTGTCAGGGCCGAGGGCTAACAAGCATCTCTGAGATCATAGTGCAGCCCAAGGATGGGGGGAGGATGCAGCACCACAGCAGTGCTTTGAGTCCTGACAGCTTAGACACTTCACAGCTTCAGAAACGACTATATGTAAAGGCACTGACCCACCCTGTCCAGATGGAACTCCCCTCTGAGCAGGTCATCACCTGCACTGTGGTGTCACCTGCCTCCACATGTCACTGTGCTCCTCGGTGGCCATCCACCACCCACCTGAGCCCAGCCTTGGCCTCACACGGGGCATGCACTGACACCCCTGTGCTCCCCTCAGCAGCACCCCAAAGTGGGGACTGGGGACAAGTGGTGATTACTGTTTTTGCAGTCTGGCCATGCCCAAGACCTAGCAGAAAGAGGGTCTTTAGGACAAAACAAAAAAGGGACAGGGGGAACCCATTTCTCACCATACTTCTTAATAAATAGGGCACCTGTCAAGAGATGTATCTGTTGGGTTTGTTTCCTGATTTCTAGCCCAAGGCCTGGGCTCCTCTATAAACTGTGTTTCCCAGTGTTTGTACATCCTTACCGCTGTCTCTGCTCCTTTCACCACTTCCAGCCTGGGGAAGGCTGATCACTAGCAGGTGTTGCAAAGATTACCCTAACCCACAAACTTCTCCTTTTCAATATAACCAACCTGCTACGTTAGTTTCTGATTCCTGCTGGACAAGCTGCCAGAATACCCCTCACCCTTTGCATAAAATTGTCATTGCTCAGCCTTCATTTTGCTTACTGTAGGGGCAACAATCTTTGGTTTTCCTTTCCAGTCCCCAGTGTCCTTCCTCCCCTCATTATCAAAAATACACATATGTGAGATAACAGAGTCTCATCACCTTCTCACTGTCTGAGCCAGCACAATTCCTAATCCCTCTCAAACTGCCAGGGGAGCCAGAGCCTGACACACATAATCCACTCCTGACCTCTCCAAAACACTGCAGACATGATTAACTATCCCCACCAGGCACACCTCCCTCCCCCAGCCCTCTGCTCAGTCAGAACAGCCAAAACTGCTCCACAAACAACTCCCACTCCTGTCCCTTTGCCATCAGCTCATAAATGTGAGCCCACCCTCGTGTCGGTGCTTTTTTGCCTCTGCTTTGAGTCAGGCCCACCTCTCTCCCTTTTTCTTGTTCTCACGTGCTTCTTAATGCTTTTATCATCACGCTGATGATAAGATGCCCATTTTCATCTGCCTGAAACAGGAGGATCCAGCAGTACAGACTATAAATCCTTCAACATTAAGTGTTTTTCACTCTGTGTATGTGTGTGAACTTGTTTGCATGTTTTTTTTTCTTCCCATCTGGAACAGGCACAGCTGTTATTTTTGTATCAACTCTGAGGCAGCTAATATTTTAAATATTGCTTATTAAAAAAGAAGAAGCAAGTGTGGGTACATCAAACCTGCGGAGGCTCACAGGGTTACATCTTACAGATGACATACATCTTCATGTGTAAACATTGATCTCTTTGATACAGCACTGCCTTTTTTCTGAAGCCCTCAGGATGCTCTAGAGATATGAAGGGCTCAGCCTTCGAGGGGCTGCCTCTGACCTTGCTCCAGCACAGCGCTTGGCGGGCTGGCTCACACACCTGGCGAGAAACACGTGCTCCCAGTGCTGGGCTGGACGGGCCAGAGAGCCGGGTGGGTGTGAGGATGGTGCTGTAATTAATTCAGGCTCACAGTGCCCCTTTGAGGAACAGATTGCCGTGAGAGCTGTTTGAAATGGGGGAATACCGTTCTGGGGGAAATTCTGTTATTTGAATTTTTTTTTTGGCTAAAGGCAAAGCTAATGCATGAAAGCAGGCTTTAAATAAAGTTAAAACCTTGTTTAAAGCTTTAAAGCAGAAATAATTTGAATGTGCTTCCCCTCCTTCCCATTCCTTGCCGTCTTCATCCTTAACAAAAAATTAAAAAGAAATAACAAGCGTTGTTACAATGGAAATAAACAAGATTTAATGTAAAACCCTTGACCATTCTTATCTGTTCTGCAGCTCTAAAATTAAGCTAAGATTTTGTCAACTTATCATCTTTTTCAGGCCCCGTGTTTACATCACAAGGAACTTAGAAGATGATTTATGGAAAATAAAGAGAAGGAACAGAGAGCAGATGGGACCTTCCAGAGAGCACACAGGTGCCTAAGGCTGGTGGCAGCAAGGGGGACATGCCCAGGCCCACATAGACACAGGGGTGGGGTGGGCACAGCTGCCAGAACTGGGAGAGAATGCAACTAACACAGCAGGGACTCAAATTCTTCCCACTGCAGCGTGGCCACAAGTCCTCCTTTCTTCTGAAAACAGCACCACAGTGGTCCAAAGCCAGGCAGAAAAGGTGTGGAGTACTTAGCTCTGGGTAACAGGGCAGGCAACAGCTATTTCTGAGAACCCTGCAAAGCAAGTAAGCTAAACACACATCCACATGCCTGACTGCCCAGGGATGGGACAGTTGGATGTTTTAGTTTAGGACATGCTTTAATGAATTATGGCTTCTGCCAGGATTTAAGCCAGATCTTTAGATCTCCACCATCTTCACCCTGTGTGACATGAGGTAACTTATATGGATGATTGGTTTTTAAGTCTTCCAGCAACTCCATTCATTTCAGTTGGATTCCTCCTTCATGCCAGCCCCTTGCAGTCAGCTGCACCAAGCTCCAGCTAGGAAGGTCGGTAAAGGTGGCACTAAGAAGGAAAGCACAGAATTCAAACAAGACCCAGGAGAGCCAGGCTCTATTTCGAGCTCTGTCACAACTTTGCTGGGTAACCACAGGCAGTTCATGCTATTGCCCCTGGTATTCAGTCTGCATCAATGTGCATCTGCTGCAAGATGATCAACACAGCAGCAGAGCCAGGAATTATTACTAATAATGCAAGTCAAGGACAGAGGCAGCAGGAACCCAGGATGGGTGGGATGACTCCAGTCCTCGCTCTGATGTGGAGGGATGGTAGACTCAACAGTCTGTTCCAGCCTGCAGCAACCACATAAGATTATTTTTAAGGTATTTTCATGTTGCTTTAGGTCAAGGGTTGATGATGTACAGAGAGAATCTTCTCTAAAGTTCTGCGAGGGCAAGGGAAAGCAACCATGAACGTGATAAAAGGCCAGAGAAGGACTAAACCCCTTGCTGGCTTCAAACATAAATGCATCCTTATAAAAATAAGGCCATTTCCTTGTAACTGGAGTGTGCAGGAAGTTTGTTTTTATAAGTAGAAAACAGAACCTCTTCTTAATGAGTAACACTTGTCCATGGCCAAACATCTTGTCAACAATGGTAATTCCTTCAAGTTCCTCGGCGCTTGTGACATCCCGAAAGAATTATCTTCTAAGAAATATGATCAAAAAGTCCATAAAACCCAAACAAGGAATTTACTGGACAAGATTTTAAGAGCAGGAAATAGAAAAAAATGAAAGCACAGTTAAACCAGAAACCTACCATAAATGCTGCTGAGCCATAGCAGCAAAAAGTGCTGTATTGATGCTGACATCAATTACTTAGGGAAGGCTGGGAAAACTTTCCCTGCAGGAATACATATGCCTTTCATTATCTGGTTTAGCCATGGAAGAAGACTGAACACTCCAGTGATGGCTTGTGTCCTCCTGATGCTGATGTGACCAAATTTGGGAAACATGGAAAACCAGCCGGAACGTGTGTCTGGTGCCAAAGCCAGAGAGGAACAGTCAGAGCTTCTGGGCAGCTTTAGGAGCTGTAGCTTTTCATCCTAAAAAGTTGCACGCTGGAAGTTCAAATGTACAAGCAGGAACTTGAGGCAAAGAAGGGGTGCAGGGCAGAGCCCTTGGTCTGTGCTGTCATCCCTGCACTCTTCATTCCTTTGGGGAATTATGCAGCCCTTTTGCTGTGCCACCTGAGTAACCCACGTGTGCAGGGCAGAGAACACTCACAGCTCGCTGTCTGCATTAGTGATGTAAATCACAGGGCATTTTCTAAGGTCTGTGATTTCGTGTGTGCTGGCTATAGACCAAAGAAGAATGTTGTCATCACATATGTGGGTGAAATTGGTGATAGGCAGAGTACTTTCAGAAATAATTTATATGATTGATTTTTAAAATTCAGCATACTGCCCTGCTATTCTCATAGAAACTTTTTTTCAGACCTTAACTCTGCATAAAACCTGCAAAAAAAGGATAATCTTTGATGCCAGAGAAGTGGCTGCATAGAGGTCTCAAGTTTGCTGCCACTGTGTGACCAGTTGCATTTGGGGACTGTGCACTCAGGCCTTAGCACCTTTTTATTTTTGTTACTCCCTCCACCTCATTCCTTGGAAGTGCAGACAGAAAACCTGGTTATACTGCAGCCAAAAGACTTGCCATTAACTTTGCCAAGGCCAGGATTTCACCTACTGTATGGGTCCAGTGCTTAATTCCATATGTGTGCAACCTGGCCAGTGTTCCAAGGCACACTTTTATCAACAGAAGCATCCCCAGTGCCATGGCTGTTTGTGGAAGTAATTTAAATTAACTCCATAATGCAGTTCTGGGAGGGAAAGGCAGTTCAGGTTGAAGGTTGCAGCAACTTGATTCAGTTCAGCTACAGAAAGGACAGATGGCCCCATCTGACTTGGAACTCCATGAAAAGTGCAGTTCCTTGTGTATTACACAGAAACAGCCTCCTTATTATTTCATGAACTAGCTGGCCACAGTGTCACCATGGATAAACAAACATGGGAAAATCACTCTGACCGCTTCTCAGAATCTTACACTGCAAAGCATTTGTGAATGTAAATACTAAGGGTGGGAAAACCTCAAAGTCTCTGACCCTTATTTCCAAGATCTGGCATCTTGCAAGACTTGGTTACATAGTGAGAAATTTGAAACCTTGACAACTTGGCTTCAAAAGTATTTTTTTAATATACATCATTTTCCTGTTACTGAGTAGGAGAGAGACAAGCCCCTTCTCCAACACACAGTTCAGGATTAAAAAGCACCGCTGTAACCACAGGAAATTGTAGACCAAAATGCTGCTTTGATTTAAATAGTATTAACTCTAATATTAAAATATAGAATAGGCATTTCTATCTTTAGTCATTTCCCTGGATCTAGGATGGGGATTATTCCCCTCAATGTATTTATGCAGAACTTATACTGATTTCCCTGGTTTCACCTAAATTGTTTCATTCTGCTTCTCTTTATATCTTTATGTTGTTACTCAACTGCTCTGGTGTGTAAAATATATATATATCCTTGAGTACAAATCAAATCTTTCACAGCTTTGCCTCTGCCTAAACAAAAAAAAATTGAGAGCAACAGAAAGTTACACATTTTGTCAGCAATTGGCCAAAGAAAGAAAGAAAGAAGGACTTACACACATCAAATATTAATTCAGTAGGAATATTCACATTTATTAAATCTTTGCAGAATTGAGACCATGTGGGCAGATGAACTTCTAATAATTTCTTCTGATCTGCTGAGGATTTTGGTGTGATATGGAGTAGTAATTTAGAGACAGATGGCTGAAGGCTGTTCAGTGAAGAAGACAGCTATCATGTAAATATATAGCTACAGTCCTCTCCAGCTTCCAGATCCACTGCACTCATATGGGATGAGCCAGGGAGAGAAGTGGGAGCTCTATGGCACCCTAATGCTGAACAGCTGTGACCAGAGCCTGTAACTATCAAATCATGTTGAGAAAATGGCCAGGTACTGTCTATCACCTAAGCTGTTCCCCTGCTCAGGAATACTTTGTAGATGACAATATTCAGGGATAAATTGAGCCCATACGGGAGAACAGCCGTGCACATGCCTTTGTTGTTCACCGTGTATGTGCTTTGGGTATGAATGAGCATCCAACAGCTCAGGAAAGGTCAGGTAGGGCAGGTGCTGTTTCATGTTGCTCCAGCACTATACAATGTCTTATCTTAATTATGTCATACACAGCTATCCATGTAGGCAACGTGTTTTAAATACAAGCTGGAGGCATGAAGCTTGAGTTTCCTCTCACACATGCTGGCTCTATGCTAGCATTGCGTCATCAGTTCCAGTGCAAATCCACACTGGTTTAGATCAGCAGGAATGAGATTGGGGAATAATTATTTTCACCAGATGCATACTTCTTTCATACCCTTTCTCCTAGATGTATGTCAGGCAACCATCTTTTGTCAGAGCCTCAGAAAATGCCCCTTTTCCAAAGTGGAACACGGTGGCCAAGGCAGGCACACGGCAGGGTGCCAGAGATGACACTTGCAGTTTCCATTCCACTTCAGGGAGGCAAACATGGGTACAGATTGCATTAAACTTGCTGCTTCGATGATGGCAAAGGAATCATGAACAGCAAAGCCCTCTGTGAACCTCTGCCTGCAGCTGTAAGCCCCAGGAAGGAGCACTTGCACCTTCTGCAAGATTTATTCTGGTGTTGCTGCAGAGATATTCCTGTCCCTGTGGCTGCCAGGTACCCTCTGCTCTGAGGACACTTCTAAAAGTTCATAGCCTTGCCTTTCTGTTCACCCAGCCTTTCAGAATGTGGTGAGTGTACAGAACTTCCTTACTGGATCCACCATGCCCAACATTTGCTCCCGTTGAACTCAAGCTGGTGGTGAAATATTTTCCCCTTCCACTTTCGGGTAAAAGGCTGACTGTGACCCAGTTCCCTGTCTGGGAACTGGGGATAACAAGTGCTTAGTTTGTTGGTAGGGAGAGCAAATGGCCTTTAAAGCACAACCTGTGTCTTGCAATCTTTCTGGCTCTCCAGGCCTTGGTTTTAATAATCCTCCCTAATCAAATTCAGAGGCTGGATAAATGCAGTAAAAGAATTCACCTATGATTTTGGATCCACTGACACAAGCAAGAATATCAAGATGCCAAACAGATTGTATGAAACCTGTTAGTTTTGCATAATCTCAGAGTGACACATTTTTCTGTACAGGTATCTCAGGAATACGTTTCTGCAAGAAAGTGGCTCAGCATTTCTGTCCTCTGCTATGTTAATCACAACCAACTGGTATCTGAATAATAAACCAAATCCCACACAGGATAAAGGTGGTGTACAGGAATTTGAATTTGGCTGACCTGGAAATATCTCAGTCATGGATTTCACAAGCTGTGTTGTCAGAATAGGGCACAGATAATTGTGGCTCGGACTAAAGGGCAAGGGGAACAGGAAACCATGAGATGGTGAGCATGGAAATAAATAGCCCTCTGTCATGAGAATAGCCCCACTGAGGGATGCTGATCTTGAACAGGAAAAAGAAATCAGTCTGGGAGGGCCCTGGTTATGTATCTGGTCTTCTCTTCTCATGACCCCGAAAGCTGCTCTCTGGGAAACCTCCTGCTCCTTGGCTCCCCAGCCATCCCCGGCTGGGGCTTAGGAAGTCCTGAGGGCAGCCCTTTGCTGCCCTGGGCAGAGCAAACCCTGTGGCACATCCCTCCAGCCTCCAGCACTGGAGCTGAGTCTTGGAGGGCGCGCGGTTGGGCACCCTCGGAGTGAGTGGGAAGCACGGACCTGCGTGAGCTGTGGTGGTCTGTCCACAACACTGAGCTTATCTTGGTGATTCCTTCTTGCCTCTTTACTCTGTAGCAGGCTGAGAACTCAGGGATGGGGTGGCTGTCCAGCCCTGGATCACACTAAACCGTGCTCAAGGCAGTGAAAACCTCTCCCTAGTCCTTGTTCTAGGACAGTTAATATCTGTTTTTCCTTTACTAAGACCCTGGCTAAGGGGCAGGTGTTGCTCCAGGTGCAGCTGCCTCAGGTGTTTCCACTCTGCACTCACTGATGGCCTCCCCAGGGTTGCTGGGAACACCAGCCCATAAAAGCAAGAGCAGGACAAAAAGGGTCTGTCTCTGCTTCTGGAGCCTTTGCTGTGTGAGTACTGAGGAGGGGGTTTCCTGGAAGAGAAAGCCTTTGATCCCTGAAGGGCTGGAAGCTTTAGCTATTCCTGTCTTACGGCTTTGATCCCTGGGTATCTGGGATACAGGCAGGTATCCTTCTCTATTCTGGTTTTAGTGGAATGAACAGAAGGAAAGGCGAGATTTATTTGGGAGTGGTTTAATTAAGGAATGTCTCTAGGAGTTTCAGAACTTTCTATTGAAGTTTTTTTTTTTTTTTTTTTTTTTTTGGATTATTTAAACAGAAAGGAAGGTAGATGAATATTGCTGCTACTTGGGGTAACTTCTGCCTATGCTTTGCAACAGGGTTATACTGAGAAACCAGTACGACTATTTTTTAATCACTGTATGATTAACCTGAAGAGGTGCTTCCCTTCAATACTTTCAGGGCAGCTGGCTTCCAGTTCATGCTGCAGAAAGCTACCTGGGAGGAGCTGGATCCAGGGAGGTTGGAAGGAGAGGCTGAAATGGACACTTAGCATGGGTCCTGGGAAAGCCTGGTGTTCCAGCCAGGTGGTCATAACACACTGTTCCCCAGAGTTAACTGACTGACACTTTTGATTTAATGTCCTGTCGTTAAATTAATGAGGCTTTTGATTGTGGAAATTTATTTCTAAGAGGTTGGCAAAGTAGTCCTTTTAAGGTCATTTGCCTTTAACCAGAGGCAAAATAGAAGTATAAAGGGGAACTTGTGGATGAAGAAGGGGCGAGTGCAGAAATTTTAACCAGGCACTAGACCTTTTTAGAGACAAATGCTTTTTCAAAGAAATTATATTTGTTGTGACCTGTGTCTTAAAATTATTTCAGTGTATGTTGTAGGTCTAAGAGTAGCAAGTGCATGCATGTTTACTGTCTGTGCAGAACTAAGTCCTGTTGGTCCAATGGACGCTCAGTTGTAAAGTCAGGCATCTGTGTAGCTGTTGGCAGCACCACCTGAACAGCCAGGGTTGGTTTTTGGGAGGGCCAGTAACTCTGGATCCTCTCTAAAGGGCTACATCTGGGTCTGTGGAAATGCACTATTGCTTTAAGCATCTCTAATGAGAGACAAGGGGCATGTTTGCAATTAAATTGTATTTATAAGAATTTTTGCTGTTGATGACTTTCAATGCTTGACACCTTTTTGTTTAGACATATGAGAGTTAATGCAAACCTCATGTACCACCTAGTTGCATTCCAGCCTGGCTTCATTTCCAGCGTGTGAAAGGGCTCCCTTAGTAGTTGTTGAGGGACCTAAGTATACAGACAAATACTTTTTGGTGGGGACTAAGGGAGTGACTCTTAATGCAGAAGCCTGCAATAAAAACATGGGAGGTCTGGCATTTTGTGTTCCTAGAATTTGGCAGGAGTTCTCATTCCAATATTTTAACCCTTCATCAAGCTGTGGCCTCTGCAGCTTCCCCACATTTAATAGATATTCTTTAATAAGTGTCTCCAGCTGTGCTCATCAAGGCAGGTGGTCCTAAAGCACGTGGTGATGGTTGGTTTCTGAAAGAGAGCAAACCTCCTCTGTTGGGTCTCTGGGATGGCAGGAGTGCCACAGCACAGCCCCTCAGTGTGCGGGGGCTGGTGGTGGCTGGCACTTCCCATCCCTCAGCAAGGATGTTCTGTTTGCCCTTTCATCACAAGGTGGGGCTTAATTTTTAACTTTGATTTTTTTTTCCCCTGATTTCCCTTGGTGAGTGATCGACTGTGCTCAGGGGAGGAAGAGCCTCAGGCTTGGAGAAAGCTTCACAGGCTGAATCCTGCATTTGAATGCACTGAGGGTTTCTCCATTTTTTGTTGTTATTACATGTATTCTGATCTAGAGGGATGGAATTTAGAAGGTGTTTTTTTAAACCATTTATTTCAGATCTGTGCTTCAGGATCTGCAGGCTAAGCAGGGAAGTGAGACCTCTGCTCCCCCACATCCCAGGGTAGCTCAGCTGTGCAAAATGAGGAGTCTTGCCATGCTGCTCCTTTGTACCCTACTGTATCCCCAAAATTTGCCACTGTATCCCCCAAACTGGCATTTTTCAGGGAAACTGTGGGGTAGAAGGAAAGCCAGCTGTTCTGGCTGAAGGAAAGGTGCTGGAGTGGAGAGTGTGACTGGGAGACCAAGGGCTGGAGACTGGCTGTGTTGGCCTTGGTTTCATTCCAGTCTATTTAGCTGGAGAACTGATAAAGTGGTGTGTAAGCCCTGCTCAGCAGTAACAATGACATCTCTACATCATCAACCCTGTGTTCAGCACAAATCCAAAATATAGCCCCATACTGGACACTGTGAAAAAAATTAACTCTACCCCAGCTCAAACAAGTGCATTGGTCTTAGGAAGAGAAAAAAAAAAAAGACCTAACAAGGGACTAGTTAATGCAAAAGCACCAAGGACTGGGCCTGGATTATAAAACACAAGTTAGGAACAGAGAACTCTCCAAAAGCTTATCTTGTGTACAATTCCCTGTTCCATCAGTCCTTCACTTGTCTCTGGCAGACTCCTTGGGAGCAGGGGTGTTTTCCCTGAAGCATCCTGGCAGGGCAAGGTTGTCTTGGGGGCCCAAATTGTAAGGGCTGGGCGTGAGAAGATGGGTTAGCAGAAATGCTGCTAAAGCAATTGAGTGAGGCTATGGTGAGATGTCTGTAATGCTTTAAGCTCCCATGGTCACTGGCTGCCACCTTCTGTTTGTGCAGCATTTACCTAGAGGGATCCCAGGCTGGGCCCCTGGAGACGATGGTGATGCCTGGAGTCACAATTGAGCCTGAGGAAAACAAGGAGACAGAGCTTTGGAAGAGAAGGTACAGATAAATACTGGGCATAAAGCATGCATTAGAGTATTTTTCTATAGATTTGATGTCTAGAAGCTGATTGAGGTGTGGAACAAAAACTTATCTTTTAGATCTTGCCTTGCAGCTTTCAGGTAGCTCTGGGTAACTGGGGTTAAAGTGGCCTGCATTGCTGTTACTGTTGTATTATCAGCTCAGCAAGGTCAGTCTCTTAACTGTGGGTTCCTTTCTAGCTTGGAAATCAGTATGTTTCTCCTTATGACTTTTTATTCACAGACACATTATAAGAAACTTTTGTACTAGGGATCTAGATTAACAGTCCTTTTTTCAACAATTACATGAGAGTTCTCTTACACTTCTACCTTTGAGTGAAGTTTTGACTGTGACTGCTTGTGTTGGTTTTGAGTATAACCTAGAAAATGTTCAGCTAGGGAACTGATATGTAATTAATGTCCATATAATTAATACTGAAGGGACTAGTAAGTAGGCCAATTATTCTGCTAGTTTAAAAATAAAGAGATATTTGTATGTGTGTTAAATTGACTTCTCTTTGCAGCTAGAAGGCAATGCACTTTGGTGTAAATGCTAATACCATGTATCTGTGAGCTGCTCCTGTGTCATCTTGCCCAGGATTTTGCAGGGTATTGATCATCTGCTCATGCACAAATATACAGTGGAACTGCAATGCCTTATAAAATAATCTTCTGTACAGGCTTCCAAACAGGATGATTCTGGCTGGGGTAACAAGTACATTTTCTGTGGTTTTAATATTTAACTGGTTTGGGTGTTTAACTCTCACTGCTGGGATAAATTATTCAGCAGTTTTTTTTAAGGTGACTTCAGAGATAGTTTTCTAGGGGTTAAGGACTTTAGTTGCTTTACTTGCTGGTTCAGAAGTTCTAAAGTAGTTGAAAGGCTTGTTTCTAATCAAAAGTGTTTCATTGAATTGTTTCAGTTTCCTTTTGCGACTAGGAAGCTTGTAACCAAAGTTAAACTCTGTTCCTGTGGGAAGCAGGAAGTTTTTGCTTTCCAGAAAATGTGAATTTAAGAAAATCTATACCAAGAAAAGACGGGGGGGGGAAGTTATTCTGTCATACCTTATTCTCATCTGATGCAAAATCGTATTTTCTAATGCATGGTTTAGCTGGTTTCCATGCAATCCTGAAAATACACTTGAGATATCCCGACTGTCACGATCTAGCCAGGATTCACCAGGTCGTGTGGCTGGTGGTGCCAGGAGAGGGCACCAGACATCAGTGACAGTGCTCGGTGTCCTGGCTGTCACTGCAGAGCCACCGGCCGCGGGGACCTCCCCGGGTAGGGGACAACCTGGAGAGGGGCTCTGTGTGTTTGTGCTTATGCATTATATTCAGGTTACAATACCTGGAGTTTGGAGAGTCTTATTTATGTGGATTTTTGGGAATCAGTATCTGTATATGAAGGGATGATGCAAGTCTGAGGTTTTTCGAAGGAACGTAAAGAAATTAGAAGAACTCTGGCTGTCGAGGGGGGCTGTGTCCTGTAATCCCGTGTGGAAATCCCAGGGTGGGACACAGTGATGTATGAGTGTGGTGATGTGCATGTGAAGCTTCACCTGTGCTTAGGGCCAGCATGTGTGGAGGAATGCCTGGAGGATGGATAAAGGTGACCCTGGATGTGTCCCTGCAGAGTCTGGCCTGGAGAGACATCCCTGCCAGAGCTGGGTGTCCACTGCAGTGCTCTCCTGCCTTCCCTTCCCTCCTGGATCCGGAGACTGCCCTTTGTCTTTTGCTTTGCCTTATTAAAGGTATATGAAGGCTTGGTGGACTTGTCCAGTAATCCAGTCAATGATATTTGAATAAAACAGAGTATCTCTTTAGAACTCTATGAATAATTAAACTATAATTCTGATCCTCTATTAATGGAAAATAAATGCCTACAGAGACGTTTCACAGTGGAGGCTTAATTATTCTATCTAGAGAATACTTACAGCTGACTCTTTCCCCTACCTATTTAGAAACACATTAACACTGTTTAGCCTGAAATACAGAATTTTACTGCCCCTAGTTTCCTCTAATTCTTTGGACTGAACTATTAGCTCCTATTATTGTCTACACTTCTGTTCCTCAGAACCATTAACTAACTGGATGTATCAGGATTTCATAACATGGTAATCATCCATTTTCTAATTTACTCTGATCCTGTGCCTTTATGGATTCTTTGACTGTCCTTGACTTCCCTGGGAATTGAGGATAGCCAGCTCTTCTAAGAGCTGGCCTCACAGTTAATTTGCATGCTGAAATTGGCATTTATATTAAATTACAAGAAAGCCAGTCTTGGTGAGACCTCTGAAAGTTCCTGCACCATGAGCAGAGCTGTGAACCAGCTGCAAGACGAAGATCTGACTTTAAGGGCTGATGTAAAAATACATAAAAATGTATTTATGTAGACCTTCTTATTCAGAGCTTTCAAACTGTAAAACTAATTGCCAACTGCCAGAATTTCTTTTGGGCATGTTTTTCTATTTCTAAATACTTAGTTTATAGTTCTACTTTAAACAATATATTGCCCTTCTCATTACTTTGGGTGCAACCTGTGTTTTAGCTGCTTGTATTGCTTCCTGGATAGCACCTTCCAGCCAGGTGCTAGGAAATGGTCTGAGTATTCCAGAAACTAATTAGTCATTCCCTTGGGGGTGGACAAGGTCATCAGCTCCCTGAATAAAACATCCACCATGTTAAACCAAGTTTAGGGAGCAGGCCAGCAGAGAGTGATGCGGTGTGGCTTGAAAACATACTTTTGCTCTCTCTGTTCTTGAGCAGGTGTGTAAATGTGAGTAGAGGTGCTGGGAGAAACCCCCTTTCAGCACCTGAAGCTGGACTAGCCCCTGGCCAGGCAGGAGCTTTCTGTGGCTGCAGCGCTTCACTCTCCTGTCCTCAGAATAAGGCTGCCTATTGCAATATTTTTGTCTGCTTGAAGTAGTGGCACAACATCTGTTAATGCATTTCTGTAATGGTTTTTGTACCAGCAGGATTAATCTGATAGTCTGCTTTGCTTTTGTCTAAATTAGGTGAAGGAGTTTCATGCTGTTGGATAATTATTCCCCAAACCAGGAGTAAATATCAGGCTTAGTTCTTGGTCTTGAAAACACTGAGGCAGTTGAAAGGAAATTTCACCCCACAAACACTGCTGCTTCTCTATCTTAAGAGCCAAAAGGAATGGCATCATTGCCCCAACCCTTGCTGTGAGCATCCCTCTCAGTATAAAATAAAGCACTGTGAACTTGCCTTTCATCCTGTTATGTTTAGAGTCATCTCTGTTTCTGTCCTTAAACTAAGAGGTACTCCCTACTACATTCCCTGTCTTGTCCCCTCCCCAGCATCTTCTGTGACCTGGAATTTGTGCAGCAGCTTCAGCTACCCAGGGCTGAGCAACAACACCTGCCATGAGTCTTCTTGCATGGAACTAATAAAATATTCCTGGCCACAAGTTGTATGAAATACTGCAGAGCACCTGCAAAAGGGAATTAAGTTTGTCCCTCCTGAATTGTGGTTCTTCAATTAATCTTTGCACTGGGCACATACATCAATAGCACATAGTTCATACAGGGTGACAGCAATGCTAAGAAATTATAAGAAAATTAGGACTGAAGCTGGATTGAATTTTTAAAGAGGTATAAAGCCAGGCATGAATATTTACTTATTTTCTTTTGTGTTGTGCCTGACCTTGGCTAAAGTCTTGAATGTCTCCATGACACCTGAGATCATCTTGTCAAACCCAAACCTCAGCTTTTGCTGGAGAGTTTGAGAAGAATTTTCATTCCCTGTCACCTGTCTTGATTTTTCTGAAACAGCTTCTGATTTTCATAACATTTCCCTGGCCTTTATTAGCTGTGACATCCTAAAAGATGCTAATCCTAACTCTGGCCTCAGTCTTGAAAGGTAGCAGGGCTAAAGCACTGCTGGAGGTGCAAATGTGTGGTGCTGCAGGCTCTGGGGTCTTGACTGCAGTGCAAAACCAGTAATTAGGGAAGAACTGTGGCATTTGCTGGATACTTATGTTGATGGATATGGCATGCTGTCCGTGTTCCGCAAAGGCTTTGCACTCCCTGCTCAGGGTACCAAAACTAAATCATGGGCCTGGCTGTTTTCTGTACTGCAGGTGTCACTAAGGGTAAGGATGACAACTGGTCATCCTGCTGGAAAGGAGACATTCATCCTTGGAGTGACACCTTCCTTCTCTGACTCACTGATGTCCTAAAACAACCACCTCACTCCTAAGTGTAAGGTCACTTTTGCTGCTGAAGGACTAGTGCTTTAGCTGGGTCTGCTGCACAGAGTCAGTTTTGTCCTGACTTTTGGGTAGGTTTTCAGCTGAAATATTTGAAGTGATTACCTTATGCAAACTGCCACTCAAGGGTGATAATCTGGGGCGAAGGAGTGCCTTCCCTGTTTGTGTTCCCAGATTATTTGAGCTCACCTCATGTACCCAGCTCTATTCCATTTTAGAGGGTACAGGTTGAGGATGAGTTCATTATCCCACTCCTTTAACCTTCTTGCATCAGTAAACCATGGCATTATCAGTAAGAGCACAGCAGTTTCTTGTAGGTTAACAGCCTGAACACACAGGGAAAACATGGTACTTGTGCTCACAGGTACCAAATCAAAATAGATGCAACCTGAACTGTGAAGGATGAGGATCTAGTCCAAGAACAGCTGACTGCAGGCTTAGCATGAAATGATGTTGTGCCTTCTGCAGGATAGTTTTTGAAGAATATGCATAACTCATTGGGATTTGTCTGTCCTTTTGAGTGAACTTTTTGTGCTTTCAGGCTTTGGAGTAGAATTCATTCCTCAATGCCTTCATAAAAGCTTCATTGTTATTATAGCCATATGTTGTCTGATTATCCAGGCTACCTATGTAACTCCCACATGTTTTCTCCCAGCCTGGTTGCTTATTACTGTTCCCTCTGCTGGGTTAATGATGCCACCTTAATGCCCCTATTAATCTTTTTTCCTCCATGAGTGTCACTCTTCCTATTCTCACTTTTTATGTGACATGCCCCATTAAGTCATTCCCTTTGCTATCAAAATCCTTCCTCAAGCACTTGGCTTTTGCCAGTGCTGCTGAGTCCATCTTCCCCACTTATGCATATGTGCAGGTGGGATGGCACGTGTTAAACCATGACAGTGTGTCACTTAGAAGCATGAGAACTGACTCCTGCTTGTGGCTGCCCACAGCAGGGCTGTTCCTAGGCCTGCATTCTTCCTGAGGGCTTCCTCTGTTTGCCTGTTGTCATGTACAGCAAAAACTGTATTTGACCTTGTGTGATGTACTGTGGCACTGCTCCTGTGCTCCCCAGAAACAGCAGCAGCCCTGGCAAGAAATAGGGTCACTGATTTCAGTGGGTCCTGTCACTGGAGTGCAAGTGGTGTAAAGTAACTGCAGAGCAGGAGCATTTTTGTTGCATGATTTGGTGTCAAAGGCTCCTGTTTTGACACCAGGAGATTGAAACTGGAGCGTTTGACAGGAAAAGTTGGGGAATGGCTGGTAAAAAGAGAAACTTGCAGAGCTGGTGGTTGATATATCTCCTGTTGCTTCACAGGTACTCAAGGATTTTATCTTTATTGCAAGTTCTCCTGGGGAAGCTGTGGCTGAGTTAAATTAGCATCTCTGAGCACTGTCCTGGTTAACCAGTGCCTGTGTTTTGCCTTGTCTGCATGTGATTGCCACTGACCCAGTGCTGCTGAGTGCCAGGAGGGCTCTTCCCCCTCTGTTAGATCAGGGTGAGTTACTGGGCAGCCACAACCCAAGAATAGCTGTCTGAGGGCATGGTCATGGTGAGCAGCAACTGGGGCTATTTTCAGATAATTGTTGTCTGCTCTCTCACTTTTGTCCTTGAGAACCTGACTGGGAAGCCAATTTTTTCTGCAGTTGGTTGAAAATCGCATTGCATCAAACAAATAAATGTTCTGGCTGTGCTCAGTGCTATCCTGGGGGGAGGAAAGTCAATTAGGCAGCACTAAAATAAATGTGGAATACTTTGACCAATCTGGCATGAAATAAGAGCTACCCAAGGTATGTCTGAGTGTGTCTTGTGAGTGGTGTTACAGCAACACGTAGCACTGGAGGCATCGGCATTTGAGGTGGGGATGGACAGGCTAATGCTGGAGTCTGTGCTCATCCAAAGGCAGATTCCAGGTCCAACACAGGGAGGCTGCTTTGCCAGTCCTGTTCAGACAGCAGTCCTGCAGTGTGCATGGTGTAAGAGCATTTTAAGTATGTTGCCCCTGGTTTTAGTTTCATGGATAATTTTAGAAAGCATATGTCTGGGTCTCTAATTTCCAAATTACTGCTGCTGTTCCATGTGTCCGTTGGTATCTGTTCTTTCCTGACAAAATTTTCTCATCATCACCACTGACACTCAATACTTTTGCTCCAATGTTGCTACTTTGAGTTCCTGGGGAAGTTGCAGAGCTTTCTGTGCCAACTGATGTGCCTGTGGGAAGGGAGGTGGTGGTGGGAGCAGAGGCACTTTGGTGTGGTGTCCCTTTTTTGCCTATTTTTTTAATGGAATGGCAATATCCATGCTTCAGCACAGGATACTAAAGGGTTGGAAATATGAAAAGTGTTGAATTTGAACTTAAAAGTTTGCAAGTGCAGCTTTAGATGTGTAGTAGACAAATGCAACCTGCGATACTGGTGTTTTTTTACTTTAGCTGCTCACAATCCCTGTGCAGGTGTTAATTTGACCTCATCTATCTCCCTTTCAGCCCTGATTCCATCTTAGTCTGACATCACCTTTGTTTCCGTAGCAACTGGAACAGGAGTGTGTGTACAGGTGACAACTGGAACAGGGGGGTGTGTACAGGTGACAGTTTGGGTTCCTGGGGTGCCTTGTCAGCCAGCAGTGGGCCTGCCTGGGAAGGGCTGCTTCCACTGGTTCATACTGCAGGGGTTTAAAGAGGCTGCTCATTCCTGACTTTCTGTCAAGGATGGAGCTGCAGTCACGGAGTATTTGGAGTTGAAAGAAATCCACATGGATCATCAAGTCCAGCTCTTAAGTGACTGGCCTGTACAGGGATCAAACCCACAATCTTGGTATTATCATCATGCTCTAACCAGTTGAGCTAATCTCTGGACCTTCAGGTAAAGTGGTCTGTTGCCTCTTCTGAGCTTCATCAGAATGTAAGTGCTATGGACTAAGACTTTCCAGTTTGCATATCTGCATCAAGCCAGATGTTTTTGGGAAGCTTAAGCAAGAAAGGCATGTGTATTTATAGAGGTACTGTTTGTTTTATAAACTTTTCTTTGTGAAGGTATGAGACTGCTACACTGTGGGCTAAACTTTTCAATGCAGGATGTTCTGGTTTAATGGGATGGCCTCTGCTCCTGTGGGGAAGAGCCATCCAAACCTGACCAAGTGGAGAGGTCTTGACATGCTCTCCAGTCTTGCAGACTGAAATGATTTGGTTTGGTAGCTGCCTCCCAGTTCATCCTGGCAATGCCTGAGCTTGGCTTAGAGGGAATGTAACCATTTCCCCAGAAATGCGTTTTCCACATCTTTTGCTGGTGACCATATGACTGAAGGATGAGTGTGGCTGCAGACTCTTTTATCCTGCAGAAAGCATAAAAGCTAAATGCAAAGATGGGGAAAGAAAACTAGATTTGAAGAGTTTCACAACTTGGATATTTGTATTTCCATTGTCTTACAGTCAGTTTTGCTCAGTTCAGAGTCCTAAACATCATCTTAAGCCAGTTTTGTCTATGTATTGTTTTATGCTAAGAACCAAATATCACGTCAGGAGTTTTGAAAGATGGTGTTAGCTGGCTGAGGTGAAGCTCTGGAGTGCATTATCTTAGGTGCAGAGTCTGTTTTCTATACACAGACTAAAAGCACCTCATCTCCCTGTTTTATTGTGAAAAGAATTTGTTTGAAGTGCTTGGATGCAAGAGCTGAGCACTGGAAGAGGCTGTAAAGAAATACTTTTCTTTAGTGCACACTTTGAGCAGTGTGCAGTAAAGAGGAGCATGGGGTAAGTACAGGTCACAGGAGATGAAATGTAATATTGTCATTTATTCTGTGTCTTGAATGAGATGGGGAACTTCTGGAGAAAAATAAGATGTTATCATGTAATGAGACTGTATCCTCATAGAGGCTTTTCAGGAAGCAATACAAAAGCTCAACAGATCTCTGAACTATTGGACACCTGGCTTTGCAACCTCACTGAAGTGTTTTTAATATAGATAGGTGTGGTATAGTACCTCACTGCAATAGCTCTAGTTGCTAGGATTTACCTTTTCATTGCTTGTTCAGCATCCCTGCACTAGTTAAATGCGTTATTTCTATAGGAAGATTAAAATAGAGTGGAGCAGCAATTTCCAGAAGGATTTTAAGCACTCTTTGATGGGGACTTCAGTGCTTCTGAAAAAATCTTAGTGTAAATACTTTTTTCCTCTTTGCAAATACCATGATGTTTTGGCATTATAAGGCAGTAACCTACACTGCACTAATTTAAGAACCTGATGTAAGCCCAGGCTCACACAAAAGTTTGCTGGAAACTTCTTTCATGTAATGTGTTGTGGTCAGATGTGTGAAAAAAGGTGTGGAATGTGGGGTGTCCCCATCATGGGCTGTGCAGTGCAGCTCTGCTGATTAGAAGGGGGTTTATGGATGTTTTGTGGCTGAGCACTCTGCCTGTGTACCAATTATGGATGCTGTAGGAACCTTCTGAGATGGAGTAGAAGGAAAGGGTGGGCTGAATTCAGAAAATGGGGGTCACAGGAATGTCTGCTGTACAATACACAGCAATGAGTCCCTCCTGTGGGGGGGGGAAAAAGGACTGCCAGTTGAGGCCTGCATCTCTGGCAACAGCTCTAAGGGAAGGAAATATTTTCTTTGTGTCTTTCCTTGGATAGTCACTATGGTTTGAGGCTGTGAAAACCCTACAGCATGCTTGGAAGAAGATTGTTGCTAGATGAAGTTTCCCCCTTGATTTTTTTTCTTTTTTTAACTTTAAAAGTATGTTGGAAATAGGTTTTAAAAGTGTCTGGTGGCTAATATGTGTGCACACACCCTCCTTCCTATCATTACAGGGAAAAGCTCCTAGTTTTGCAAAGAAATAACATCAGAGCTGACAATGCTTTAATTGCAAGATGCCTGTTGTCCATGTTTTCACTTGGTCCTTTTGTAATTGTATGTCACAGTCTGATATGTCACTGTCATTCTCATAGTATGTCCACCACTTCAGAGGCACACCCCCCCCCCCCACCTCTTTCCAGACCTATATCTCCCTGCTGGTCTTGAGCCATAATTAACATCCTGTAACACACAGTAATGGGATGAGTCATATCACCTACTCTTTAGTGCTCAATGACACCATCCCTCAGGGTTGTGTTTCCACTTGGCTGTGTTCTCCAAGTTCTCCAAACTGCTGCTTGAAATAACCTTGAAATAATTGTCTGACTGTAAATGAGGTTACAGTGGTGTAGGTCAGGGTTAATTTTGCACAAGGCTGCAATGCAAAATTTTGACAAGCAAACAGGACCTGGTGGTGCTTGTCTGGTCTTAGAGTGTCTTACACCTGTGAGGGATGTACAGGGCAGAGGGGGCAGGTGTGGTGCCAGCACAGCTCTTCTCCCCCCTGCTGTCCTGTGAGGGCAAGGGAGACTCCAGCCTCCTACAGGCTGCCCAGGGCAGTGGTGGAAGCAACATCCCTGCAAGTATTTAAAAGATGTGTAGAGGTGGTGCTTTGGGGACAGGGTTTAGTCTATGGCTTAGCATTGGCAGTGCTGGGTTAACAGTTGAACTTCATGACTTTAGAGGTCTTTTCCAGCCTAAATGATTATATGACTCTATTGGCATGAGGACAATGGGACTCAGCTGATGAGCTTTTCTGTTATACAGGATTGCACTTGTCTAGATCCCAGATTTGTGATAACAGACTTGCTACACAAAGACATGGATCTGTTTGCAATTCCTCTTTAATTTTGGGTTACTAAGACAGTCTTGTATAAGCTCATTCTGGCTTTATGTGGCTGTAAATAATGCTTGGCATTGTAGCTGGCATAGGAAGGACATTACAGCAGAAAAGATGTAACATTGTTTTTTTTCTGCCCAGACGTGATTTTTAGGAAAAACAGCAGGAACAGAACATTCAGCAGCCCTTAATTGTGACTTTAAAAAGTGCAGATGTTGGGAAGAGCTTTAGGAAGAATGTTTTTGTAATAGTTCAGCACAGTATGAGCTGCATCAGAACTACTGAAAGCTTTTAGGTGTTTGTTTTGTTTTGTTGGGGTTTTTTTTGTAATCTAGACTCAGTTCTGCATCTTTTACTGCCACCAACTAGATTTTTATGTCAGTTTGGCACATTTGAAAGTAAATCAGACCTCCATTTGATCTGACCTCCAAACCTGAGTGTTGTGTGCACAGACATAGCCCAAACATAGCACAAGGCTGGGCTATCCTCTTCTGTGAAAGTTATCTTGGGTTATCCCCAACTGTGAAACTTGGGGAATGAGAGAAAAATTGGGGAACCCTTAGCCCACTGGTTCTGTTATCCAGGGTGAAAAGGCTGGAAAGGGCTTCCTGGAGCTCTGCAGCTGGTCCAAAGGTTTCTCCCAGCTGAGGCTCTGCACAGGCACCCACAGTCTGAGCTTCTTCTTGGAAATCCTGGGTTACAGTGGGAGAAGAGGTGTTGGCAGACCTGCTGATCATCTCCTGCATGAGGAGCATAATTGAGGCTGTTGTGGCCATCAGGGTTACCTCAGTCACCCATGGAGTTTTGTGCCAAACCAGCACAAGCCCCCAGAGTTCAGTGTCCCCTCCTCAGGTCCCAGTGCAGCATCTCCCCAGCAAGACTGCAATGGAAGAGGGAGGGGATAATTTTTTTAAAGCCTAGAAGGAATATTCAGTCTAACAGTCTAGAGCTGGAGCTTACAGGTTTTAGCATTTACTAAGATTGGCTGAGAGTGCTACTGGTTATTTGAGGGGAGTTATATGGGCCACTGAAAACACCATTTTTCATACTAATTTTCTTTGCTTCTACTAATATTTGAGGCTCTGGAACTCAAAACTAAGTTTTGGCTTGATGTGGAATTGTCTGGGTGATGTGCAGCTGACCACCTGGAGAGCAGAAATCCAGTGCATCAACAGAAAGCAGAGGGGCTTCTTTTTTTTTTTTTCAGTGTAATGAATATTTACCAGTCAGCATGTCTGACAGGCTTTTAGCAGTAAATATCACTTGAAGCCAACTGCTGGAATCCCTGACTGCAATAACAGCAAGGAATGAATGGAAAAGGGAATAGGCATTCCAAATCTTTCCAGAGTAAGTTATTAAAAATAACAAAGTTGGAGTAGGACTGTGAACAGGCTTATCAGCACCTGGAGAATGATGAATTTCGTGATTGCTAAAAGCTGTTTGTGCTATTGTAATTAATGTTAGTATCTGGCACATGCTGACCTGGTAAGTGGTCAGTGGTCCCAATAAATATTTATTGCAAGGAAGCTGATTCAGTTATTTGGATGTATAAACCTGGGAATCTTAGCCCTGAATAGTTTTGACAGCTATTATATGCTACCTTCTCTGACTCTACTCCCCACTGTCTTGTTTTTCTTTCTTCTGTCAACCTCAAATGTGGAAATTTATGTGCAGAAATGTTAACAAATGGTAACAGATAATTTCTACAGTTATTTTATGGAAAAAATCACAGATCTTATTGGAGAGACGAGAAGTCTTACTGAAGGCCTGGCTGGGAGACAGGACTTGAGTTCAGCCCTGGGCTCAGCTAAGGGCTTTTTGAGTAATCTAGAGGAAAACTGTTTAATCTGTCTGTTCCCCACCTATAAGCTCAGGCTAATAATGCCTCCTCTAGACAAAGCATCAGGGACATGGAGGCCTTGATTTTTAGCTTGGACAGCCACTGTATTTCTACAGGAAAAGCAGCTAGACAAGACTAACAGATGGAACACGTTGTTTCTCAAACAGAGTTTGACAGGACGAAGCTTTAGCCCATTTGGAGGACAGGGGGAATGAAGGCAAGAGCAAATGCATTCATGTAATCTCCTTTTTTAGCTCTACTCAACTGGGGTGTCAACTGTATCTGCTTAGCCTTTGCAGCTGAGGGCTCCTGCTTGAGCTAAGGCAAGGCCTGCTGTTTTATCACAGAGGAGTTCTTTGAAGTTACTCTTGTGTCTGTGTCAAGGCGATTACATTGCAGTGCATCCAGCTGAGATGGACTTCAGGGACCAAAAAAGTGTGGAATAAGCACTTTAATGCCTGTATCTGGTCTTGACCAGTAGATGCTCCAGTTGCTGTTCAGTGTCCTGAAGCTGCAGCATTTCAGTAAGTTGGAGCCAACCTGGCCAGTGACTCAAAAAGTCAGATGTACAATTTTGGGGTACATAATTCCCAAACCTAAAAGCTTAACTTTAGGCTGAGTCATAGTGTGGCAGAATGGAAGGAGTGTTGCCCCAGGACTCTTGTGTGCTGTACCAGCTGTGCTTCCTGTAGGTGAGAGATGCAGCACATGATTATGCATTTATATTTTGATGGTGTTAAGGACCCACATGCTCAGTGTTCTTTTGTGCTTGGTGCTGTATAAATGTATTGAAAGCAATGATCTCTGCCAAAAGAGCTCTTAGTCTCAAGACAAGTCAAAATGAGAGTAAATCAGGCAACAAAACAAATTAGGTGTCAGGGAAAAAAAATTAAGGAAACTTTCTTACTTAGTTGAGATTAATTACTGCAATATATTTGGAAATGACACAGGTTTCCAGCCTTCCCCCCCTTAAAAACAGTCTGCTTCCCATAGCAAAACAATAACAAGTGTTTGATCTAATCTCATGCTGCTGTGGATTAGGCATGTCTGCACTACCAAGACCAAGCAATTTATACTTACCCAAGCAAGCTTTAAATGAGCTCCTTTGGAGGCCATTAACAAGCAGGTGAGGACATGCTGTGGGCTGCAGATGGCTCTCAGCTTCTGGAGAGATGTGTGGGGTTTCTGGGGTGAGCCTTGGGCTGCCGTGAGGTGCAGCACAGACAAAGCAAGCACTGCTCTCTCATTCCCCTGCTCTGTGAGCAGCGCCTGGCCCAAAGCAGTCATAAAGCATCTGGCCCATCACAGATGGACTCTTGCTGCAGCAGCCTTGGGGTGAAGAGAGTAAGGGCAGGGGGGCTAAAGAGGTGCTTCTGAGATAGTCAAGAAGGTGTTTCTTAGGTAAAGATGATGGGAGAGAAAATTTGGGGCATGCAAAAATTGAGGGGGAAACTAGAAAAGCTCTGAGGTGAATTGGGGATGGAGACTTGAGCTGTCCTTGATGCTGTATGTGGGGGGGTCGCTGTCAATGTTTGGGAAGGGACACAACAGCCCTGTAGCTTTCCTAAGGAGAACCAGATCCTCTTAATGCTTCCTTGCACTGGAAAATGTGAGAGGTGGGGCACTGCTACCAACTGAGTTTTTCAGAGTTGTACTTGCTTGTGGAATTTAATAGCAAGACTCCTCCTAGTTAAGATAAAAGTGCATCTGCAAGAATCACTTTAATCCTCACATCTCTTAGTTCTCAGATTGTCTGTGCTTCCTTTGTAGCAATTGACGCTCATTATGTCACAACTGCAAATTGCCACAGCATGTCTTCTGAAGTTTGATGTAATGAGGAAAGAATTCAGATAACATCAGTACCTCATCATTTTGCACTGGTTGTTAGTGGGAACCAACAAAATCAGATACAGCTTTTCTGTATTAAGTGTACAAACAGTCCATGGGATCAAAACCACTGACTTCAGTCGTGTCAGGTTTCATGATTAAGTCCATGTTTCTGGGACAAAAAGCAGACATAGTCGAGAACTTTGGAGAGCCCTCTGTTCTAAAGGGGCATGGCTGCAGTGCAAGGTGTCCAAGTGGCCCTGAACAGGGTGGAGTGTTTCCCTGGTTTGGGAAGGGCTGTGGTGTGGTGGGCACTGCCTTGGTGAGCCCCATCTATTAAACCACTGCTTCTCTGCATTTGGGTTTGACTGTTTCCCCACCCTATTTTGTAGGGAGTTGTGTACTATGAAATTTTAGAGACCTGATCTTCCCTGCAGGGAGTCAGTACTTTCCCTGGAAGGTATTTCCCTGCGGTGGCTGGGGAGCACCATTCTCCAGACAGGGATAGGGAAAGGCATGTGGAGGGCTGAGCTCTGCAGGGACCCTGCCACGTTGTGGGAATCCCTTCCATCACTCCTCTGGTTAACACACCATGTGTGGAAAACGTATTGGTAGGGGAAACCTCTTCCAGTACAAGATACTGCTTAGTTCGAAAGAACTAAAATAAAAACAAAGCATTTATTTTAGTAATAGTCCTGTGTAATACTGACAGGAGTCACGAGATGGGGCTATTTTAGCTAAATCTCCCCAATCCTGTGTCCCCGACTGTTCGGACAGTGAGGTGGGAAATCCCTGTGCCCGTGAGGATGCGCTTGGCTCGAAGGTGATCCCAGCACCTGCGGCGTGTGTGTCCCAGTGTCTCTGCTGGTAATCCACTGTCCAGTCGTCCAGGTACAGCTCTGACAGAGGCTTTCCCCCATGCAAAAACCGCGAATGGCGAGGGTAAGCTCCAGACAGGGGGTTTCCTTCTCTCTTGCTGCCCCTTCGCACAATGAGCCTCAAGACACAGATTTCATCCTTAGCCTTGTGTGTAGGGCTGGTGAGTTTTCCTAGTGGAAGGTTTCTGGTTCATTTGGCAGAGAGTTCTCTCCATACAGACGGGAAAGGGGTTAAAAGCATGCTCAGTTCAGTGTTTGACATCTTTAAATAGTCACATCTCTTTAAAATGTAGCTTTAAATAAATCCTTATTCTTCTACACTGTGTGTTGCTAGATGCAAACAAGCAGAGCTTTCTCCCCAGGTATTGTGTGCCTCTAAAAAAAGGCTGAAATAAGATACTTCTGTGACCTTGAACACCTAATTTAGGCTCTGTGGGACTCTGCCATCCAATAGGTTCTTTGCTCCAGAGCTCAAAATTAATTTTTTGAAATTGCATTAAAATAGCAGATGGTAAAAATATGCAGCTTGGGAGAGGGAGAGCTCCCCTCCCCCTTCCTAAGGGCACAGAATAATAGATAACATTAATATGACATTTGAGTCGGTGCCTTTGTGCAGTTGAACATCTCGTGGTATCTGGACTAAGTGATGATAAAGGAACCAAATTGAATGTGGCTTGGAAGATTTTTGTCTGCATCTGTAGTTCATCTGCTGATTCCTTTTCCACTACGAGGGATGAAGCACAGTGAGTGCTGTCTCAAGCACCAGGCACTACAGGATGGATTTAGCCCTGGTGTAAGCCCGAATGGATCCTCTGTGGGCAGAGGAGTTGCATGCTGAGAATGTCCCAGGTCCCTGTTATATGTAGATTAACAGCCAGTTGTGCTGAGTGCATTCCCAGTTGCAGTGCAGCATCAGCCAGTGCTGTTTGTCGCTATCAGCTCACTGAAACAAAAGAAATGTGTGGTGCCTGAGGGGTGTGTGCAGAGATTTTCTAGGGGATGCTCATAAATTGCTAACACTTGATGCTCCTGTTCTTTGTCTTGCATGAGGAATGAGCTAACACAGAACCTATTGCAGAACTGATGGCTGGGAATAGTAGGTGTCAGGATATTAGCAGAGCTGCTGTGTGTTTTCATATATATGTGTGTAAATAAGTCCTCTAAACCATAATGCTTGCAAAGCAAGTTGGAGTGACCTTGTAGATTTGGGTTGTCTTGAAAAATGGTCCATCCATATGAGCTGGGCAGCCACAATCTCTCCTCTGTGTATAAAAACGTGAAGACGAGGACAAGGCTGTCTCTAAAACTCTTGGACTGTAAAATACTATATAGAAGGGAGGTTTGGGTGAGAGGAAATGCTGGATTGAAAACAGGAGGAGACTAGAAACAGGATAGCTTGCTGTCTTGGCTTATAGCTTTGGACATGGGAATTCCAGGCTTCTGTCATGGGCATGAGTCAGACTTAAGTATGTGTGGTTACAGCAGAAAAAAGATGCAGATGGCTGCAGAAAATAATGTTTATACAATGCTCACTTAGAAATGTGTTCTTTCCAGTCATTACATTGCTTGAAGCATGTAGGGCTGAGAAACCTGAACATTCTTTGGGGATTCTTCACAAATATGTATTGATGGCTCCAGGTAAACCCAAGGTCTGTGGGGGTTTTGCAGTTGCCTGCTCTTACAGGATGCTTGATTGATGCCCTTCTGAGGCAAAGACTGCAGGGAAGAACACATTCCTCCTGTTATGGCAATCCAGTTCCACTGAAGCCAGTACTATCATGCCAGTGCAAATGAGAGCAGAATTCAACCTGTGGCTCTTACAGTGCATCTCGGGACACAGTATGTGGTGAAATATGGATGTGTTGTATGGATGTAAGTGTGCCAGCTGCATATACCAGCATCCAGTGTACTGCTGCTCTTGTGTTGTGGCACCTGGGAGCTTCTTGAGACGCGTTACTCTGTGTGTTTGGAACAGTGGTTGGGGTTATCCCAGTAACTCAAAAGTGTACCACACTTTCACTGTACTAATCTGCTTTTCCTCTTCAAATATACAAAGACAATATTTTGTTTATTAATAACATTGAAGCACTAAATGTTTTCTGAAACCTTCCTCTGACTTAATTGCACTGTCAGGTGTAAAATTTCTATCTATCATAGTTTTCCTAAGAAGCCTATTTTAATCACTCTTTGGCAAGTACAAGTACATTTATCCACAGCTGCTATGATAATGCCTAAATGAAAGTAAAGCTGACACATGTCCTGGAAATCTGGGCTGCTCTTGTTGGATGCATGCTAAGGATCAGATGTGTAACATCTGTTGGTTTTATGGTTTTTTTTAAAGGTGGCTTTTCAGTGAAGTAATGCATAGTTCATCTTTTAGTGTAACTCTGTCATTCCAAAGTTGAATGCCCTACATTGCAGGGAGAGATTTTGTCTCTGAGCTGAGGGAAGGGCAAGGTAGGAACGAAGGCAGTGTTGGTGACTCAAGAAGGGAACTGGCTGATGGCATGTGCTGGGTGGCTGCCTGCTGTGGCTCACAGCACGGAGATCATGTAGACACTGTCATCTGACTTCAGGTTTTATAGCCATGGAATCTGACAGTACTTTCACTAGCTTGGTTAAGATGATCAAGTTTTATGAGGCATATTATAAGACCAAATGCTTCATGTTTTGGGTGTGTCATGCCCTTAGAAGTGAACTAATGCTTTCAGGTGCAGCTGCAGCAAGAGGGAAAACCCAAGACCCATCTGTGCTGGGGAGGGCAAGAGCCTTGGGTTGGAAATGCTGCTGTAGTGTGGTAATGTGCAATATGGAAGTGACCAAGTGCAGGTTACTCCAAGAAGCTATATTCAGGTTGAGTTAGTGATTAATTTTGAAATTTGATCTGTGTTCCTTCTATAGGGAAGAATAGAGTGTCATTTGTGGGGTTTGGCTGTAGTAACTGCAGCATCCAGAACCTGAACAGCACAAACCCCGTGTCTCTCACGGTGCTTACCTTTCAGAAACAGCTTGGGTGGGTGTTTTGGTGCAATGCATGTGTAAAGTATAAAAATGAGGTGCTTTATAGACTGGTTTTTTTTGTAGTAGGGCACAGTCCTAATGGACTGGCACTGGTAAAATTAAAGGGCAGCTAATGCTGCAGCTCAACCCAGCCTATCCTCTAGTATGTAATGAAGAGTGGTGGTGGCAGCCTCAAATTCACTTCTGGGATACTGATGTAGGTCTGCTCTGATGTCTGTATCATATAAATCTGAAGAAGCTAAATACTGTGTTGCATTGTGAAGACATTCATGTTCGTGTGCTCAAAAAATGGTTGTCAAATGATGCTTACTGAAACACGAACCACCTTACCAGTTGCTGCTTTTTAATATAGTAACCATGGGAATTATTCATGGACACTTAGCTTAACCTGGCACAGAATACTGCATCTCCTCACAGAGAAAGTCTGCTACTTATTCCTGTACAGTGTAAAAGATTTAAAATTACTTTTCCTCATAGTGTTATATATAGACTGTAGGCTGAGAAGTTATTTCAGTCCTTTAGTATTCTAGTTGTACAGAAAGCTATAGTTATGCAGTGAATTAAATGCAAAAAGGATCCTGTGAATGTGACAGTAAAATAACAGGTCTCGAGTACTTGGGTCAAGAAATGAAAATATTCAGGTTCTCATAGAGGTAGTTCTCTGCATGGTAGTTTATATATCAGGGCTGCCCCTGAGGTGGGTCTGCTGTGCTGTAATTAGGACTGTAACAGAAGGGCTGCTCAATAGAGAAGGTATTTCAGGTACCTCATACAGAAGGTGGGAGGACTGAAGCAAAATTACCTTGTTTTGCAAATAAGTTCCCTGAAATTGAGCAAGGACATCACAGAATAACAACAAGGGCCTGAGCTGGTCAATGTTCCTTACTTACTGAGGAGCCAGATTCCAAGGGCTCATCTCCCAGGGACATTTTGAGATGAACCTCTTGAGGGAAGTTCTCTGTGAGGCTTCAGCTAGAAAAAAGAATAAATTTACTGAATTATATGGAGCTGACTTTTTTTTAACCTGCCATTAGCAACTTGGTTCCTGCCCCTGTAAGTTCTTTGCTGATACACTGTAGGGTGTGATCCAGAAACTGGATGACCACTTGCGTAGCCATTGCAATAAATCCCATCAGCAGCTTCCAAAGTGTACCTTCAAGAGCAGTAAACCAACCCTGATGCTAAAGCCACATCTCCCCGACCATGTCATGTAACCAGGATGGGTTGAAGGCCAGCAATTAATTGCTTAAAATCACTCACAATTTGTCCACATGGGACAGAGGATAAAATCCTTTTATGACGATTCCTGCTGAGTGGAGGGGACACATAGCTTATTTTCCTCAGCCTTTTTAGGGGCCTTTGAAATCAGCAGAGGGGTTTGAACACACGTCAGGCTTGGGACTTCTGACACTTAGTATATCTGAATGCTTCTTTCTTTTTTTCCTAATCCCAGAGTGTCTCAATGATGGTCAGTGAGGCTGAAGTGCCTCGATCTGTAACAGCTTTGGCTGTCTCGGGCTCCGTGTGTGAAATGCACAATACAGCACTAGGCAAGCACTGGGGACACTCCCAACCAGAGTCTGTAAAGCCACATGTAAAGAATTACTAACAAGAGTTAACTATGAAAAAAAAATCTAAACAAACAAGGAAGTTTGTCTTGTATCTGTTACCCATAAATGTTTCATTCTTCTGCTTTATTGTATACTTGCTGTCAGCCAATTGCCTTGGAAGGGGAGGGTATCAGACATTAGCTAGTGAGGTTTCCAGAAAGAATAAGAAGACCAAAGTAAACATTTTTGCACTCAAATCTTATTGGAATTTGTTTCAGTTGGCACTGTGTGCAGGCTAAATTTTGTGATGTTTTTATTGCCCAATTATTTATGCAGTGAGTAGGGCAAAATGTTCTTAGGAAACTATCATCGTCTCTAGCCTCTCTGTAGGCTTGCATTCTTGCCTCTTTGGGGTTTTCTCCTTGCTTCCCGGAACTGGAGGTGTTTTCTTGAGGCATCCAGCACAAGTTTTAAAAACTGAAGCCAGACTCGCCTAAGGAGAATTCCCACCCAGAGTTAGTCCAGCTGCACTTGCTTTAGAAACCCGTCAAGGACACTGTTTTTCTTAGGAAGGCTGGACAATGCTTCTAAGGATGTTTTCAGTCCTTAAAAAAAGATTTACTGTGGCTTCAGTAAGCAAACACATGGTTACAGTGTGGTTACATTGGTCTTAAGGCAAATTGAAGTAAAGGGGATTCTGCAAGCATAAAACCAAGAAATATAAAACTGATTGGTAAAGTGAGAGGGAGAAACTTTTAAATTACCAGACAAAGAATAGCTTACAAATTCCAGGGAATGTGGGGTGAAGTGAAAGCCAAGTAAATATAAATGCAGAGGCTATGTGTGTTTTACACCAGGTGAGGAACTTGTCTTTATATCAGATTATTGTGTACTTCATATGACACTACCAAATGGCATTAACCTTTAGTATGTTAATAACTTCCTTTGATCTATGGGAGTTTTAAGCTATCAGGAATGTGTTCCATAACAGATATTACCTTTTTTGGGTACAGTGGCATCTGCACAGGAATAACAAAATAGAATTTTAGAAGCACTTTGATTTCTGTTGCTTTATGAGTGTTGTCAGGTCACCCGAAGAACTTGCAGAAGACCCAGGCTTCAAATGACCATTAATATTTGAGTTCAGAGAACTTCTCCCAGTTCCCTGCCTGCATGCAGGTATCTGTTCTGCTCCAGCACCTGAGAACCTGCTGGTGCTGGGTGATTAACAAGTGCACTCACATGAAAAACACATGTAATGAAGGACACTTTTATTTTCATATGTTCACTCAACTTCAGTCCTCAAATGTTAGATGTCAGATCTTGCATGGTGCCCTTAGCAGTCTGAATCTCCATGGTTGTGTTCTCCTGGAGAGCTGCTGGAGCCTGTAGATTGAAGGCAAGATTGTGCTGTGACCCCTGGACTCCCTTTGGCTGTAAATTGCCAAAACCCAGGGTATCTCTTTATCTTAGTTATCTCTTCAGGGACATCTGTAACTAGGGCACAAATACACTGAAGGAAGCGGATTTGCATAGAGCAAGGGAATATGTCCTTTGTGTGATTTGATGAACTCAACATCAGTTTCTGCATTACGCTGGAGTCTTTAACAAATGGGTGATCTGGAGTGGTTGTGAAGCTTTGTGAGGCGATGCTGCTAAGCTGTGAGCACAGCAGGAAAACACGAAGCTGCTCTGCAAGCTGAGTGCTTTACAGATAAGAGGTTTACCAAGGAAGGCTGAAGCACTGCAACTGCCTCCACTTTTGACTCAGCTCTTCACTATTGTTTTGATCTCTATTCTGATGGAGGTGCTTCCCTAACTTGGTGCCCTTCTTGCTCCACACCCACTGGAAGTTACCCAGCTGTTATTTTACCATCTAGTCCTCTTGCACTGAGGATGCTCTTGGTACTCAGGTTAGAGGTCTGATGTACCACCAGGAGAATCTGAGGATTTTGAAATGTCAGAGGGAAGTATCTTCTGTCCTGAAGTTATAAATAGGTGTGTTGTAGTTTCTTACTGTAAAGATCTGACTCAGACTTGGCTCTCACAGGACAGCAGCATCCTGAATCAGGGTCCCATTGAGTCAGGTGGTCTCTGTAAGCCAGATCTGTTTCAGCTCTTCCGATTCCTTTGATACAGCAACAAGCTCTCAATAGTTGAGATAAGTTTTGAAAATGTGGCTCAGACATGCTCCTTTGAGGTTTTCAATAGTGTGGCTTTTACTGGCCAGTGTTCTGAGATGAAGATGCTAAAGGAGTTTCCCTTCAAGTCTGTGGAGGAAAATGTATGTGTGCCAAAGTTAGTGAGCAATTTGCTCAATACACCTTTAAAAAAATGTTATCAGTAGTAGTGCTAAGCATTTATCTGATGATAGTATCTACTGTGTGGAAAGACTAATCCCAGTCATTCATTATTAAGTAAATTATCATTAAAACACTTGAAAGGGCAGGAGGATGTGTGGTACAACCCTGTTCTTCATAAACTTTGTGTAAGTTCAATTACTCTTCAGAATGAGTTGTAAATTAGTATTAGATGTTTCTTAAAGGATATCTGTAGGATTTTGAGAGTTCCCCAGGGAAACACCATTTGCTTCCAGTAGGATGCCTCTGCTTCAAACCTACCTGGATGATATCAGGAAAAGAGTTGTAGATATACCTTAACAACTGGACCTGAGCCCTTCTTGAAGTGAGTGGAGAAATGTGGTGACTTGTGCACATTTTGGGAGGTGAGACCTTAAAACCAAACCCTTGGAGGCCTCTCAGCTCTAGCAATGGGTTGTTGGAGGTCCCAAGCTCTGATCTCAGCAGTTGTGTTGTAGTTCCCTGGCATGTCCAGTGCCTGCTGCTGAGTCTCTCCTTTGACCTCAGGGTGATGCAGAAGCCCTGCCCCTTGGAACAACAAGCCCTGGTGTTACTGTAGGCTTGCACCAGGCAATCTCAAAGTAGATCTGCCACACAGTTAGGAAAATGCTTTCCCAGAAGTTGTTCTGGTGAAAATTGAAAGGAGAGTTGTGACTAAAAATATTCTTTGTTTTTAAAGAGATGAGGGAGATCTAATTTAACTGGATGGTTCTTGGTATTGAAAAACTAGGTATAGACCTATAGGATTCTGGATTTGTCTTCAGAATAGGTTTTTAAGTATTTGGACCAAGCTCCCTAATGTAAATATCCATCTATTGTTGCAATTTTTTTTGAGTGAATAAGTTGTAACACTATGAGGGAGAATCTGAGACAATGCTCTGCTGCAAGCTGAGCTACTGCTTAATGCATCTGTTCTGTTTTCAGGACATTGCTAGGCTTTCTCTGTGCTCCAAAAAGCAACAAATTCTGCTGACAAAACACTGGTCTTCCCTATATAACATCACAGGAGAAGCTGGCAAATAAACCTTGTGCCAGTCCATTCAATGCAACCGGCTGGGCAGTCTGGTTTATTAAGCAAAACTTACAAGCAAAATTGACTTCTCTATAATTTTTTCCTTCTGTTTAATTTCTGAGTTCAACAGATGCATTTCCTTTAAATGTGAAAGTTACCAGATGATACAATCCTAGTTAAACTCTGAGGAGGTTTTTTATTTTTAGTGTTCGTTTCCTCTAGATCAGTGGAAACAGCGCAAATGAGAATGATGTATAACATCCTTCAACATGTTCATCATCCTTATTCCCCCTCAGTGGGAGTTGCTTCCTGTCATTTAGTTACAAGACACATATAATAGCTCCTCACAGTATTCCTTTTAATAATGAGTAGCCAAATTGTTGCAGGCAGTAGGTGTGTTGCAGTTTCACTCTGAGTATTCACCACCACTTTTTTGACCTTTTTTGTTTTTTCATTAATCAGCTAAATCAAATTATCATTGGGTTTGCATATGTGTTAGGTCAAACCCTGGACCTGCTCAATAAAATCATTGTAGCAAGGCTCCTGCCCTGCTTCTTGTTGGGATTTAGTTGAGCCTGAGCTGGTCCAGGCTGCACAACAGTACAAGGTCTTGTGCTCTGAAGAGCATCCCCAGTTACCTGAATGTGACTTCCTACTTTGTTGTTGTTCCATCCTGTTGGATGACTACTAAAGGTTAATTTAAACTGCTAAATTTAGGATTTCTTTTTTCCAATAACTTGGTTATTAATTTACATCTAATCATATTAACATGAATGTTGGTGTGGTAGCTCCACAAGGTTATAGCTAGTCTCACTTCATCTCTGAGCTGGAGGGATCAGTTCCTGACCTGATTATGGAGACTGCAAGCATCAGTGTGAAGATGTTAGTGGCACAGACACCTTCTCATTAGGAGCTGAACTGAAATCAATGCCTTATTTCCCAGAGGTGGCCAAAGAGCCATCACAAGACAAGTTCAAATTTAATTTGGAAAGAGAATTAGATCCCTTTTGGGTGTTCTGTGAACTTTCCATTGTATCCCAGTTAATAACTGCTGTTCCAATGAGACCTGAATCAGGGAGAACAACTGTCAGTGCCCTCTTTGCCAGCTGAGAGTGACTAAATATTTTCCTTCCAGTTTGTTGTTGGCAGTGGATAAGGGGGCAGTGCCTGAGCTTCAGTAAAGATCCAGAGAGCTGAGTACCTGATGGCCCACTTACAGAGTAGCATAATTTAGTTCCTATCTGAGCATCTGATGAAATGCCTATAATGAGCACAAAACTAGCTTCCTGTTAGTGTATTGTGGTAGTTTCCTGTATGGCTTTTAACTGTTGATTCATCTTCAGAGGTATCTATTTCAGGCTCTTCCTTTTTTTATGATCACTTTTTTTTTAGTAATAAAGCATATGCAAAGTAGAAAAGCCAAAAAAAACCCCTAAAACACATGTTCAGTAGCCCTAAGCATAATTGTTTAGCTTTCTGGTTATTTCTAACCTGTCCTTGACAGGCCTCTGTCTTATTTGGTCATTGATAAGGAGATCTGAAAGTTCAATTTGTAAGGTAGAGCTGGATTCTGATTTCGTACCTGCTTGCCTTAGGATGAATCTGGATTCCTAACAGAGGAACTAGGTAACTGCAGATGGCAATCCCATGTGCAATCACAGTCAAGTCTGTCATCTTGCTGAAACCTCAACCTAAAAACTGAGTTGGATGATGAAAACTTGAAGCTGGTTTTTTTGAGCAGATGAGCAGCATAGAAGCATGAGTCATCTCTGCCACGGCAGGATGTTATAGGGAAACTTCATTAAAACAGGTCTTGGGAGAAAATGGTTATTGTAGAAAACACACAGGAACCAGTGAGAAGTTCAGTATCAGTGTTACAAAGACGATTGAGCAGGCAGGGTGTGTATGGGTGCTTTATCATTCCATGGTACAAATGTGCGGAGAAGCCACATGTCACAATGTTAGCATTGCCAATTTTATTTCTTGCATTTTGCTGTGATGAAGTGGCTACCTCCTCTGTCCTTGTGCTGACAATGTTTCTAACCATTTGTTCGTTATGTGCTTATTCAGTCTCCACTAATGGTTTGGTTTTTCTTCAAGTAATCTTTATTTATTAGCAAGTTGTTCTTCCTGTTTATATTTTGAGTGGTATGTTACTCTGATTTGTCTCATTAGTTACCTGATGACTTTGAGCCAACACATGTAATGGGGAAAGATAAGGAAACAGATTCATAAAGTCATTGGAGCAGCTAAATGTGGGTAAATTCCTACTGGGGATTTGCACAGTTTAACAAAGGAGGCTGTTTTTCTGTGAGGCAGATATTAGATCATTTAGGTGGCTTTTGTAAAATCCATTGAGTGTTTACCTGTGTCTTTAAGTCCTTTAAATACCCTTGCTTGATCTTTCTAGTTTCCAGAGGTATCCATTTTACTTCCAGGTCAATCTGTTAACTCTTTGTGTATAACATACGTATATATATACACACACACACACATATGTTGAGTCCAGACCTCACTTATACCCATACACTGCAGTCATGGCTGTCAGCTATTTATCCTTCATGTGTCCATACCTGTAGACTCCAGATCCCAGACTTTTTTATATTTAAAAAAACCCTCTGTGTCTATAAGCAGACACAGAGAAAGCCTTACCTTTGGATTGATTCTGTGCAAGCTGAGGTTGACTGTGACTTGGGGCAAGAAAGATTCTGGAAGTTTTATTGGTAGCATATAAACATTACTATTTCCTTGATCTATGTGAAATACAGATGTTGACAAGTACAAATTAAAGTGTGGCATTTGAACTGAATTATATGTTTTTGTTCTTTGTCAAAGGCATAGCTTAATTTTTGGACTCATAAGAAACAGGCAGTTTTTCCTCTCTGTAGCCCAAGTAGCCTTAGTCTTGTCTGAGATAAAAGAAATTGCTGTTTTCCCTCCATCTTCTGCCTCATTGATTGTACTGGAATTGCACCCAAGACTAATGTCTAAAGTTTTGGGATAGTTTTGTTTTCTTTAATTGGTCCACTGAACTTCTGAAAGACTTAAACCACTTCCAGTGTGAGAGCCAGCAAAACTATTAACCCATGTGGTAGCATTCAGATTGAGATTGCTTACATGGTCTCTCCTGCATGTAACTCTTGATGCTTGGATGTCAGCAAGGAAGCTGAAGAGTAGAAGAATAGATTCAGCATCAGAAAAGTTACCCTTCCTCTTGATGAGGGTTTTTGCAGTGTGAAGAACCCTTCAGCTCCTTCTCCCAGTGTGTCAGAAGCCAAATGTGGGTAATGCCAAGCCTGTTCAGAAGCCATCAGCTCATCCTGGTATCAGCTGGCACAGCTTGTGCCTGATAATGTACCCAGGACTCATCAGCTGTGACACCTTGGTCCAGGAGTGTTTGTTCTGTCTGATTAGTCACATGAAAGGGAATTTATGAGTACAGGACAAAGAGCAATAGGAGTGCAGCGTTCTTCTATTCATACTCAGTGTTACAGGTCTGATCATTGCTACTTTTAAAAGATCTACTTGAAGGCCTTAACTCAGTAGTGTGCTGTGCATCCAGAGGTGAACCTTGTTTCTTGGAAGTCAAATCAGCAGACAAGTACAACAAAATTCTCCTTGCTTATTGCACTTTATTGCTTCCTATATCTTTATTGCTATCCCATATCTGAGACCTCTATTGATGGTTGTCAGTCTCTTCTCTTATTCTTCAGCCACTTCTCTCAGCTGTTTTTGGGGTCATGGTAGTCCCAAGTGGTTTTCCCTCTTAATTTCATGGATTTGTCATGATTCCTTGTGTGCCCGATGCATGTGTAGGTACATACAGCCTGGTTTCTGTATTAGCTGTTCACTGCTGTAATTGTAGTCTGAGCAGTCATCTGTGTTCCATGTTGATTTTTAATTCTAGTTTTTGATTTGTGAATGTCAGAAATACAAGGATTACGTGGTATTTGTATCTCACTCTCCAGGCTGACTTGCTTCAGGGAGGCACAGGATGCTCTGCTTGTCAGTGATGAAGTTGGCACTCAAGGCTGTTCACGTATCACAGAACTGTCCTATCTAGGTGTTAAGGGCCTGTTTAACATCCTTAAGGCAGTCTGTCTCCTCATTCTTTCTGAGCGTGTGGTGTCCACCTCCTGTGGAATAGGTGGAATGAGAGGCCCTTTCCTTACAAGTGATCCTGCCAGAGCTGCACTGGTTTTCAGCTGGGTCATGTCCATGCTGTGTGCTTGGAGATCTTCAGCTGGCCCTCAGTACAGCTCCACTGTGCTCAGGCTGAGGGCATAACCCTTGCTTTTATCAGCTGCCAAAGTGCTGGAGCATAGCTGGTAGCTCTTGCAGATGAATCCCTCTTGCTCCTTCCTTTGGTAGTTAAATTTTATTTACATTAGCCCTATAGGAACAGTGATGAGACAGAGGTCATGCCGAACCCGCATCTGTTACCTCTGTATCTTGTCCCCTGAAGATTAGATTCGTTTGTTGTCTCTCCCACCCTCCCCAAATTGTACAATTTAAAGCTAGTTTGTGCTGTCAGCAGCTAATTAATGGTACCTTCCACTGGACTAGCAGCAACTCATCTGGGTTGCAGACCATGTAACTCTGTAGCTGAAGTATTGGAAAACTTTACAGATAGCTTTATAAAGCTGCTTTCTATCTATTTGATAAAGAAATTGAGAGCCTTAGGGCTGCCAGAGAGAGGTTCCATTGTAATGCCATTAAATTTCAACAGGTAGTAAAATAAAGTGTGTTGAGCAATCAGTAACAATCATGCTGTATTCATATGGCTACAGAGTTAGTGAGCTGCTTTTGAAGTTCAGGCTCTTCACACCAAGTTCCTGAAGTCAGCACAAAGTGGCTCTGAATCCCTATTGCACCCTGGCCTGCTTGCATAAACCAGGAGTCTGAAACTCTTGGATACAGAGCCATGTCCCTGCTGCTTTCTGAGATGGGAAGTTGTCAGTGTCACGGAGTAACAACAACCCTCCTGCTATTGTGGCTACAATGTGCTCCCAGTGTGTTCAGACCAGCTGTGATGCCAAGAGCCCAGAGGAGGTTCACTATGCAGGTTTTTACCAGATGCTGGGCTGAGCTGCACCAGAGTGTTTGGACCAGGTGCTTCTGCTGTGTTTCTACTGCCAGCCACGTTCAGTCAGGTCACTGAGAGCTCACCCTGCCTTTGCAGCTTTGAGTTCTTGCTCAGTAGCAGGCAGGTAGGATGTAGTCAGACTCTAAAGCACACAGCCACCCCATTTCCCTGTGTTCAGTGGTGTGCTATAACCAAGTGAGCCCTCAGACATGATCAGGAGTCATAACATTGAGCAGTTCTCAGAAGGTGAGTGCAACAAGGTATCACAATGTGATTTTAAAAAAAAGACAAAACAAACTTTAAACAATCCTTAATTTGAAATATTAAAGAATTCTTTTATGTACTTTGTATTCTTTATCTGAAGGCAGCCTGTGCAAGGTGTCATCTGGAACTGCTGTTGAGAGAAGAAACATACCTCGCTTCTGGGGCAGTGGGCGTTGAGCCCATTTAAACAGTCCTGTCACTTTTGCATCCAAATCTAAGATAATTCCATTTTAAGTATCGGTTATACTGACATGAAAAGCAAGTTGGCTAGCATGTGTCTTTAATATGGGCCTTAAATATTTCCCCTCTTTATTCTACTCCCACTTTACCAGTGCAGCACTTACCCAAAAGTAGTGAGACTTTAGGCAGCTGCAGCACGTGTTTCTCAGGAGGTGTTGAGTGACACTGGTGAGGACTGGAATGCTGGCAGATCAAAATTAAGCAACAGCAGACAGACAAAATGTTGGAGGTGAGGAGGGAGGTGAAAATGTTAGTCTATACTTTATGCTGCTTCTCTGAAAGTGAATGCAGTTAAGGCTTTCAGAATTGAGACCAAGCCTCGAGACACACTGCATTTCTTAGTCAGGAACTTGTGCAGGGAATGTTTTCCAAAGCAGCATATTGGGAGTGATTTAACATGCATGTTGTGTGTGTCTGTGCTGATTTCTGCCATGCTTGCAACCAAATCCCTTGGTCCACAGCAGCATGAGCAAAGTGGCTGCCTGTGGGTGAGAGCACGGTTCTCTGGCAGCTCACTCATGCAGCCTGTTTCACATTAAATGCAGAGGGGCTCAGGTGATGCCAAATGTGAGCACGATGCTTGCTGGGAGTGGCCAGTGCTATGTGAAGGCAACTCCCAGCTCTGCTGCATTATTCTGAAGTTCAGTAGACTTTCTTATACCAATAAAAAAAGTGTTCCTGGGTGTATGGACACCATGGTTTTGACCAACATCTTTTGAACAAATTGTTTCACCTGTTAAACCCAACTTCATAAGCCTTTCCCACACCAAGGTTAGTCCACAGAAGGCTGTCAATCTTGACCTCCATCCCAGGATATGAGGATGGGAAGCTCCCTGGGATCTCTAGTGCTGTGTCTGTCTGTTCCCAAGAGCTGCACACTCACAGGGAGGTAAAACCCACCAACATGCCTGCTCTGGGCATCCCAAGGGGCCTTTTTGGAAACATCTGTGAGTGGAATTGGGATCTATGGAGAGTCTGCTCTCTTAAACAAGGGGGTGTGAAATAAGTACTATATTATATGGAGCAGCAATTCAAGTTTGTCTCTTAGGCAACCTCCCAGAAATCCAGTGCTCCCTTGCTAGATTAAAGGGACCCTCTTCTGTTTTCATCTGTTTTGCTCTATCCTAATATAAAGCATTATTTTGAAAAGAAATGGTTGGTATTTCACTCTCATTTGCACTGGAGTACCAGAGCTGAGCATCTTTCTCACACTGGATCCTATATTGCAACTCAGATCCTTAACAGTGTACAGTCTAAAACTACATGGATGGAGGTATTTTATTTCTGTTTTATAAATGACTGTAGAGAGATCTTTAGGTCAGTGTGATGGTCTGTAGCAGAACCAAAAGGCAAAATGAACTTCAACCTGTTTGTACTTTACACTTACTATTAGACACACATAGGAGATGTTTTGATGTGAGTGGCTGTCCTTGCAGAGGCTGTCACTGTGAAACATGCTGTGAGCTCTGTGTGGTGCACCTCTCCTGGTACAGGTTAATCCAGATAATGTGGGAGCTGTGCACCCCTACAATAAAGTATATATAGTCAGGCTGCTGATACAATAGTTTTTCCTTCCAATAGGAAAGGAGGGTAGTGTTTCCTAGGGCATGGTGTCCAACACACTTCATCTGTGAATCAATTTTAAATCATAAAACAATTTTTTTGGTGTAAATTAATCATTAGGATCAATAGTCCTATTAGAGTGACTAAATAATTATCTGCATTTTGGCGGAAGGTGGGGTTGTTTTGAGCCTTTCTTGTACAGCTGCAGACTTTGTAGAAGCTGCTTGTGTGGGGTATCCTACTGCTGCTTATCTTGTGGATGCTACTGGTGATCTCAGATGAGTTCACATCCCCTTTGTGTTAGTCACTATATTCTGAGGAATAGAGCTTGTGCTGCAAAGCCTGGTGAGAAAGGAGCAGGGTGATAAGAATTGTTGTCTGACAACCTCATTTCACAAACAAGAATTCCCCCAAGACTGAAGGTAGGGATGCCTTATGATGACACAAGCAGAAAAAGAGCTGTCTTTCTGTAAGAACTAAAACTCCCATTAAGGTCTGTATAGATTCAATTAAAAAGATTTAAACTAAGCTTTAATTTATGTCATAGTAGAAAGATAATCTTCTACCCTTATCTGCTCCTTTATTATCTCTATAAAATAGGCCCTCAAGTCTGCTGCTGTGCCACAGACTGAATGCAGATCTCATGTATTCTAGGCTTGGGTGTTAGTTTTGGTACTTCACTTTAGAGTCTGGGTGGATTAGACTACTATTCTTCAGCTGAAATAGTTAACAGTGACTGCTAATGGTGATTAACTTCTGGTGATGAAGTAGAGAACTTCCTACCTAATAACAATTGAAAGAACAGTGCATGTTTTTTTTTTTTTTCAGATTTTATCGTAAGGTTCTTGTTTAGGCCATATTGTACAAGTTGTTCATTTAGGATCTTCCCAGGATGAATTTTTGGATCTGTTTTATCACTTCTGAGCCACAGTTGGACTATGTTGACATTGCCTCTCCAGAGACTCCTCAATTAAACAAATGTATTTCTTTATTTTGGTCCTAAGCTACTGATTCTTTGCTGCTGAAATGAATAACAGCTGCTTTGCCTCCTTTCTGAAACTATTATGTGCTGCCTTCCCTTGTGCCATCATTCTAGTGGAGGAAATATTTAAACCAATGAGACTTGTTTTATTATGCATCTGCAGCATTTTTATACTTTTTACTCTGGCCAAACACAAGGGAAAGCTTGGAGTCTAAAATTCTTATTTGATGGGACAAGCTGTATTCCTTCCTTTTGGCTTCAGGCCCTTATCCTGCACTCTGGTTTTTGAACACATCAATGAAGAGCCACTTTAAGGACCTTCCTGTTAGCACAGATTGAAGCCATCTCTCTTTGCCAGCCCTGCTCCTTCATCCTTATTTTTTCTAGTGGAAGACAGAGTAACACCAGTGTCCTGAAAGCTATACGTGCCTTTCTGACAATTCTCCTTTGCTATGCCTGCTCCTTTGTCCTTTGATAAAACAAGTGCTTAAAAGATCAGACTCCAACTGTAAATAAAATGCAAGGTATCTTGTTAATTCTTTGCTATCTTCATTTGTTGTGGAGGGAAGATTTTTCCAAGGGTTTTTACTTTGCTTCCTCTGTGATTTTTTTTTCCCCATTGTGAGTCTTAGATCAGCTGATCATGGGTGACTTTCAGCCCACAAAAACACAGCACGGTGAGCACAATGTACCCTACTTGACTTTCAACTCATATTTTTGCCCTCCCCACTGTGACACACACATCTCATTCTTTGCCAAACAAAGAACATTTTGCATTTAAGATGAAAATAAGTGAAATGGCAGTGGCAGAGTGCCCAAACTTGCTGTTTCTGCTTTTTGTGCAATAACGGTGCACAGTTGTGCTCTGGAGTCTAATGGGAACAATAGCAAAGTTCTGTGCAGGAGGAACGTGTGTTGTTAAGTGATCAAAGAGGAAAGAAACTGATTATGTAAACCTGGAACAAAAATAAAAGGGATGCTTTTTATTGCAAGGTCAAAGTAATGAAATGCTCAGCTAGAAGAGCCTTTGTCATTCACTTAAGTAACAGCTACTCACTCAGATTCATCTTCAGTGTCCTCTCTGCCTGCTGCTTTAAGGTGACCTACGAGCAGTGAGGCATCTCTTGACTCAAAACCCTTCTGGAAAAGTGATTGTTGCCAGTCTCTTACCCACAGATACTTCCAGCTGCCCTTAGAACATGTTGGTGGCTTTGCTCCTGGAATGTAGAAATCTGTGGCATTAGAAGCCCTGATGTGGGCCCCATTCACAAATGGTGACATGCAGGGAAGTCCCCTTTCTACATTTGGGAGTCTTGCCTTGGAAAAGTGGGGAAGCAAAACCTCAATGGCAGACTGCTGTTGCTGAGCTTGAGTGCTGTGCAGAGCTGTCCTGGGGCACAGTACGGTGGGGTGTCAACTGAACTCCACTGAGGGGAATATCAACAGAAATTGCCTTTGAACCCTCCAGAGTGTGTGTACAGATCACGGGCAGCCTTCACCTACCATTGCAGTGTATGGAGCTGAACTTGGCAGGGGACAGTGAACAACTATCTGTCCTTCTGTCCAAAAGTCTTTTCAACTGCTGCTTCTGTCTAGTACAGGAACAGATTATTTCCTACTTGTTTCTGGAAGACTGTTGTGAACCTATGAAGAAATTGAATAAAATGATTTTGAGCTTGTAAGGGACTGACCTTTACCAATAAGCTTAGAGACTGAACTGTACAGAGATGGGCACTATCTTTAGAGCTCTCTGAATAACTGAGAACTGGCTTCACAGAATAATTTGGATGGAGAGACCTGGCGAGACAGACTGGTCCAAACTTAGGTGCAAAGCATTCCTAATATGCTAGCTCAGGTTCTTCAGGAGCACCCATTCTGCAATCTGTCTGCGATTGGGGGATGGTAGCATCTTGGGTTCAGTTTATTTCTACCAGTGTTTCTGGTGATTCAAAAATTAAGTACAATGAACTTCAACTGCAGCATCACTGTCAAAGTTCAAAATTAAAAACAAACAAACAAAAAACTTGAACTTCTGTTAAATGCTTCAATCTTTGATTATGACTGTAGGAAATAATACAGAAAATAAGTGGGTTTGAACTGAAGTAACTTCAGATTCTGGTTTCTTCTGCAACCAAAACAATTTGCTGAGATTAGCAAAATGCTTTCACCAAACCACATTTGCATTTTTTAGGAACAGTTTATCCATTCAGAAGTAAAACCCCTCTTACCACACTGTAATCTTCTTCAGTGTTTATCTTGAATTCCATGTAAAGCTTGCTACATGAAGTAAATCTGAGTTGCTTTTATCTTATGAGACAAAACCAAACCACTGTCTTAAAACTCCAATGCAATGATCTTCTACCAGTCTGCCTTTCAACACCTTTCTATTCAAAAGGATATGCTCAGGAGAACTCTTCCTTGGGGCCTTTAGCAATTCCATGTGTTAATTTACTTGAGTTTGACTTCTAGCCTATTTTTTCTTTGAAGTTATACCTTTGATATTTCCCCCCCCCTCTTAAGTGTGATCACATTCCTGTCACTTAGAACTTCAGACACTTTCATGAAATTTCTACTCTTGATGGCAAAGAGGAAGCTGTCAAAACTCCAGAAATATGACTCTGGGAAATTTGTGTTTAATGGAGTTCTTTAGTTTGTCTGATATCCTACTGTTTTTTGACAGGATACCTCTGGCTTTGTACATTAAGAAGCTTTGGTGGTAATAGTGATAAAGAATGGGTTTATCCCTTTTGTAGAGATGAACGGGGCTGAGTTTTCCTGGCATGCTCTAATTCTCCCAAGGGCATTACAGTAATCCTCACATTTATCACTTGTCTGTACTACAGTAGCCTCCTTGCAGGGACCCTGACTCCATTGTGCAGAGTGGGATTCATGCAGAGGTGATGAATACACAGCTATTCAGCTGGAGATCAGCATAAGCAGGAGACATAACAGGTGGCCCAGAGTTTGATATGAGTATGATGCTAATGGTGAGGAGCTGCATTTCCAGCCCACTGTAACCAGTGGAAAGTACCTTGATATCGTGCAAAGAAAGTGGGTCTTGGAAGTTGTTTTCTTACTTAAGTCTTGCTCAAAGAAGAATTTTTCTGATCAGGTTGGGTTTTGGGTGGTGATAGTCTATGAAAGTAGGGGCAAGGACTGTGCTCATTGCTGCCTTGAGTTCTCTGCATTCCAGGGATTAGTTACCTGTACTTCCTTGCTTGTTGTTGATCCTGTGGTCTCTGTCTGAACACAGGCTGCATCTCTGCTGCACAGAGCCCTCTGATTATCCCACCTTGGAGCAATGTGTGGTCCCACGTTTGTGAGCTGAGCTGGCAGGGATGACCAGGTGTGGGAAGTGCTTTGTCTGCCCCTGTCCCTATTCCTTTCATATGGAGCTGTTGCAGGCAGGAGCACCATGACAGGATGGTCTTTCTACTGAAGAGCAGCTTAGTCTGGCCTGGGATCTTTAAGGGCTGTAAAGACTTGGTGGGGAGAGTATAAATAATCATGTTGTAGGTGACTGCAGTTCACTTTTCCCTGAAAGCATATTTTGCTCACAAATCACAGGTGAAGTGGACTCCTGAAACTCACTGCCTTGTGCTTAGTGGCTTTGTTGTTGACTCCCCAAGGAACTGCTGGGCTTTGGAAAAGGTTTGCCCAGGGCAGGAGTGCACAGGAGATCCATGTCCTTCCCTACACTGACCTCTGGGCTGGATCCTCTGTGAGGCTAAGCAAGTTTTGCTCCCATCAGTGGCTGCTCAGCCCCTGGCAGTGGGGCAGGCAGGGGCTGTCATGCAAGGGGATGCCCAGGGCAGCACTTGGCTTCAGCAGGACAAGGGTTCCAGGGATCAGATGGATGAAGGTCAGGTTGTGCAGAGACACTCAGGGATACTTCCACAGCCTCACTTTGCTCTGTACTGGTGGGGAGGGGGGTACAAAGGCACATCCCAGCTCTGTGCTGGTTTGTAACAACTCCAGTGCTAAAAGTTATTTGCTTGAGCTTGTATGTCAAATTTTAGCCTGAAGCTCATTTTTGCAGCCAAGTTTATAAATCTTGAAAGTAAGGATTTATAGTAAAAACACTGGTACAATCTTGAAGCCCAACAGTGCCAGTGGCAGCCGGTGCTGTGGTGTAGTTTGAAAAAATAATACTGTGTGGAATAGCTTGTGTTAATTACTCTTAAACCTGTTAGTGTGTTATGCCTGGCAAACCCTGAGAAGCTCAGCTCTCTGTGACAGGAATGGTGTTTAGTTTGGGGTTTACTTTTTTTATAAAATCCAAACAAAGAAAAGATTAGACACTTTAATGATTTCATGGTTTAAAATTTCTGTGCTAGAAACAACCTAATTAAATTCCTGACATCATCAGTTTTGTTAGTAAATAGTAACCATGGATGCAGGAGAGTCTTGCATCTCATTATGTTCAGCATAGGGTTTCAATACAAGAGCCATTAGATGTGGTGTGGAAATGGAAAAACAAAGGGAAAGTACGGGACACATTTTTTTGTTCTCCTGTTGATCCAGAACACAGTCCTGGAAGAATATCTGTAATTAATTAGCAGGGCTTTAATGTAGGGCAATAGGCCATAGGTTTTCTCTAGTGAATTTAGTAAATGGCAGTGCATTGCACAAGATAAAGGAGGCAGAACATACAAGGACTACTCAAACTGCAGGAAATCAGCAATTGTAGCGTGTAGTTAAAGCAAGTACGTATTTTACATGGGTTTATGATGGTGTTTGTGTATGCTTCTATCCCAGGAGAAATGCAATTCAGGTGAATAAATCATTTACTACACCTGTCTTAATGTGGTTTAATTGAAAAAAAACAAACCCAAATTCACTTGGTGACAACACTGCATGTTTAAGCAAGGGTGAATTAGCATGCAGACAGCAAACATGGGCAGAAGGGAAACAGACTTTCTCATAAAGGAACTGATTAGAATTACTCAATGCCACTCTTTCTTTAACAGGAGATGTACTAGTTAGCACTTCATTTCAATACAAACAACAAACAAATGATGTGCATTTACCAGGGTTTGGCATAAAGCTGGTGTCTTCAAAGGAAGTGAGGCTGATTCAATGCAATTAGAACAGATTTTGCTTTGGACTTGTGAATAAATTGGTACAATGTGTGTGAAAGCCCCTGTGCAGTATATTTGTCCACCCTGCAGGCCCCTGTTCTGCAGCTGAGAGGATTTATGCTCAGCCTTGCAAGTAATAGTAGCAGTTTGAATGGCAGAAAAGGTCCTCAATGAGCATAAATGCAGGTGTCTGTCAGATTTTAATTTTTATGTTAATAAAGAGCTCATATTATCATCAAAGGTGCACTACAGATAGATTATTAGCAAAGCTCCAAATATATGTTATAATCACATGGAAAAATACCAGTACAACCCCTCTCATGTAACAGCAACTTACTTTGCATCTGTTTCAAAAGGCAGATTTGTTTTAAAAACAGCAGCCCAGGGCTGATCATCTTCCTTGCCCTTTTTCCTAATGGATCTGTCAGTAAGGTCCAGCTGGAGTTGCAGGGGGAGACGTACCCTTCTTCCTTAGGACAAAATGAACACTGGGCAGCTTTTTGCTAAATGGCAATGTCTCTTTTCAGGAAAAATGGGATGATCCACAGATTGTGTGACTTGGTAGAGAAATTCCCATGCCTTGCAGTGGGAAGGGTCAGAGGCTGCTCTGTGATTCCTTGCACATAACCCACTTTTCAAAAGACTGTTCAGGTTTTCCGTCATGTGGGATTCCTTTACTGGAGAATGGAGCCTAAGTCCACTTCATGAGCAAGGATGTTTTAGGAATCCATGAAAGTATAACCTTTCTAATATGAAAAAGGGTTTTAAGAAGCTTTGCCATTGTTTTAGAAGTGTTTTAAGTGTCAGTGAATGGAAGAAACAGACAAACAGGAAAAAAATTAGTTTGTAGCTTTGACAGCGAGGTAAGTTAGGGGATAAAGGGCCTGCATTGGAAGCTGCCATCAATCAGAGTATACCTAGCACATAATGCTGCTCTGGAGACCTCTTAAATGTGGAACTTTGTGCAATAAATCCATTCCTGCAACATGTTTATTCCTTTGTTACATTTGTGGGAAGCAGAGATTTCACTGCATATTCTGGATAGTGATGCATAAAATCCATATTTATAATCTTGCTGTATATATTCCACGTTTCATCAACAGCATATTAATTTGTTATATGGATTTGTTCTTTGCAGCCAGGCCCTCTTTTAATGAGAAATTTCAGTGTCCTTGGAAAAATTATGAAAATATGTATTCAGTAATTCTTTTTTTTTATCTGATTTATTTGTATATCATGTGTTTTATGTCATCTTGGTGCACACCACAGGATTTACTAAACCTAATGGGAAAATTACATAGTTATACTGCTTATCCTAAAGCATTGTTGAGCAAATTTCATTTGAAATTAATAGTCAGTACTTGAGAACCGTCTTTTTATTAGCAGGAATTCTGTCCTATTTCCAACACAAGTTGACTATATTAGAATGCCTTTCATCAGCCAATTGGAATAAGTCTTCTGAACAGAGGTGGCTTTCCTTACCTATAACTTCCAGTTCATTGGCTACAGGGTTTTGTCATCTGGGGAGAGGGTTTGGCTTTAAAAAAGTTTATTTTGTTTTAGCTACAAAAAAGTTAAACACCACCACCCCCCCCATCCCTACCCAGTGATGTTCTCTAAATGGGAGATGCTCAAGGATTTATGCATAGTATCCAGCTAGAGATACTGATACTTGGGCTTTTTAAAATGGGGAAAGATCTGCTTTCTTGTTAAATTACTAAATAGCAGTAAAAGACCATGTTTAAAATGAGAAGTTTGTGGTACCAAGAGCTTTGGCTCTAGTCCAGTTCTGCTTTTGTTGGTGTGGGCTTTTATTCAGTTCGTTGGCAGTGCAGTGGATTGACAGCTGAGGACCGACCTGTTGCTGCTGGGAGAAATTACCCTCCTAAAACAACCTGATCCAAATGATGAGGCTTTTCAAGAAGGGCTGAGAGGTAAATGCATCCTCCAGTTGCTGCCCTAACTAAAGAGGACTGTGGTCCTTAGAAGAGCCAAGGTTTTGCAGCTTGGGTTTTTTTTCCTCCATATGAAATACTTTGAACTGACTTTGCATTTAATAGTAAGTTTTATGTTTCTATTTGAAGTCTTACCTCCCTGTGGAGCTTTGCCCCAACTTGCTGAAATCTTACAATTCATGTGACATTCCTCCCCTTTTCAGGTGGAATTCTAAACTGGTGACAGTGCCTTTGTTCTGCAGGGTGCATCCTAACAGAGCAAGGCTCCCTCTGAAGAGAGCAATTCCCTGAAAACCAGAAGCATCCCTTGTGTGCCCATTTCTGTCAACTAATTGCAATTCCATGGATGCCTGGCTGCTGCAGAGACCTCCAACCCCTCTGTGCTCTATCAAAGCAGGAGTTTTTTTTCTTGCAGTTGGACAGTAATAAGGATGAGAGCTTGTCCTGTTGGCTTTGGCAGTTTCAGTGAACTCCACTGTCCTTGTGCCAGGGGGAATGGGAATGCAGATTTATGATGGTGTAGCAAGGGGCACAGGAGGGAGTCGTTTGTCTGATTTCCCTGCTGCAGTGAACAGCTGTGGAAGTCCTGATTGCAAATTTCTGTGGATGTTCATCTTTCTCTTGTTATGAAACAGGTATTGGGAGGAAAGTCTTTCCAGAAAAGAAATAAACTGAGGGAAAATGATTCAGTGCAGGCAGCTTGGCATAAAGAACACTTTTGTCTGGGAAAAAGTGCTACTTTCATGCATGTTTTCTCATGAGTGACCTGAGGTACCAATGGAGCTGAATTTTCCTATTAAAAGACATGCTTCTATTAAAAGAATTTGGAGTGGGCATGATGGCAGCTCACTGGATTTTTTAGCCTGGGGATTAAAAAATACATTTAGATTTTTCAAGAGTTCCTAGGAAGGAGTTTGGGAACCAGGAGGACCTTAAATGCTTAGGAAGAGAATTCCTACCACGAACTTGAGTTAGCAGGGTGGATTATTTTCCATTCCTGTTTCTAGCAAGGTGTTTCCCTTGAGAACACTTCTAGATAGTTTCCTGGGCTGCTCTGATTCTTCATCTCTCCTGTCTTCTGTCACTGTTCTCCTTTCCTCAAATACACTGGTGCTGAGATTAAAAAAAACAAGTGTCTCACTGATGAGGAACAGAAAGGCTGAGCCCTTCTAACTACAACCTTGACGTGGTATTGAAAGTGGTGGGAAAAGTCAGAAAGAAAAGGAATTTGTCGAGTTCTTGTAGCCAGTTGTGGGAAGGGTTTTCTGTAGAAGATTGCTGCATTAGGAGGAAAGTCTCTTTAAGTCAAATAGCAATTCCTGATGTGTTATTGCTACCAGATGCTCCGAGATGCTGCCAAGTTGGGCAGGTTTCCCTCTTCTGTCACCTCTGTGTAAGCATCTGCTCTCAGCTCTTCTGAATGAATTTAGTGAATGAAGAAAGAAGCCCATAGGAAAATTCCTGGTGGTAGAGTGTGGTGTAACTTGAAAAACACACTGACCCTAGTAACAACAGGTCAACAAAAATAGGAGAAAATCCCTTGGGTTCAATTCTCCTGTAGTTCAGAGTCCATTCCTGTAAGGTAGATTGGTTATCTTGGAGGTGGGGCTGTCTCAACTCCCTTGCTGAGCTATGAGCGATCATAACAGGCTTGCCAAAAAGATGTTTTGTTGTCACGGCTCGCCTGTGGATCCCTGTGTGCATGCTGGTAGTGATTCAGATCAGCTAATTAGGTAATTAATTACCGCCTTGCTAAGGTAGGCCACACCCATTGCAGAGCCACCTCACACTTTTGAGGAATTGCATTAGCTTTTTGCATTTGTGTTCGGTTCAGAAGAGGGGTTGGGAACTGACCCAACAAGAAATCCCAACTGGCTTAGGGCTGTAAGTGTCAAAGGTAGATTACCCACAATGTTGGCCCTAGGACAAAGATGACAGCAGTCGCCTTTACTCAGGAGGAAATGAAATGTAGCAGCCTGCGTTGAGTCATGCATTTTTAGCACATCAGCTTTCACTCTATTGCCAGAAAATGTACTAACTACATAAGATTTTGTTTGCCTTAAGTAAAGACATATTTGAAAGCTCTGGCAATGAAAGTGCCAACTCACTGAACTGTAGATGTTACTGCTCTCCAAGCACCTCACAATTTTTACTTGGTTCTTTGTTGTGCCTGTGTTCTGCATTTTTCTTTCTTTTAGATGGTAGTAACAAACATACTCTGAACATCAAAAAAGAGATGCTCAGTGTTGTCTTGAATAGGGTCAAAACCAACCAGCTGGTCATTTTCAATGGCTTAGACATGTTCTCCTCATCTCACCGCATTTAAAAGGTGCTTATCCCAATCAAAATCCTCACTGAAGCATTTTCCCCTGCTTTGGTGGCAAGCCACTTTGTGTAGCTTCTGTATCATGTGTTCATGAGTCCTGTCCATCTGTCTGTCCTGTCACAGGGAGCTAAAATCTTATTCTGTCATAACCACTTCCAGGTAACATTTTCTGAGTACTGGTATGAGTTAGTGAGTATGGCATGGATAATGGAGAAAGGAGAGAGCTGATTGTATTAAACAGCCTGAAAAATTCACTTTACAAAATAAAACCAAAAGGAAAGATTCATTTTTGGGTAGCAAAACATTCCTCGTTAAAACTTGAATCAAATTTTACTATTAACTAGTATCTTTTTTTGAGTCATTACCTTTGTGTCATTTTAAATCCAAGCTGCCTGCCCACATTAGTTGATATAAAGGAAACTACACAAGATTGATTGCACACTGTAAACTTGACCTTTTTTAAAACACAAACTGTGCAGACTCATAGCTGGATGATCAGATTGTTTGAAAGAATATTGCAAAAACAAATGATCATGCTGAATCATTTTAAATAATTCTAATAATAAAGGTTCTGCACACAGAAAATAGTATGCAGCATGAAACAAAAATCATATACCAGAAGTATTGTGGAAGATTTTCAGAGGCCCATTAGGCAACTTCTCCTGTTGGTTCCCACTTTGTGTCTTTGATAATATCCCCAAAGTGTGAGATGTATTAGGTTAATTATTGTCTTGCAAGAGGCAAGTTAAGGTGGTCATTGCTGCAGATCAGCTGGCTGTGAGCTCTTCAGCATGACGCACTTTTGCTAGAATAGTTAAATTGTTCTCCATGCATCACATAATTATCCAAAAAATAATATACAAGGAATAAGTTTTAGTTGAGAATATTCTTTGTCTTTGTTGGTACAAAGAGTACATAAAGGCTGATTAATAGTGGTTCTCTACAGCCTTATGCTTCTTGCATCCAGTGCAGATATCAGTGTGTAAAATCTGGCAGAGAGGGACATCGGATGGATTTGTAATGGTCTCGGAAGGGTCTTCAGCTCCCTGAGCCACTTAATGGATTGCACACAGCCCTATGCAGCACTCCCATTTCTTATGGCTGTAATGGAGTAATAGCTTTCATTTAATAACCAACCCAAGTATAATTTGATACAAAGACATATAATATTCCATTTGAGCAAATGAAGCATGCCACAGCTTAAGTGGTACCTCAGAGCTAAAAAATCCCCCCACTCATACTCCGTTTTCTCTCATGAAGAAGCTTGCCATGTATCAACATCTTTAAGTGCAAATCCTGGTTGTGAGTATACACTAAGTCCTAGTATCTAGTTTATTGGTGACTTTTAAGGCTTTGTTTTGGATAGATCTGGTCCTATAACTCATAATTTAAAGGGCTAAATTCTTGCATGCTGACTTCAGTCAGTGAGGAGAACTGTGGCTAAGACATTAAAAAATTGTCACCCTCAGCACCCTGGGATATTCCTGGATCTGTAGCTGGAACCATTGCCTTTGGTGGGCAAAGGCTCTGTACATTTTTCCCCATGGGTCAGTCTGAAAATGGAGCAAAAAGTGGGTGTCATCCTTTTGAGTTACAGCTTGGCATGAACCCTTGTCCCTGAGTGCTCAGAGATGACATGTGTACAGGAGCACCAGGGCACAGCAGACCTGTCCCAGATCTCACTGGGGTCACAGGAGACTTGCACTGGTTTTGAGGAGTCTTGGGTCACACACACACAGTTGTCACTACGTAGAAAATTCTGACTCATTAAACTCTCCAACTGTATGAAGAACTTGTGAACAACAGGTGTCCTGTCTTAGGGCCCACGTTTCCAGATTTACTGTGCAGAGCAGAAAGCCACTTATAACCAGCTCTGGACTCAGTTTTGAAGAAAGAAAATGAGCTGTGTAGAATAGGTAATGCTATCACCACTGAGTAATCTGTACTTCAAAGTCAAACAAAGCTTGCCTGTTTTCTTCTGAATTATGGGTGGGATTTATCCTGAGTTTTGTCACTAAAAATTGCCTGCAAGAAATCTCAGCAGTCAGTGAATATAGATGGCTCAGAACCCAGCTATGGCTCTAGGGACCATCACAAATATCAGGATGTCTCCCAAGTGCTTGATTTGTGCAGATGATACTCTGATTTAGCAGAAAGTCCCATCTTAAGCACGTGTCGCCAGCAGCCTCTATCGGCGTCAGAGATGCAGAGGCTCAAGAGAGTACATTGTTCCAGCAAATGTCAGCATTAATTTATACTTGCTCAGGGCTCATCTGCTTTTTCCTGCAGTCTCTTGGAGAAGAGAGATTATAGTCATGTGCATGAAAAATTTGGTGTCTAGCAGACGAAGCCGGGACCTGCTGGCACCCTGGAGGAGGGGTGTGTGCTGCAGGAGGGGTGGCAACAGGCTGACCCCCAAACGGGGCTTGTGCCATTGCTTGTTCCACCCTCTGTTAACAAAAGCACCACGAAACTCATGTCATTAAGAAGCTACAGTGATGCCTCCCCAGAGGAGTTGCAATTTAAACTGCTGGTCTGCTGGCAAGAACCACTAATACAGACCTGCTGCAACAGGGGAAAAAAGTATTTACTTTGGTAAGAGTAGTTCCCATAGCAGGACTGGAGTTAAGGGGGTCAAATATCCCTGTTTCACTTATGTGAAGGATTGCAGCAATTGCTGTGTTATTCATGAGCAAAACCCACTGGGAAAAGTTTGCACTCACACACGAGGTTTAACTGAGCTGTTGTATTCACGTTCTCTCACTTTGAAAAGCACTTTTCAGCTCCAGGATTACTTGTGCATTAGATCTACAACTCACTTTACAGTGTAAGACAATACAGCAAAAGATGACTTTCAATGTTTAAACAAAAGAAATCAGTTGTTAAATACAGCTCTTCAAAAATGCAGTGGTAATGTAGTATAATATATCAGATGCTAAAATGCAGACCAGTGTGATTGCTTTTTATTTTTCTGATTCTGTATCACACTTGCTCAGTTTGCAAAGTATTTGCCTTAACAAGGATCCTGCAGGAGGAGTTGGGCAAGTGACTTGCCCAATTCCACCATTTCCAGCTCCTGCCCTGAGGAACAGACACCTCTACAAGTCCATTTGCAGTGAATGCACTGGGCAGTTGTTGAATTGGGGAGACACTGTGGGACTTGCTTCCAGCACTGTGGAACCAGGAGGCTTCTCACAGTTTTCTAGAAGTGTGGATTTCTACTCCAGAATTCTCCTGTTGGAAATGTTTATCACAAACTCTTCAGCTCTGAGTTCTTTAGCGGGAGTGTCTGTCTAAAACTGACAACAGTTTTGCCAATTAGAAAAAGCTCTTTTCAACATGTATTTTTTATGAATAGCATATTTTAACCAAATGTGTTTCAGACTGCATAGGCAAACTTCCCAGGCATATTTCAGCAGTGACTTGTGCCTGTTCTGCTAATGCTGATCCAGTCTCCAGGCTATCAAGCCGCTGTTGCCCTTCATAATGAAGTGGTACTGTGTGGATCTAACATCTGGAAGTTGGACTTGATGAAATGTGGTGCTTTTTTCACATCTGTCAGTTTGTACATCTCTCCACTACAGATTTTACTAGTAAATGATGGTCTGTCTCCATGCCAGCATTTTTAAAGCAGTGTTCCCCTGCAGCCCCTCATATACCCAGTGGGTCTCTATGCAGGTCGTGGATGACTTGTGCTGAGTGGCTTTGCAGAGGCTCCTGCCCAAAAGTGCAGGGCAAGCTGATGGCTGCCCACAGAGCGAGCTGTCTGCCTCATTTGACCACCACCTGCCCTGTGGAGCTGGGCTTGTACAAGATTCTTGGCACTTGGGATTGGTTTGGGCAAGACTTGACTTCAGGGAATAAGCCAAGTATGTGGGTGTTAATAAAATTTTGAAGGCATTTTCTTAGGCTGTAAAATGTAAGTATACAGCAGTTGGTCCTCTATCACGTTTTCTATAGCAACAAAAGCTTTCTTCAGGACTTACTCCAGCTCTCTACTGGTTGTTGGTGCTTATGATGCTATGTGCTGACTGGCACATGCTTTGGTCAAGGGCAGGAACTTCACACAGGTGTATTGTTAGGTCTCTTGATGTAACTCCTACAACCAAATTGTAGGGAAAGGAGTGATGATCAGACCATGGCAAGGACTTCCCTCGGGAGCCTGCATTACCACCAACATCATGCTCTCAGGTGGGATGCCACAAGGCTGAGAGCAGTCCTAGAAATTCTGTCCTAGCAGCCTTTGCAGATGTCAGATGGGGAAAGTTGGGTGAGTTGAAGGCACGTGTGCTAATCCAGAAGCTGAAGTGAGCAGACAGCGTGAAACTGCCATGCTGTACATGAGGGTGGTGGCAACCAGCCTGCTTTTGTCATACTTGTGGGAAGGGCTGTGCTTTTTTACTAGACTCAACCTGTCATGCTGGAAATCCAGAGCCCTCTCTTCAGTTTCGTGGGCTCCTCCCAGCCATGATCCCTGTCTGCTGCTGCAGTCCCACAGTCCTTCGTGCTGGGGGGAAGCTGCAGAAACTTCTGCCTGGCTAAATTTGGCCTTATTTAACCCTGAGTTCACACCCTTTGTGCCCTCCCCATGAAGGGAGGAGGTACTACTGTTTTATGTGATCCAACATGTGGAGACTTACACGCTGGACACACAAAAAGCTGGAAAGGTATGAAAAGTTGAAAAGGTTGACACATGCTAGTGGTGTGAGGGAGCAGCAGCAATGCTTTCTGCTGTATATGTTCTCATTAAAGAGATTGCACCCATACGGTACAGAAAACGAATCCTGCTGTACCAGCATTCTGAGCTATGAGGTTTTGCTACAAAGCTGAGCACATAAACAAGTGTTCTGAGAACAGAAAGTGGTGGCTGGTGGAACAGTGACGTGAGATGTCAGAGGAGTTCATTTATTTCGATAAACTAGTTGATATTCTAGGATGCTTTTGGTCATGTTGATAAAGTGTCAATCTTAGTGATGAACTTTGCTATTGATGACCTTTCATGTAAAGTTGCAGGGCAGAAAGGAAAGATAAACAACTCGAACAACACAATTAAGGCAAACAGAGAATTCAGTCAATGAGAGACATCAGTGTTAAGTAAATCATCCCATGGAAACGGAGCTATTTGGAAATGCAGTGGCATCGCTTACAGTACAGTGGGCAATTAGTTTTAATTAACTTCAAATTCTGACACATAGTTAAAAATCATCTTTTGAGGGCCCAGCTACACAAATGAAAGTTGGGGCATTATGTTCTGCTAGAAAAAGCTATTGCAAGTATTATAATGATGCTATTCACACTTCTATTATAAGTATTATGTGATCTCTTTAATTTTTTATGAACTGTACTTTTGGAAGATGATCTTATTCCATACCATAAGCCTTTAATTATGGGCACTATTTTCTAAGAATAGATTGAATTTTTAGAAGCTGTTTTGAATTCATTAACAATGCCTGTTAATGAAGTCCAAAATGTTGTGATTTTTACTTGTCAGGGAGGAAACAGCCAGGAGTCCTTGTAAGATTATCAGAAATTACAGGTAGATTTTGATGTGTATTTTGAGGTTAAATCTGGCACTTTAAATGTGATGTTGTATGTCTGTCACTGTGGGAGCCCCAGGTACAAATTTTGAGGGAGGTAAGGAGATGGGTGCTCTGCATTGCAACTGCTCAATGGGACATGCATGTCACAGCCTGAGCGCACACATCCCTCTGCCCTGTGTGTCCAGCTGGTCGGACCATTCTGGAGACTAAAAAAAAAATTGCTTCCTGTAAATGTTCTCTTAGCAGCTTATTTTTAGGAAGCTCAGTGTTTTGAGAGAGTGTGGCACTCAAGTGCTTGACCTAGAACTGAAAGGCGGTGATGATCACCTGTACAGTGCCAGCAGGTTCCTGCTCACGGAGAGTGTCTGTGGGTCCCCTTGGCCTGCCTGTGCCCTGAGGGAAGGCCAAGGCAGAGATCTCAGGCTGACCTAGGCTCAGACTACCACACAGCTTAGGGCAGCAGCCCTCTGAGGTGGTCACTGTGGGTTTGTTGCTCTGTGCTGTCATTTTCAGACCTAAACTGTCCCCTTTAGAGGTGTATGGTATGCCCCTGTACTATAATCCTTAGCACTGTGAGTTTGATGCTGGTGTTTGTAGCAACCAGCTGTGAATTCTTGGTGTTCGCTGTGATTTTGTTCTTCTGTTGGGGAGAGGAGGGCTCCTGGGGTGGAGGAGCTTCTGAAAGATGCTCAGTAAGTTACTGACTTCTTTTAATATGAAACTTATTTCCATTGTTAGTCTTTTGAAGCATGTGAAATTAGAGCTGGATACTTCTGCTTATGTTATGCGACCTTTACTCCTTGAGTAATCTTCTTGATTTCCCCTGGGCTGTGTGTGGCAGCTTCTCACATGAGTAAGTTCAGAACCTACTTGCTTGTCCCAGTTAAATTAATTTGTATGCTGAGCCATGCAGGTAAGGGCAAACACTATATTCATCTTCTCAGCTGCTCGGTGACCAGGATGCTTGAGGAAGAATTCAAACAGAAAGAGCTGGTAGCACTGAGATGGGAAACCTGTTACCACACAGTCACCTTCACATGGTGCTCCTCTTGGATTGTGGCAGTCACCAGCCCTGGGAGGTGCTGTTTTTCTGAGTCATTAAAATCTGTGCCTTTTCCTCCTTTACATCTCCAGTGAGACTAAGATACCAATTTCTCAGGGTACTCTTTCTTCTGCTCTTCTGGAGATTAGACTGATTGTTCTCAGCTCAGGTCAGAGTGTGCATGGCAGTCTCTGGGGGCCAGGGTGGGACTTGAAGCTGAAGTCTGGAGAGGGAGAACTCTGAAATGCTGCACATGATGTAATCTCTAAAAAAGCACAGTGAGTGCCTGCCACAGGATTTTTGGTCTGAACCAAAATAATTGCTCTCACACTGTTAAAAGGAAACACTGTAAAATTATGAAAAAGTGGAATTCTGTTCAGCATTGTCTGTAGGATGTTTTCTCTTAACTAGTGGCTGTCCTGACTTGCTGGGTTGCTACATCAATTGTATTCCTTTCATAGATCCTTGGTTGGTTGGTGGCCTAATAATGTTTTTTAAAATTAGTGTTATGGTAGAGTTAACAGCAGTGCTTTTCAGGCATGGTGTGTTTTGTTTATTTTTCTTTTTTTTTTCCTCTCAGAAAAACTATGACAGGCACTTCTAAACTGTGTATTTGAATAGGTCTGGTAAAGTGAAAAGTATCCCTGAAATAATGAGGCAGCTCAGGAATACTGCATTCTGACCATCAAAAAGGTCTGCACACATTTTTTCCACATGGAGTACATGCAATACAGGAAACAATTCATGGTATGGCAGAGTGCTCAGTACTTGTAGTGAATGAGAGGAGAGAACAAAATGCAATCTCTAAACAAAAAAGAAAACAATAGGCTTCTACTGGTAATTTTTTTTTTTTAGTTTCATAGTGCTCATTCCTTAAAATGATGAGAAAATTTTGAGTAAAATTACCAGAAATTTATTTTCTAGCAGTGCTTTTTAGTCTTGGCATATTCATGAATATTTCATGCATGAATTTTTTACTATTAAGATCTATATTAAAAATTTCATACTCAGCTTTAAAGTTTGCTCTGCCTTGAAATATAGTAGTCTTCAGAAAATAGATTTAACTTTCTTAAAAGAAGAAAAACCTGAAAATTGTAAAAATCTGAGAAAAGAAACTTGTCTTAATTACGGACAGAGGATTTTGCATTTCTTTTGAAGCTGATTGTTTTCTAAATGAGAACAGGTGTGTGGTTTGGGCTCATTCCAGTCACTTAGTGGACAGAAGTAAAATTAAGGAACCTGTTTGAGTTCTTCAGGTGCTTCAGTAAAACACATACCTTAGAAAATTGGACCTCCAAAGATAAAATAAGGCTTTAAAGACTACATTACTGGCTTTCCTGGACTTGCTGAGACACACAGAGTAAGGCTTTCCTCTGGCAGCCGAACTGGCAAGAGCAGACCTTGTGCCCATTAAGTCCCATTGGTGGAAAGTCCAGTGTTGGAGATGAGCTTATCTTAAACATAAGGGAATTAGTCCAGCTTCCATTTAAATCACTGGCAAAGCTCCAGCTACATTCAACAAGAGAAGGGCTGAGGCAGCAGGCACACAAAACCCTATTTCTAGGCTGGATCCCAGCTTTTCTTACACATCCAAAGCTCATGCTGAGTATTGTGGTCATTTTAGCAGGATTAAGACTGAGCAGATAGGCAGTTTTATATTGCTATTCATTGTAAGAAGGACCGATACAGTTCTCAGTGATGTACGGTTAATAAATATTCATTTGTTATAATACAAGACACCTGTTGACAAGGTAAACTCTGATTGTTCCAAGCAAATTGCTCAAGTGTGATAGAAGGTCATGTACAATAATTGGCTAAATAGCTCTTCTGTTATCTGCAGCCCTCTTCCAGCACAGCACTTAGGCATGTGTTTGCCATTAAGCACCTGACTACCTCCACTAAAGTCAGTCTGACTGCCCTGCTGTACGTGGAGATTGTGTTTCGGAGAAATAAGGCCTAAATTAATTGAAGTCCACTGTATCATGCCTGTGGTGTGTGTTCTTGAACCTTTGGGAAGTCAGTCAGGTCCAAACATGACACCTGGTTTCATCCTCACTTTGGGAGAAACACCTGAAGTGCCTGGCGCTTTATGCTCTGTGGGTTTAAGTTGCATGCTCACGGGTGCCAGGAGGCACTTTGTCACCAAAGTAGTGTCAGGAAAGAGGTGTGATGGTTCTGTGAGGCCAGTCTACCTGTGGGCTGTGCGAGCAAACACCTGTGGCTGCTGAAGGTGGTAATGACCATCTCATTGTTATGGATGTAATCAGTGACAAAGACATACACCTGAACAATGTGTGGAAGGTTTACATTTTTTTTTTTTTGCCGAGGGGAAGAAGATTAAACTCCAGCCTGAAAAAGGTAATATGTCGTCTTTATTTAATGCTTCTCATTATAATTATCGCAAAACCACAAGAAACATAAGTATTTCCCTGTGTATTGAACTAACCTGTGTTACATGTATGGATTTTCCAGTTCAGTGACACAGTTCTTTTATTTGGGGATGTGGATAATTCAGGTTCCTTGGCAAGATTGTGAGGAGAGGAGGGGAACTGGAGATGATAACACAAGGGACTGTTCCCTACTAACAATCTGAGGACCAATTAAAAAGTTAAATAAATTATATGACTTAAAAGGACAGGTGAGGAAAAGAACACCCATCATGTAAAGATGAGGCACTAAAATAAATCACGCTAGAAAAGAATTAGCCACTTGGGAGTTGAACTTGCCACCCCCTGAAAACAATGGCAAAAATCCCACTGAATTAAATGCCTCGAGCCCTTGCACAGGACTTGTTGGATGCTATTCATAGAATAACGTATATGCCAAATAATGCTGTTATTTGTCAAGTAAATTATTCATCAGATCCATCATCCTGCCATTTCTTTTCTGGCAGAACTCCCACTGAAGTCAATGGGAGTATTGTCTGAATTAAAGTCTTTTAGGATTGGACCTGAGGTTAAGCAAAATGCAACTGGGGGTGACATGTTCATCTTCCTTGGGTTCATAAATTCACATGCTGGACAGCAGTTTGGCAGCCAGGGGACTGTGCCTTATGATGCTAATTGTTCTTTCACTGATGCTGGTTATTCCCTTATCTCTTTAATCTACCTGTTGCCACCTCGATTTGGTGTCTGATCCTGTGAATGTGTGCATGTAACTTAAACCTTGCTGGCTGTATAACCCATATCAAGTGGACAGCAAAGTTAACCTGTACTGGTGTCCATGGGCTCTGGACTTCCTGGGGGTCAGTCCTTTTGGTGTGCTATCTTGTTCTGTGTTGTCCTGAGCTTTTGTGTGACCTTGGAAAACACCAGGATGAGCCAAGGACTCAGAAGAGAGGGCTTTGAAGGTGACTTGTTCTCTGCTTTGGAGTTTAGAAGCTTGATTATACAGCTGGCTTGTTCTTCCAGCTTGTTTTTGCTTTTTAGTTTACAAGTTAAATGTTCTGAATCAAATTGTCTTGTGTTCTTCAAAAAAGTGAGAATTAATCTCTTGTTGTCCTGATGGGAACAAAGTTAATACAAGCAAATTGTTCAAAGGATTTGCACTTCTAGCTATTAAAATACAGCTCGGGCAACTTCAGCACTGAGCTCAGGCTCTCATTACTACCTATGGGACCGTATAATGGTTAAATTAGCTGCAGGTGGGCTCCCCCGTTGCTCCAGAAGCGCATTAGAAGCATCTTGAGGGTTGCAAGTAACCTTAAAGGAATCAGACATAATGGCCTCAAACAATAGTCATTCTTGTAGCTCCTAACGTGCTCCATATGCCTGCAAGGTACTGTGCACATGGGGCTCTTTGTGGGAGAGTCTTGGGTTTGGAAACGGAGTGTTTGTGTGAAATGGAAAATATTCCTGGGTGTTGAGCGTAGTTCTGTGCTCCAACGTGCGGTAAAGCGGTTGATACCGAGCTTGCTTAGGGCAGACCGGCTCTCTGATGGTGACAGTGGCTGCTCTCAAGGTGGTGCCATCCGCAGGAGAGGGGCATGGCCCCCAAACCATATAGGGTGGATCTGCCGTTGGCGTTCCCGTAAATGAACAATATATACCCGCAGCTGGCATATCAGGATGTGTTTTCTGGTGTGACGTTTCCAGTCTCTGCTGGGACTGTTGGCTGGAGTTCACACTTGTGAAGACCCTTGCATGTCATCAGCCAGGAATTTCGGATCCGGAGCGAGCCGCGCGCGAGTTCGCACCATGTGGCGCTTCGGCGGAGGGGTCTCACACCTCCTGCTGCCTGCCCTCCGTGCCTGATGTACTAACTAACCACCCCTCGGTGCTGATCTCCTTCCTTCGGGCTGCCCTGGGTGCGCTGCCTCGGCCCGCACACGCCGCACCGCTGCTCCGTGCGAACTTCGCCGCCGGCATCCCGCGGGGCCGGGCGGTCCCGCTGCCCGTCCCACCGCGGGCTGTCCCCGCTCCGGGGCTGTCCCCGCGCTCCTCCCGCGGCCGGGGGGGACCCGGCGGGGAGGGGCGGGGAGGGGCGGGCGGCGGCTGCCGCTCCCGCCGAGGAGGAGCGCGGGCGGCGGGCGGGGGCAGCGCTGCCGGGACCGGCTCCGGGACCGGCTCCGGCTGCGGGAGCGGCTCCCGGCCCGCGCCCCGCAGCGCTCGGGCCGGCCGAGTGCCGCGCTGCGAGATGGCCGCCGGCGCCGTCCTGGGGCTGTGGCTGCTGGCGGCGGGGCTGTGCGGCGGGGCGGCGGCGGGCAGGTCCCCCAGCTGCCACGAAGTGCGGACGGCGTTCCAGCTGCGGCAGATCGGGCCACTCAAGCTGGTCCCCGACGTGCCCACGGCCGGTCAGTACCGACCCACCCGCGGGTGCGGGGATGCTGCGTGGGAGGGAGGTCGGGGATGGAGCGCCGGGCTGGGCTCTGCCGAGGGGGGTACCCTGCGCCTCAGGTCCCTCCGTCCAGCGCCGGCTTTCCCGCGGGTTTGGAACTAAATAACTAAAAGATTACGTGGAAAAGGGAGCGGGACGTGTGCTGCGGTTTTACACCGTGCAGGTGTTGTGGTCGGTGTCCGCCCCGCGTTTCAGACCCGAGCGATCCCTTTGCCGAGTACCTGGGGCACCGGATTCCCGGCAGGGATCCCTTTCCTTGGAGGCGAATCGGGAGCCGAGCCTTTAGGGAAAGGCTTGTTTTACTGATCGGATGTGCGGTCCTGGGGCGGGTGGCGATGACTCTGTAAGTTCTGAATTGGAAGAGTTACCTTGCAGATGAATTCGGGAGGCGGAGGTGACACCCCGGAGGGGACAGCCAGCAGAACTTGGCTTTGCTTAGCTAGGGACCAAGTCTGCAGCACTTGGGAAAGTTGATGGGCAGAGTGGTGTTCCTTTTTGCCTTTTCACAGCTCCCGAACAATGCTTGACAGCGCTGAGGGAAAAGTAACACGCGGATAATAAGAATAGCCTTTTTTTTTTTCTCTCTATTCTACAACTACCTTGTAGAATTCACTGCAAGGGGATAAATTGCTTTATAGTATAAAGCCACAATTAAACTCTTATGAATGACCGTGTATCTCTCTAGCTAATGGAGTTGTATCCTTCACTTTTGTGTGTTTTCCAACCTAAATGATTCAGTGAGTCTGTGTTTTAAAAAAAATGTTTACAGGAGTCGGAATAAGAAAGCAGAGACTATCAATCTCATGACACAATTTCTAGCTGCCTTATGCTAGCGAAATTGCCTGTAGATTGTGTGGTGTTGTAAGTTTCAATTTGGGTGTTGCTTTATTTTTTTTACTTTTTTTTTAGAGCAGTTCAATTCAAAGCCTGCTGAGTTTGATAGAAAGACTTCTTATGTTAGATGAGTTTTGGATCTTTTCTGGCACAAGTTTCTGTCTTGGGCATTAAATTTCATAGGCCATTGGGCTGATCTTGTAGGGCTGTAAATGACTGCACAGTACTGGTGATCTTCACTTTGCATGAAGTAGTTGAGATGATGCATGGGTGTTAGAGTTGTCCTTGGGTAAGGAATCATTCGTCATTTTGTGGCAAGAAGAGTTTTGCAGGAATGGAATTTTGGAGCTTGGTGCTACTGTTCTGTGCTGATAGAGGCACGAGGTCGTGTTTGTCTTGGAGAGCTAAAGAGGCAAAACAAGGCTTTTCATCCATTTTTTGAAAGCTTAACCATCTCCTCTGAGCTCTTTCTGGAAGAAGTTCCTCAAACTTTAAATTGATTGGTTTACATTTTCCACAAAACTCTTCTGCTGTAGATGAAACTGAGAAAATTCTGCAGTTGCAGAAGGTCAGGACTGTAGGTGCAGTGATGCTTCAGAGAATCCTAGAATGGTTGGGGATGGAAGGGACCTTAGAGGTCATCCTAGTTCCAGCCCTGCTGCTGAGGGGGTTTCTTTGATTGTGTTCTTGTGTTGTATTGAACTTTCTTGTTGAATAACAAGCTCTCAGAAAATAAACAGCATGAGAGAAGGTGAGAGAGAGTAATGTGCTTTTAAATTTTATCTCATAAAGGTTTCTTTTGAAGAGGATTGGAGCAGAGCTGTGGAAAAGTGGTGCATATTGATCTTCCCTGTTCCTTGAGTATTGCTCAGCTCTACCAAAGCTTCTGTGCTTTAATAGTACCTTGCCAGGCAGTAATGCCTCCTGTCTTGTGCCCTCTTTTAATTAAATACTGAAGTGTTTTCCAGTGTTTTCATCTGGAAGTTATTATCAGTGAATATATCTTAATACAACCTTTCCCTACACATATTTCTCTTGCACATTGAGGCTCATTTTATTACGAGTTTTAGCAATACACAGATGTTGAAGCATGTCCCCTGAAGACCTCAGATTTCAGTTAAAGCAGAAGGGAAGAGTGATGGGCAGCTGGGGGTGACAGTGGAGAGCAGCGCTCTCCCACTCACTTCTGTTCCTATGGGCCAGACCTGCCCTGTGCTGGGATGCTCCTCAGTGCCTGCATGTTTGGTTTGGATTATGTTGTCTGAAAACTGAAACTTTTGTAGTCCTGATGTCTGTTTACTGGGTATTTTCAATCACAAAAGCATTGAAAGGCCTTGGCTAATCTCAAACCAGCGTTTATAGGCTAATACAACAAATTTGGCAGATGTTAAAGCGTTAATGATTTTTAAGTTCTTGCAACCTTTGGGTTCAGTTCAGTTGAGGAGATAAGCCCAACCCAGTGCCAGCAGAGGGATCTGCAGACACACTCAGGTGTACATTTTCTGTCCCCTCTTACAGGTGGTGCTGATTTCACCTGTAATAAAATTAATTCTAAATACTTGGCAAACTTTGTAGCCTACACCCAGCAGTGGTGTATTAGCTGTGACTGCAGTTCTGAAGCTGCATGCTGATGGTTCTGGGATATGATAATGGATCCTGTATACAAGCCTCATGGGGAGTGATGTGTTGGAAGTCTCTTCCTTGTGTTTACCTGGTCTGCAGGTGGGTGGCTGGCATTGCTGAGTGAGGGGGGACAGGAGTGGCAGCAGAGCCTTCAGTGAGATGGAGAGTGGCTTTGGGCAGGAGCTCCCAGCCTCTGATATAAAATGTATACCAAGGCAAGGAGGAAGACACCTGAGGGGAAAAAAGGCTTTCGTTTTTAAGGTGTGATGTGAATCTGGCAGCAACCTTTCTGAAAATTGTCACCACCTTAGAGATGCCCAGGAGTCTACTTTTAAATTTCTCTTCCACAGTTTCCCCCAAAAGACATGAGGTATTTTTCTGCTCTGAAATCTAGTCCATTAATGAGTGCAGGGCTCAGGAAGAAGTGTTTGTACATGGGACAAATAAGAGGCCCAAACAGGAATTTTGGAGCAGCAGATCTCCTTGGTCTGTCTGTAACACATTCTTCTCCACTAGTGGAGTCAGTGCTCCTGTCTGGTACCTTACTTTCTGGAAGAAATGGAGTGTTTCAAGGGTAATTTGCTGGGAATATCAAACAGATTGGTCAGGTAAAGGTAGTACTGCCTTGGCTGTGATGCACAGGAAGGGTTTTTTTGGTGTCTTTCCCCAGACTGGAAAATGAGGTAATGCATTCCCGGACATGTGCTTTGATTATCACCGACTGAGCTGGGACATTTCTGTAGGAGCTCCTTGGTTAACATTTTGATGAGAGAGAGAACTCCATGCTGCCTCCGAGGGGTGAAGCGCTGTGCTAATCCTGCCAAGGGACTAAGCCTTTGGTTCCAGGGAGTCTAGATACCTCAGACCCGATGCGTGCTGCTACGTGTGGTATTGCTGCCGGACACGGGGCTGCCTGGGCGATGCCCTGGGTTGGGTTACACGTTCCCTGCGCGCTGGCACGGGCTCCCCGCGAAGTTCTGCTCGTTCACTGGCTGCTCTCTGCTGCCTGGCTGGCACTGCCTTCCAAGTTCTCGGTAGGAAAACTGAATGAACCCGGCTGGAGTCTGTGACTTGTCCGCATTCAGGCAGTGAATTGGAGCAGAACCAGAATAAAAGTCCTCTTGTGATTCCTTTGGTAATCGTGTAAGCACGAGCACATCCTACCCCATTTATATACACTCAGTTCTCTCTCTGGCTTGTTGACGAGTGTATGAGCATGCTAAAAACCCAAGTCTGTAAAGGTATGATAAGTAAAGAGAGAAGAATTGAGCTGATTTCTGGGAAGCAAGGAAAATATTTGTCACTTGTTAAAGAATTATAGGGATTCTTTACGTGCTACATAATCATCTTGTGGAGAACTACCAAAGGGGTGATTAGCTTGCTGCTCTGTGGCTTTACAAAGAGCACAGATTCCCAGGGTTGTGCTCAGGGACTCACTTCTGAAGGCGAGATTTTTTTCCTGTTAAAAGCTACTATATTCTCCTCTGTCATCCTGGCACCTTAAATCAGCAGGAGTGTTCATAATCATGTGTATGTACTGAATATCCCATAGCAGAGCTGGACACGCATTAACAATTTATACATTAAAACTATTTTGCTTTCCTAATAGCGCCAGCTGAGGCATAGATTCCTACCAGAAGCTTCTTGTTGCATGTGGTGCATGCATGAGACTGGATCTCATCCCATCTCAGCCTGTGGCAAGGCTCCTGTATTGAGAAAGGAGCATGAGCTAGATCCTTATTTTGAATATATCCAGAAGTATCTATTCAGCTATCCATTTTATTATGAAATGGGTCATGCCACACTTTATTTTCTTGTTTTATTGTCATTACTACTCAGCTTTTTATGTCTGTCCTGCTGCTGAGAACACTGTGGTAAAGGTGCATTGCTGAAATGCATGTTGCTCACAGCAGTGTTCTGTCAAAGTCACTCCGGAGTCTGGTGTGTGCCAGATGATATGTACTTGCCTTATTGGCACTGGGAGGTCTTTGCCCCATCAGAGTGAGATACTAAAGTCTTTCGGCATGAACTGCAGTTCAGACTTGTGTGTCCTGTTCTCCTGCCATACGTGGCTGTGTGGGACTGCCTTCAGTAGGGTGAAGGGTACAGATGGGAGGAATGCTTGCTGGATGATGCAGTTGTGTTAGTGCTTAGAAACTATGTAGGGTGGGTAAGATTTTAAAGAAAGGCACACAAAAAATGTTGTTTCTGTGAGGTTTGTGTTTCTTTTAGACAGTCCTGACTGTAATACAAGTTTGGAATGTCCTTGACATTACTTGCAGCTTGTTGCAGTGGAAGATTTTCTTCTTGTTACACCTAGTATTTGCTTATTTATGAACGCACAGTCTTCATGGTGGTTTACACCACAGACTGCCTTTTGGAGGGGTGAACTGGTCCAGTGTGAGATGGATTCTATCCCATCTTTGTCACTGTCTGACTAGCCTAGAACAAGGCCAGTTGTGCCTCAGTTTCCCTGTCAACAGGCTGGATCATGGTGTGTTACTATGAGCTATTTCATTGCTGAAAAGCTGCTATGAAAGGGTCATAGATTGCAGCCAGAAAAAATATCAGTGAGTTGTATCTTCATTTCTTCAAGCTGACATTCACTTAATTCTTTCTTTATGTGAGGAAAAAGACTAGAAGTTACCTTGGTTTCTGAACTGCAAGCTGAACCTGAAAGCTGTCCTTCCTTCACTTTTCTCATCCAACCCCTGAGCAGTGAGGGGCTGTAGTCTGTACTTGCTGTGATAGGTGTTGTGAGTAGAAGAAAAGCTATGCTTTTGCAGCCTGCAGCTCCTCTGAAGAAAGTTTGCTTCCTTCATTAATCTTTTCAGGCTTTTTTTAGCACTCTTCAGGCTCAGACAGTCACCAGAAGTGTTAACCTAAAGCTGGAGATGACAGTGGATGCAGGCAAGGCTCCTGCCAGCAGGAATACCTTTCCCCTCCCTTCTTTTGCTGTGTCTTAAATTTCTGTTTGACGCAGGACCAGCTGCCTGCTCGGTAATGCCCTCATGGGAGTAATCTACAGGCAAAAAAAGCTGTTTAAACTTACTTAGTGCCTCATAAAGATGGAATTGCTGTTCCACTGCCAGGTGGAAACTTGTAGTTTTCATATCCATGAGCCTCAAAAAGCACTGCCCTCGGTGACATGCCATGAGCATTTGGTCCAGGCGAGAAGAGGACTGGCTTAGTTACTCAGATCAGCCTCTTCTGTAAATGTCTTGGGAAGGGATCCAAGAGTCAGCAGAGAACCTGCTCTCCCCCAGCACACAGTCTTGTTGTCAAACTGAGACATGGGAAAGAGCCAAGTGTTCCTACAATTCAGATGGTCTATTTATTCTCTCAAAAATCTCTGCTGAAAAGACTGTGTAGTGATTTTTTGTTGTTTTTTTTTTTAACTGTCAGCTCAAAATCTGATGATTCTGCTGTTGAACGGGATCTCAGGATGGAGAACAAGCTTAGTGAGAAAAGACCCATCCTTAAATTACTGTAGCATGTTATGTGCCACTGAAGTTTGCTATCAGGTTGTTATTGGAAAGTAATATAAAAATAATGGTCCCACACCCTCACCACCGTATTTTGCAGGTCTGAGCAGCCAGTTCTTAACCAAAGGGCACTATTAATGAAAGGGCACTAATGTGATAAGTAGAAACAAAGTGGGCATGATAATGGCTGTATAAATCAATAAAGTAAATACATCAAAATAAGTAAAAGCTTTTATAAGGATTAATCACGAAAATTGGCATAACCTGAGGATCTGTAAAAAGCAAGGATCTGTGCAAAATGCACCCTGGGCCGTGATACAGTTTTGCTTTTAAATGGTACAAAACTAGAGCTACAGTTCCAAGTATTGTCTTTGTAATTGAATCTTTTTCCTATGAAAGCATAAAGTGATGTGATAAAGAGGCATATGTTTAATAATACTTCAAATACATACTCATCACTTACCAGTTTAGAACACAGCTATCACTGCTAGGGGAAAATAGGAATTTTGATGGATCTGAATCAATTTGCAAACAGCAACCAGGCCTGTGATGTTTGTATTTAGTGTATCAATCTGTTGATTTGATTCAATATCAGTATTTAATATGATAGACTCATCCTGATAATCTGTAAAGATATATTTCAAGGTATTTGTTTTGTTCACATTAAAGCAACTACTGAGCAGCATCAATGGATGAAATAAGGCACCTCATTAATATTTAATGATAAAATAATATAGGGAGGCAAGCCTGCTTCTGTTTTCTACCAAGCAGTTAAGATTTAATATTTTAAGGCAGTGTGTTATTTGATGGAAAAATATAAAATACTTCTGCAGTGTCATCTTCTGTTTGGATCCACAGAAGTAACCTGAGCCTCAGCTAAGAGCTGTGTCCACAGGATTTCATAGCACAGGCTTAGGAGGACAAGGATTTTCCCTCTCTTTGTGTCCTTCAGGGCCCAGGGTGGTCTGTAGATCCAGGTGTGCTGGTCTGGAAAGGGAGCTGCCCTGTGCTGTGTGTGGAGCAAAGGCAGTAGGACTGTGTGTCCAACTGCTCAGTCCATTAAGAAGGTAACAGGTGTCCAGAATACTTTCTCACGGCTGTGCTTTGTCCCTTACGAGAGCTGAATGTTTTTTGTAACAATGCTGGTATTTGCAGTGAGCCCTTTGTGTCTGAGCTGCCTTATCAACACCGGTCCTTAGGACCACCCTGTGGAATAATGTAAGGACAGTATTTTTATCCCTGTTTTAGGATGTCAAATGAAACTCAGGCAGCTGAGAAGACTTCGCCAATTCCATACTGAGTCCTGTGGTTTAGTGGCATCTGATAATGCAGCTTAGTAGGGTGACACCCAAAGGATCCCTGTGGACTGAAGGTGGTCTCGTCTGTACAAGGTGCTGCAGCCATGCCAAAGGCTTGCCCTGGCAGCCTTGCCAGGTGAATTTTGTAGTGCTTGACTCTCCCGAGCCCCCTGGGGCTGTGTGCCATGGTACAGCTCCAAGGAGCTCAGCACTACTACACAAATGATTTATGATGGAGCAACCACAACCTTGCCTCGTATTATGGGATATGCACTATGCATATACTTCCATGAGAATAAATCTCTTTTACTCTTCTCAGTATGTCAATTCTAAAGGAAGGTTATTAATTACCTTCTTAGTGTATTCATACATGCATGATTAATGTCTAAAGTTTTTACTTGTGAAATTTCAAGGCACTAGTTGGACGAATGCAGAAAGAACTTAAGACAATGGAGGAATTTTAAGTATCACAGATGATAGCATTACATTTATTTTGTGGACTCAGAAGTCTCGGGGAAGAATCATTGATGTGTATCCTCAGGTTCTTTTGCATTTTGATGGCTAAAATATAGAATTAAAGAACAACTGTAGCCAGGCAATTGCATAGGAACTTCAGAGCTGTAAAGGACATAAAATTATTCCCTAGGAGATATCTTTACACTCTTTTCTTTGGAAATTTAATTTTTAGCCTACTTTATATGCTTCTGTGCCATATTCTGCCTCTCTCTGTTCTTACTGAGTTTTTTTTTAATACCGATGGCCAGTATATATGTACATAGGAAGTATGCATATATAGATTTTTTTTTTTTGTCTTCTGATGATTCTGCTTGCTTCCTGAGGCCACAGTCCTTCCCTCTGCAGAGCTCTTCCATCACATGGTGGAGGTGACAGCTGATCTGGAGGGCCATCCTTCTCCAAGGAGCTTGTTCTGACGAAGATCCCCTACTCTGCTGTGCACATCACTGTCACGGCCTTAAAAAACAAATGAGGGACAAATTTCAGAGGGCTCTGTTCAAACCTGAGGATATCAGATGGGTCATGGTAGCTTTGTTTGGCAGATAGTTAAATGGGATAGTTGGGCACATCCCTAGATGTTAATGGTTAAATGTATTCGTTGTTCCAACAAGGCCCCTATTCATAAGGGGACTATTCTGTGCTTGTTATGCATGCATAATTCCCATTAATGCTACTGGGGGTTAAGGGTGGATAGTGAGGGGAGAAAATGAAGCTGGTGTTTACACATCCATATTTGCACTCAGAGAAGAGGTTTTGTAACATATGAGAAATTGATTGTGTTTCTACAGAGCCTTTTACTTCAAGGAACTTTAAATCCCCCTTCAAAGAGGGAATGAGATTGAGGGGGGAAAAGTGACACTTACATAATTGCCTTGCACACCATACTTTGCCAATGATTAGAATGTTACTCCAGTGCTATTACTGGAGAAGCTTTTGAAAGTAACTGAGTGCTTGGAAATTCCAAGTTCTTATTTGGGTATCAAAACAATGACCCTGAATCTTTAACTTCTGGCAAAAAGTTGTGCAAACCTTTGACTCGCGTTAATCAGGGTGTCGAGATTTTCTGATTTATTATGCAATATGGGTGTTTTCCATAGAAAACCTTCAGATTAAGATTCCTCACTCTTAGGTGCACATCAAAGTCCTGTAAAAGCCATAAAGAAGCTAAGCATTGCCTAAGAAAGCCTTTCAAGTTCCAGAAAGTGCTTGAACTGCTGAGGGTTTTGAAGTGCTCTAATCTCTGACATGGGTGACGTGCTAGGCTAGCACTTTTTTGTTTTGTCACAAATCATCCATGCACATAGTGCAAAGGGACCCTGACAAAGTCATTTTACTTTTGAAAAGGGCTGCTTTTTTCCCTACCATTATGTCTCCCATTCACATCTACATGTTTGCTTCCACTTTGTTCAGGTCTAAGTAGCAGGGCATTTGCATAGTCTTCCCTTTGTTCTCGGTAAATATGGAGTAAAATGAGCAAGATCCGTGCTGTGAAATTAAGGCTCTACTCTTGAGAGATCTTAAGGGCCAAATACTCACAAAAGGTACAGCAACATAGTGCCAAAGGAGCTGGTGTCCAGGAACAGCTTGCCCTGGGTGTTTGTGCTAGGAAATGTGAATAAAGGGAGAGTAATCTGTTGAAAACTGGATGTAATTAGAAAAATACACTGCTGAGAGGTGTTGAAAGATTAGAATAATAGAAAATAGTGCTGAAATAGACCTGAAGTGATCATCTGGTCCATTCCTGCTACTTGCAGCCAGAATAAACTGTTTAAACCAGGATAGAAGATAACAGCCTCTTTAGGCTGTTTTGTTCCAGTGCTTAATTACCTTATTGCTTGAATTTTTTCTTAATACAAAATGTAGTTATTCCTTGCTAAAATAAAGGCCTTCTGCTTCTTATCCTATTCTCAGGACCTTCCCCTTTGCAGTAACACTCATATGTGACAACTGCTCTGATTTGCTGTGCTCTGAAACATTGCATTTGCACTGGTGACAGACAGACAAATAAGCTTTTTGGGTGTAAGTGGATCTAGCCTCAATGTGAGACACATGCACCTGGAATGAATGAAGTCAGTTCCAGATGTGGTGACTCATTAAACATTATGACTTGGTTTGGTGTTTGAGCCCAAAGAATGCTTCTTCTTCCTTTATGAGTATTGTGAAGAAGGAGCAAACAGTGTGTGGGGAAATCAAATTGTGTGGTCAGTCAAGCAAAATTAGTCACAGATTTATCATGTAGTGGTGGAGTGTGCAGAAAAAGCAGTTTTGAAGTGATCAAGCTTTGAGCAGCAGTGGAGTTGCAAGGCTGCTGGTGGGAAACTGCACTGTTGTATGCAAGGCAGCATGGAGATGGCTGGAGGCTTAGGTGGGGCATTTGCTCCTAACCTAGGTATTTAGGCTAGATTTTGCTGGCACTAGTTCAATGTATTGTAGGTGTAAAGGCCAGAAGATGGAAATTAGGCTACTGAAAACAGAGGATGGTGACCAAAGCTTTTAAGTCTTGCAAATAGAAACGGGATGATTTCCAAAGCAAGCCTGAGGATCTCCAGTTATCCAGGTTAACAGCAGATCTGGCCCTTTACCCTCTATTTTTCAATGTTTCACTGTTTTCGGTGGTTCATTCTTGAGCGATGTTGTATTGTTACTGATGTAGGAAAATAACTCTTGCTTTGTGGCTGAAAAAAACAAGGCTCAAAGACATCAGGGTTTAAGGTTATGCCTCCAGGTGGATTTGGTCTTGCCTCCAGCATGTTCCAGGTACTTATAATCCAGTGCTGTGCTGCCAGCAGTGTAGCCATACCTGGCATGATGCTGTGCCCGAATTCAGATCATTCTCTACTGCTTCCAGGTCAGGGCTTGTCTTGCCATGCCAAAGCACTTGTGTCTGTCTGCAGAGTCCTGTGTGGCCGTGCTCTGCATGGCCTGTCCTGGGACTCTGTCAGAAGATGAAGTCACAGAATGGTTCCAGTTGGAAGGGACCTTTAAGGTCATCTTCTTCCCAACCCCCTGCCGTGGCTAGGGATGCCACCCCGCTAGACCGGGTTGCTCCATGCCCTGCCCAACGTGGCTTTGAACTCTTGCAGGGATGGGGCATGCACAGCTGCTCTGGGCAACCTGGGCCAGTGCCTCAGCACCCTCACAGAAAGAATTTTTTCCTAATATGTCAGTTTAAAGCCATTGTTTCTTGTCAGTCCAGGCCCTTGTAATACTCTCCATCTTTCTTGTAGCTCCCTTCAGGTACTGGAAGGACACAGTCAGGTAACCCCCAAAGCCTTCTCTTCTCCAGGCTGAGCAATCCCAATTCTCTCAGCCTTTCTTCATATGAGAGGTGCTCCATCTCTCTCATCAAGTATCAAACCTTTCTGTCCTGTTTTCTGCCCCATAAGGAAACAAAGTGTGGAAGGCTGGAGTGATGTTTTTAGAAGGAACAGCAGCTTGCTAAGTAGTATTTGGGAAACAGCACCCAGGGTCTTATATAGTTGCCCTGTGATGGCAGTCAAAATATTCCCTCCTTGCAAATCACAAGAAATTCTGCTTTTTCAGAAGTGCAGGATCTTCTCTTTTCACATGGGCAGTTAAAAGGAGAGGTGTAACAGTCTGAAGGCAAGAAAGCAAAGCATATGTAGAAAAACCACTGCCTTCCCAAAACAGTGGGGCTTTTAAAAAAATCCCCAGAATTGGAACTGTTGCTCTCAGAGAAAGGCTTTCAAATTTCTGCTCAAAGATGACTTGGCTTTAGTCTCCTAATCTCTGTTAAGTTTGAGAAAAATATATCTGTTACCAGTCAGAGCAGCCCAAAGTTATATTTGGCTAAAGCATTGCATTTTCAGTTTCAAGCTGCAATAATCAAATTTACTCTTCCTGACCTGGTTTGCTGTAGATATGTCAGCAAGTACAAACATTTGTCTTCCCCAAAAAGCAGCTGTGGTTTGGCTGTACCTGGTCTGGATCTAAAGCTCCCTGGGAGCATCTCCCTTGCTGGTAACAGACCTGCTGTGCTCTGTGGCCTTCTCTGATAGAAATAAACCCCAGCTGGGATGAAAAGTGTCAATGTCATTTGTTGGCAGGGCTGTTGGCTTAGGTTTGGAAAGTTTATTCTGGAGTCAATATCACAGGTGCCAAGACATTAGCTGAGCAGCAAGGACTGAATAGGGCTGGCTTGTGTCACTTTGGCTGCTGCTGTGTCTCCGACGGCTGCCATCCCCAGCCCAGCTCCCTTTCTCCCTGCCTGCCTCTGGCTTTTCCAAGGGCGCTCTGAGTGTAGCCAGCACTGCCTGCCAGTGTGCAGGGCTGGCCTCAGACAGCTCCGTGGCACGGTGGGCTGCTCTGGGCATCTTGGGTGGGTGGCTCAGAACCTGCAGTAGTGCTGGTGGGTTTGGATGGAATAGCACAAGCAAGAAGGGAAGGATCATCAGTGCAGTGTGCTGTGAAGGGAGCCTTGTTTGAGGGACGGAAGGGAAGAAACACGATTTCTTAATTTATACAACAGGTACATAGGACCCGAATTGAAAGGAGCTCTTGGAGAGCACTGAACATGCACACAGCAAAGGGCAGTCTCCATTAGGAGTTGCTTGCAATCTAAGCAAACTAATGAAAGGGATCCTTCTCTTTTCCATGGGGAAAATAAACTACATGGCCCAAGGGGCCTGTTCTAGGTCAAACATACACTTTAGGAACCCATCAAAGGTTTCCACACTGGTTTTCAGAAGTTCTATGTCTGTGGTCCCAGCCTAAAGGATTTCAAGACGTCTTCCTGCCTCTCCGCAGTCTTTGGGAAGCTGCATTTGTTCCAGGATCCATTATCCTGCTCAATGTGTCCCTAAACATACTGCTGGGGTCCAGGAGGGGGTGATGGAATGTCATGTGTGGTTAGCTCAGCTGCTTTCCAGCTTGGGAGTATGGCTGGTACCCAGAAATTGGGGAATGGCCCCTTCAGGTGAGATTTCATTGTGGACTGTCTTTAATCCTCTGATTTTTCATTCCTCGTTGCTGCATTTGTCTGCTCCTGGTATGACCAGAACATTCTCCCTGGTCTAGAGACAGAACAAAGCAAAGCCAAAACAAATGATGAAGGGCAGAAGGCCAGTCCCATCCTGACTTTGGAAGAGCCACGTGCTTAGGTGGAAATACTGTTGTGACCCTCAATTTCATGGGGGTTAGGTTGACTTGCTAATGGGCCCTTGCTGCTTTTGGACCACTGAATACTGTCACCAACTCTGCAGTGTGTTTGGGGGTTTAACTGTTTGACCTTCCGTTGATTTTCATTGAACATATGCAGCTAGAAGTCACAAGTACTTGTCTGAAATCAAACACAAGTTACTCCAAGGTCATTAAAATGCTTACAAATTATAATGCTTTGTAGGTGTGTTTTTCTGTTAACTTTGACCTTTCTTAGGAGGGCAAGTTGTCTGGGGTTTCCTGGTTGTGAATCCTTTTCCAGGATTCACCTGAGAGTTTGACTCAAAGCCCTCTGAGTTCAGAGCAGTGTTAATCTCAAACTACTAAATCCCCACAAAGCCTGAAGCACAGCACAACGTTGTCTTTAATTGTAGTTAGTTGTATTTTGTGTGACTTGATGCCCCTCAGTGTCTCCTTTACATCAGAGGGTGCTAAACCAAGCCCTTGCATGCTACTTCCTTGCCTCTTCCCTACCCTGTGGAGCAGTACTTTGATGGAAGTGATCTGAGCATAAATCTAGGTTCAGCTTAGGCCATCAAAAACAGTCTGCTGGTGTCCCATAAGCGACCTGTGGGGCTGTCAGCTGGTTCTTCTGCATGGTCATGCTGAAGGAGCATCCCTCTCCCAGTTACTGTCGTGTGTGTTGGGCTCTTTCCTCTCTTGCCCCCCTCTGAGTTGTCTTCCAATGCCTATGGGTCCAATTTGTGGCAGCGAACTCTGGTTTTACATCAGTGTCCCTGCTCCTGACAGCAGTGCCATTGTCTGCAGAAGGAACCAAAGAAAGGGAGCAAGATGCAGAGACCTTGTGATACTGTTGTCTCGTTACAGCCTCTTTTAATTAATTGCTGTGTCATGGGTGATGAAGTTGAAGAATTGGCTCTAGTGAGGGGTGTCCTGTCTAGTTCTCAGTTGCTTCGTTTTGGTTCAGCTCTGTAAATGATTATTCTTCCTTTTCTGTGAATAGCAGCAAGAGCACATTGTGCTTTTCTTAATAAGTATCTTGGTTATTTCATCCAGGTTTTTATAGTTTTCCTCTTTCTTCTCCCTATAAAATAAAGAAATGATGGGAGTGGGATCCTAAAGCAGTTTGTTCAAATGCTGATGAAAACTCTGGAGAAACGAGCTGCTTCTCATTCTCAAGTCATGCACAAAAGTGAAGTTATACACAGGCTTACTGGACAAACTGATTGAAAGCGTTTGGGATTTGGGTTGTAGAATTAATACTTTTTTTAAAAGAGAGGAAATGTGTTTTCTGAGCACTTGTTTTCATGTATGGCTTTCAAGGGACATGGCAAAAATGGAAGTATTCGAAAACCTTGGGGGGCAAGGGAGTGTTGGGGAATTATTATTCTTCGCTTCTCCAAGACTGTTCTTGCAATTTCCCTTTCTGAGGCTGTGGCCCAAATATCTAATAGTCCTTTGGTTGCTTTAGCTTTATCTTTGCTTTTGTTTCTTCTTCCAGTCTAACCTTCTTAGAGATTTTTATGTTGACAGATAAAATAAGATGATCATGAACCTATCAAAGTATTTGAAATTTTCTGTGTGCTGCCACCTTATATGGACCTTACCCATAGCAGCTAAAGCATATTAGGAAGTAGTTCATATTAAAAAGTAATCTGTCAGTGGTAAATACCAGATATTAACAACATCTGAATTACCGTTAGACTTCGAAGTTGAGATGAATGAGGTGATTCACACCTCTTGTGAAGCTATTTTATGTCATCTCCCTGTAGATAGACAGCCTAGTATTGATTTGCGTTCAGAAGGTGTTTTTTCTGACTGCACGGTGCTAGAAACCTATTTCTTTCACTTAAAAACAACTTCAGTTTGTTGTAAACACAGTGGTACATACCTGTGTTCCAGTTCAGGCTTTCCACCTCCTGTGGTTTGTGTGTGCTGTGGTCAGGCACTGCAGGGCGGGGTTCTGTGGCAGTGCAGTGCCCACTGGAGAGCAGAAATGCAGCTGTGAGTTTATTGGATGATGTGGAGCAGACTCATCTAGAAAACATTCTGTATGTATTTATGTTTTGGGGTTTCTTTTTTTGTTGGTTGTGGTGAAAAAAATGCATGGCTTTTACTGCTAGGAATATGATGAGACATAATGAAAGATGATCGTAGTAGACTCTAAATGAATTAATGGAAGTTCTTGTAATTTTTCTCTCACGTCTGTATTGCAGTTATATGTGTTGTCCCAGGAAAATGAAGGCAGAAGCTGGCATTACAATAAATGTTGAAACCCCTTTGATGTACAGCCAGTAACCTCTATCAGTCTAGATTGTTTTGAAACGTGCTTTATGTGCATCAGTCTTTGTGCTTTTTTATCAGTTCTAGGAGGAAAAAAAAAAGGATGGGTCCTCAAGAGTGTAAATCTCTTGAATTTGCATGTCTTGTGTGGTTAACAAGCTCTATAGCAGTCACAGTCCTGCTGTCTCCCAGGTAGACCCACATTCAAAGGGTATCTAACTTAGCTCTGGGCTCATGTGAAGTTTTATTTAATTTACTTAGTGTTAAAAGAGTTTGCCCCCCATCCGTGGGAGTGCAAGCCCTGGAGGGAGTGAGCACTGTGCAGCCCCCCGGGCATGGCAGGGAGTGCCTGCCCTGCACAGCACCTGGCACTGACCAAGCTTGAATCTCTTCTCAGCTGCTCAGTTTGGACTGACATTCTGTAAGGTGGGTTTCATCCCTTCTGCTGCCGAAATTCTGCTGTCTCAGAGGTCAGGGCTGGTGGGGGGAACACCAGAGGGGAGGGGGTAGGGAACTGCAGGAGATTGATTTTTCTTTCTTTGTTTCTTGAAGAGGGTGTTTGGGAGCAGTGGTAATATGGCCATTTGGCATTGACACTAAAGATGCATCTTCCAACACCCTGCTGAACACCAGGCTGTTTTGGGAAACCCTGGGCAGTCTGGAATGGTGAACCTTGTCTGAGGAGGGTGAGAAGTGAGGAGAGGGAGGGTCTGGTTAAAGGGTGTTTGGGTTTGTGAATTGAAGGGACATCCAGTTCAGAGCAGGCAGATACTATTTCTGTTTTTTGGGTCCAGGCAGGTTCTATGGGGGCACAAGGCAAGGTGAAAAGGCATGCAGCAACCAATGGGGTAGGGCAGAAGATGGCTTGGAAACTAGCCAAAAATTAAAATACAAGAGCAGTGAGAACAAGGCAAGCAGCAGAGGGAAATAGGGAAAACTCAGACAAAACCTACTTAGCAACAGGCCTAACAAGACTGAATTGTGCAGATGCTGCTCTTTAGAGCTGTAGATTTTGGAGAGCTCCTGCTCTGGAAGCTGCTCAGGGCCAGTGCCTGATGGTCTCCAGCTGTCCTGCAGGCTGTGGCACCTGCTGATGCTGCCAGCTCTCTGCAGTCATGATACCGAGTGCTTCTTGCTGTTCTCTTTGCTGTCCTGTTCCGGGTTTCCATCCCCGTTAAATTTGCTGGTGCAATCAAGTGGTTCTCCCATTTTGTGGGCTTTTCTACTTTTTTTTTTTTTTTTTTTGGTCTATTCAAAACTGTTGAGATATTTTGACAGAGTTGGAAGTAGCTACACATGCTAGTAGTTGCACTAGTGTGTTATCTAAGTGGTGCTAGGTAGCACTGGAGGTGTTTGTCTTTTGTCATTGATTGTTTCAACCGGAATAGCACATCTGGTCATGGCCTTGGTGATGCTTCAGTGTATTTCAGAAGAACAGTGAGAATGTAAAGTTCGCTGATCAAGTTAAACAGTGTCTCTGTTAATGTATGTTATGAAACAAGGGTTCAAGGAAAGGAAACTTTCGTGGCTGGTGTTTTCCAAACTGCCGTGCTGGATATATACATGTTGTCAAGCTGCATATAGACAGATGGGACAAATTCAGGCTCTGCTTTGATATTTCAGCAGCTTTTTGCTTTAAAGGGACCTTCTAAAATGGTGTTTGTCTATGTAATCTTTATATTAAAGCTAATAGTAGGATTATTTTAACAAAATAGAGGGAGGAGTTAGAAACAGGTTGGAAGGTTCTTTCTGAAGGTCAGAAAATGTGCGTGGGAGATCCTGGCTTAGGAAGAGTCTGTGCTCCCTGGAGCTTGCCTGGGTGCTGACCCTTGCTCAGGGAGCAGAAGGTTTGTTGGATTAGTTGCTGTTTTAAGTACCACACCATTTGCAGCGGTGCACTGGTCACTGGTTTGTTGGCTTTTCTGGTAGTTGCTGGCATGCACTACTCCAAGCATAGTAACTACCATACTTTAAACACTGGCAAATCAAATAATAGCTGTTTGACTATGCACACATTGAGCTTGCTGAGTTTAATATGCGTTTGTGTGTCTTTCTAGTTGAAAATATTTTATTAGTCATGTGGGACTGCTGTGCTCCCTGCTGGGTGAGGATGGCTTGTGTTCATGGGGATGAGTTTTGTGACAGTAGTCTTGCAGGTGAAGGTGAGATGATGGTTTTAGCACTGCTGGGGCACAAGAGCTACATGAGAGAAGAACCTCACAAACCTGTGGCAGCCCACAGTGGCTGGATTCCCTTTCCCCCTACTGTGGCCGGGTGGGCTCTGCTCATGCATCAAGGAGTTGCAGGGGGAGCCCTGGTTGGAAATTGCTTCCTTTTTCATTTGGTTTGGCCTCCTCCCCCCAATTAATTTACATTTAATTGCTGAATTTTGCTCTAGCTGAGGCAGCAGCTACACCAGACAGATGAGTCTGAAGAAGGCTGGAGGGTTGGCTCCTGTTCAGCTGGGCCAGGCACAATGCAAGGTACTTTTGGCACCCTTGTCTGTGTTACCACGGCATAATCAATCTTGGAGTCTTTGAAGACATTTATACAGTGTTAAAACCTTGGGGTTTTGGACTAAAGCTTTGTTTGGAAGTTTTTCTTTGGTCAAAATACAAAGAATAAAAACTGTCAGAAGACAGATTGCACTGAGCTCGCTCTCTGGTCATGCCCAGGACTCTTCTGTGCAGTCAAAGGTAAAGCCTCAGCTTGTTTGAAAAAAAAAAAAAAATCAACCTGTCTTTGAAAAAGTTGATGCAGGATGATCAATTAGTGTGTGTTGAAAGTTTGTTCTGATTCCAGACTACAGCTTTTCCAGAGTGTACAGCATTTTAAGACAGAACTGTTAAACTACATGGTCAGCTAATAAAATGAATATATATTCAGCTTTTGGAAGAAGTTCACTTTGTTTACTAAGCAGACCTCTCTGCTTTTAGGAAATTTTACTGATTGAGCTAGCTTTGGTGGCCAAAGCCTTAGACTTTATTTGTACCAGCGTTCAGAATGAAGCCCAGAAGATTTTGATTTAAAATAAAAAAGTCTCCAAGCAACACACAAGAAAATAAACCACAGCTGATTTCAGTAGAGCTGGCCAGATGGACATCAAGTAAGATGCATAGTTGCCTGTGCATTTGGCACCTTAAGTAATTTATAATTGTAACAGAGAGGTGTCTGAAGGTGATGCCTTTGGAATGTTTTAAGTGCTTTGGAGTTTCAGAGGAGTTTTCAATAGGGATCATTGTTGCTTTCCAAAATGCTCATTCTTTAGACTCAGGTGGTACATTTTTTTCTGCTATTTTGAATGTGACTTTTTCAAAGTGGAGCAACATACTTTATCCTGTTTTTTATAATAACAGTAAGGATTTAAAATCTGTAGCTTTTCTCACTTTAAAAATTAAGCCGAGCCACAGTTTCAACCAGCACTCAAGGGAAAAAGACTTGAATGGAAAAATAATGTACATAATCAGCAGAATAATCCTTCCATCTCATCTGAAGCAGAAAATTAATTTGTTTTAGTAAAGCTATAAACCTTTTGGAATTGAAGCCCAGGCATGTGCAGTTGAAAGAGTTCTGCTCTGTCAGTAAGTTAATGCACAAGAAAATGAAATACAAAGAGAGGTGTCTTGGGATGCAGGTGCTTCACGTCTGTGGCATAAAGTTAAGAGTCCTAACAGAGAGCTCCCATCCTGGTCAGGGGCTGGAACACGTGGGAGTAGGGAGATGGGTTTGTTCAGTTGTAGGAAGAGAAGATTAAGGGAGGTCGTACTGCTGTCTTCAGCTGCCTTTTGGCAGAAAATAGAGCAAGTGGAGTCATATTCTTGCAGGCACACGGTGATGAGCTGAGAAGCAATAGATGTGAGCTGGAACATGGGAAATTACCTTCAGGGTTTTTCAATTTACTTATTTTACCACGAGGGCTGGATGAAGCCCTTATTAAAGGGTTGAGCTAGGGGTTCCCCTCAAACGAAATCGTTAGTTAGGAAATGAGAGGCAGCTTGGGAAAAGCAGGTAAGAAAGTCCTAGGGGGAAGTTAACAGGATCTATCACTGAAATGATGCTGTTGGTAACTTTTCTTCCCTCTTTCACGAATGGTGCTTTCTCTCTGGTGTATAGAATGACTTTGTTCCTAAACTTGAAGTAAGAGTTTGCCCTGAAGGTTGTCTCCCTTTGCTGATGCGCAGTCCACATCTGAGCAGGGGTGATTGTCACAGCACCGCGGGGTGCTCAGCCCCTCGGTCACCACTGGGTCACTGTGTTCCTCCCTTCTCCTTTTCCTGTTGGAGAGGGTGCTCCTCATTAAGATGAAAGAGATGAGAGAAACTAAAATTGGCATCAGAGCTATTAAAGACATTAAGATATTACTAATGAGTTCTAATTTAATCTCGGCACCCAGGCATGTATAGTACTGAAAAGTTTTATTAGGTTTCTGTAATTGTGTTAAAAGTGATACCCTCAGGGTAGCACTAAAGGCAGCGATATTGCCAATCTGTGCATGACAGCACTGACCTGACAGCACTGTTCGGGCAGTGGAGCTTGCTCTTTGCTGGTCTCTCAGTGCTCTGTGTTTTACATCAGGCTCCTTAGCTGTCAGGGGCTTTAGTGCTGTTTCTATTTAAGAGTGGCTTCTGTGTCGTTCTGGCTCTGGACCAACAAAACCTAATCTTCAGGCTCCTGGAGTATTAATTGGAGATAGCTGGGCGGGGAATCCCAGGGGTGCAGTTCCAGCTGAGATATCCATATACTTAAGGCTTTCTGGAGGAGAAGCAGGTTCCTGTGGTGCCTTGGTTCAAAGGAGAGCACCAGGCACAGTGCTGATAGCCATGGGTGGCTTCCTTGCCAGCACGGAGCACTCAGTATTTCAGACCTTTCTGATAGAGGTCTGAGCTTGGCAAAAGCCTTTCAAACCAAAATTCAGAGGGCTTCTGAGTAAGAAGTGCTCTGAGTATCAGCAGCCTGGCACTGCCAATGCCAAGTAACATTTGCAGCCCCTCTGTGCAGGCAGACACCTATTTGTGCACTGAGTTGCTCAGCAGTTTGTGCTGTAATTTCACAAGTGCCTTGTGGTGCCAGCTCAGAAAAGTGGTCCCTCCCTGACCCCCAGCTCTGTGTGACAGAACAAACGTGTTTATGGGGTGACCTGGATCGGGGAGCCTGTCCAAGTTAAAATTAGCCTGGCCAAGAAGCTGATTTGAACCTGGGGCAGCTCCTCTGGCAGGTGGGGTCGGAGGGGAGTGTGTCCCACCACTGCAGGTTCTGCCAGCGCACCCTGGTCCTGTCTCGGGGGCTTCAGCAGGGTTTGGGACTGCACAGCTGGCCGGGGAGGCTCGTGGTTCCCTATTTTGGAGAGTAAATTGAAGCGTGAAACAAATCTACCTGGGTTATCTCAGTCTGTGACAGCTTTGATGTTTGTTTGTGAGCTGATACGCAAATGTAATTAATTGAAATACTTCGCTTTGGGTTTGACCTTGTTGACATAAATTAGCCACACTTTCAAATGAGAGCTGCTCTAAGCTGGAAGCAAGATCTTCAAGTCGAATGCTTCAGCTGGCATGGTGTTTTTATTTTTCCCCCCCTGGCAAGGGAGATTTACTGAACCCTGTGGGTTTGGTCTCAGTGAGCTGCTGACCTGGAGCTGGCTCTGAGCAGAGCCTGGTCCTTTGGGTGTCTCTGCTGATTTTCCAGTCTGCATCCTTGTTTTTTCTGTGTGCCTCCCCTTGTTTGGGATCTCTGTCAGTGATGTGGAGCCCTGCTGTGTGTTAACCTGCAAGGCTGGGTGTGAGGGTCAGTGCAGTGTGATTATTCATGACTGTTGCTGTCCCAGGGCTTGGTCTGGGGGCTCTGCTGTGTCCTGGGTGAGAAATGCTGTAGAGGAATCGTGGCCTTTTGGAGGATGGGTTTGTGAAGCACCAGAATATACTCACCTGCAGTTCATGCCAGATCCTTCCTGGCACCCACAAATCCCATAGTGTAGAACAAGCTGACTCTAAATGTCCATCACAGCTCTGTGGGATGTAGATTTCCTAATCCAGGACACTAAACTTACTGAAACGTGTACAAAGATGGAATGATTAAAAAAAAAAAAAATCTACAAAAATCAGTATTTTTCAAGACTTTCAACGTCCTCTGTAGTTGTAAGGTAGAAGTGATTTCAGTGCCTTTACAGTTTTTATTTTTTGGTGAGCTGCTTAGGAGTTAGATTTTTTTTGAGCTGTTTCCCCTAGTGTAAGGGGCGAGTAGGTGATGCCTCGAGGCACTGTGTAGGTGGGTACTGGATCCTAATTTGAGGCATGGTTATGACTCAGGTGTTCGAGTTTTGATACCCTTAGCACAAGGTGTATGGTGGAAGTGGTGGCTCTTTGAATATGTATCTTTAATAATTCTGTTGTCTCTTTCACTGTGCTCAGATGCTTTTTCTGCCCAATGCTCTTACAAGAGTAAAATAACTTATTAACTGGTAATGGGATGTTACCCAAATTTAAATTAAACAGTCACACATTTGTGTCCCTGTGACTGAGTTTCACAGTGTTATTCCTTGGGGGTTTTGTTTCAAAATTTGAAACATGGTGGTTCTGACATTAAGCATTATTTTTATGTGTAAGTTTGAAAGGTTTTCTGACTGTTGTGTTTTTCTTGTTTGCTTTAAGAGTCAGATTTACAGATCTGTCAACACAGGGCACCAACATGTTGCACCAAAAAAATGGAAGAAAGCTACCAGGCAGCTGTTCGGCGGGAGAGGACTCAGAGCATCCAGGCACTGAACTTTGAGCTGAAGTACATGATCGTCGGTCATATCACAGCTTTTCAAGGTAGGAACCTGGGGATAGTTTGTGACAGTATCCTCTGCAACCCACAGGGAAAGCTTGCCTTTTTTCATTCCTCTTGTACTGCATGCTGTACTCCCTGCCTTATGGTTTGTTTCCTTGTTCTTTGGTTGTGCTTTTGGAAAAAGGTAATGGCACTTAATCTTGACTGGTATTTCAAGCATCTGCCTAAATCTAATTAGGAACAGATTTAGGCTTAGACCTTGTTCCTTGGGTTGGCATGGATATTTTTTTTTTTTTTAAATGGCATTTTCAAATGTCATTTCAGTGCCTGATGGCTGTACTTTTTGCTCTTCTCTTGTGTTTTGACAAACCATTTACATGTGTAGCACGTTCAGTGAAAATGCATTTGCTTGTTGATGCTGAAGAATAAGTGCTCTGGTATGTCAGATGAGAACACAGCTCTTGCTTCATGTCAAAATGCTTCTCTCCTGCTGTCCTGTAACAGGGTTGTGTAAGACTGTGTAGTTCTTCATACTGGTGGTTATTGTACTACTACAAGGAGGAAAGTGCTTGGGTAGGATTGTGCACTCTGGTGTTAAGCACTGGAGGCCTTTCTGCAGAAGGGCATTTAAACATAAGCTGTGAAGTTCAGAGGTATGAGAGTTGTGATTAAATCAGTCACTGAGTGATGAATCCAACTTACTGACTTCTCTGGGCCTAAGTAGATGTTTAATTTTAACTCACTGCTTTGCTGTGTTTAATGCAAAATGCCCCCATGGAATGGCTTTTGAAAACAAGCCAGTAGTTATTAAAACAAAAAGTGTCGAGGCCTGTATGATTAAGCCTATTGTTACAAGGTAGATTTTATTAAGCAGTAGCTTATTTTTGGCCTGATTTCTTCCATTTGAGTGAAAATACTAGAAGTAGAAGATGTGATTGACAGTTAATACAAGATAGCATATTATGTAAAATTGACAATAAGTGATGGTGTAAGTCTGAATGAGATGTGCAGGGGCAAGCTAAAAATTTTTTTTCTTTTTTTTTTTTCTTTTTTTTTTTTTTTTTTTAACATTTATCTTCTGTTTTGTACCAGTGAGGGAGAAATGGCATGTTGGTTTATTTTACAATTAATTTTTGAAAAAGCTTAATATTCCCCATGATTGAAAAATTGGGTTGGGGGGCACTTTAGAGGAGCACTGTGTAGTGAAAGAGTGGCTGTTGGCATTGTTAAGTGCTGGTTATTCATTCAAGCAATCTTCCAGTATTATGACTGAATAAAAATAAGGTCAGAATAGATTAACCTACCAGCCCCTTTAGGTCAAGCCAGCGGCTTTATTGTCCATTGCTGATGAAGCCTTTTGATGGAATGAAAGAGGTAGTTAGACATTTCACACAGTTTAAATTTACAAGCATTCTCTGGAAGTGGGTAAATAGGTTGTTTGTTGTAACTTGCTATGGCTGGCCTTCTGTCTACATTAGGTGGGAACACTTGAAAAATGTAACTTTGCTCTCTGGCTTTGGGAGCTGCTTTTGTGCATTGGTTTTGTCCCAGGTGTCAGTGAAAAGCCTCTCTCTTTATCTTGTGCTGGATAAACATTCTGTTGCTAAGAGTGGTGCTGTGCAGACACTTACTGAGAGGGAAGATCTTTGCATTGAATTAACTCTGTCCTTTTGGTCTGTTCTCATTTGTTGCTGTTTTGAATGATAAAGTGAGTGTGCCAACAGCACATTTTACAGTCTGAGAAGAGAAATATCCTGGTTTTAGAAGCTTTCAGATACCTGTCAGTTCCTTGCAGTAGAGAACTGAATCAGACTTGCTAAAAAATAGCACTTTATTCATTTGTATGTAGTGGTGTTTACTTGTACAATTTTCATGCACAATTTACTTTTATATACACAATTTTTAGTACTGCTAGCATAGTCAAAGCAAAGCAGTAGAGTTAGCCTTGCTGCCTACTGCTGAGGAAAAGGAGTCTTAACTGGTATTTATGCACTTAAAGTAGACAATACCATTAATATTATACTAATACTGATGAAATAATTCTCAAGACTACTATGGTATAAGAAATTGATTTTCAGCAGTCCAGAAAGTAATGGTGGGAATTAAATTTCAGTGGGAAAAGAGTTCAACTTTTTTGGAAGAGATTATGTGTGATTTTTTGGGTGTGTTTTTTTTGTTTGTTGGTTTGGTTTTTGTTTCTGGTTTTTTATAAGTTTTCATCTCCTTAGATCCTTTCATGGAAGTCAGAAGGCAGTTCTGAGGACCTGCAAGTGCCATAAATATTAATAATAAAGAGCCTTCTCATGTGAGCAGGAGTTTTAATATGAGTTGGGTCAAATACTCTCTCTGCACTGCCTCAGTACTGTAGTTGGCTGTGGATATTTCGGACTTGAAGACATGTTGTTTGGGTTTTTCTTCTTAAAATTGAAAATGTTACTTAAGTAGCTTTGCCCACAGCTGAAATGAGACAATTTTCACAGGTGCTGGATTTAGTTGTGCAAAATAATTAGTCTAAGACTTGATTAAATATACCACAGCTGTGGGCAGGCTTGTTATATTTGGGCGAGTGCCCAATCCATACATATGAACAGCTTTAGCACTGTGGTTCAATCCCACTGTTTTTCCCCAGTTCAAGTTTTCAGTGTTAGCAAGCCAGTCTTTGCTTGAACAATTAATAAGTCAAGCTTCTTCTTCATGGATATGTTTTGCTGGAATACCTGTCTGGAATGGTGTTGCTGATACACCTGATTTGAGTAGGAGGAGGCACAGTGGCATCAACTTCAGGCTGTCAAATGCCCTCCCCATCAGTCACAGGGCAGGAGGGAGGGGGCGAGGCAGGAATGGAAGGGCCACCTGGCTGCTTGGGAGGTCATCACACTCAGCTCCTGCGAAGTCATACGGTGTCACAAAATCCCTTGGGGGGCTGGCATGTTGGAACGCAGCCAGGCTCCTTGGGGAGGGTTTCATGGAAAGCTGCTGGATTTACTTTCTTTTAGCGTTGTGGTCCACGGTGTAACCTAAAAGCCATCACCATGGTTATTGGTCACTGGACAGATGTGGTGACTCTGCTCCACAGGCAAGGTGGAGTACATGCATGAAATAAGTGTTGCAGAGCGTAAGGGGAGCAGTGTAATGAGGAGAATGTGCCTGGTGCAATGATCTTGGCTCGTCACCCTCTGGCTCTGCACTGGAGCCTTTGTTTTGGATGCATTTTGGAGCAGGGTCAGTTTATCCCATCCCAAGATGTGCCTGCAGCCAGAAATGCCTGGAAGGCTTGTTTAAATGAATCATCAAATAGGATGCTTTGGTTTTTTAAATCACTTTCCCCTTCGATAACCTGAAGATTCTCCTTTGAACTTACTGCTTTCTTTGCCCCAATATGTTTTTAGGTTTGCTTGTAAACAAATGCATTGTTTTAGATGTGTCTTTGTGGTGATGCTACATGTCACTTGGCGCAGTCATCCTTCTGTTACCCATGCCCTCCCAATTCCCTTATGCAGTCTCTGCACTCCTTAGGGACACTTCCAAGTAAGGCAACTGATTCACTGTTTGTGGATTAAAAGTGGTGTGGGTGTGCAGGCTTAAAGTTGCTGTCAGAAGAGATATCAGCAGTGTGACAGCAAAGCTTTGTTGTGGGCAGGCAGCAGAGAGGATCTGGCCTCCCTTTTCTGTATCCTTTATGGGGTGCTAACAGGTGCCACTAAGGACCCACAGATACCTTGGCTCTGCTCCTGTCATCTTATGCTGAGGCTAATTTGAGGTAATGAGAATCCAAAGGCTGGTAATTTATTTGTTCTGCTGATGGTCTCTGTAGAGAGACAGAACAAGATACCTGTAAACTTACATCACTTCACAGTCACCAAATTAGCAGCTATCAGAGATAATGGTGAAAAACTTTGAGGTCAGGAGTTTAAAAAAATTACTGTTCTTTGCACTTGTTCTTGCAGCAGGCAATAGGAATTGTTCACTCAGCCTCTCAAGAGAAAGCTTTGATGAAGGAAAGCATATTGGTAATAAAGCACTAGTTTTGTCTTGTTTCTCTGAAATAGAATTCATCTGACCTTGAGTGAGGGTGGTGGGACCAGGTGTTCCCATGTTCTCACAACTACAGGAGGAGAGAAGATGAGCTTTGTAGCACTGTCTTCTCACTCCTAACCCAAGGGGTTTGGCAAAACTGTGCTTACCTTCTGCTTTCTATAGAATGGGGAGATGCTAGTTGGGAAAGCACCTTGCTGCAGTTTCTAATAGCTGGAGTTGCCCTGACATTGTGGTGCTTGCACATTGTTTTGGCCTGTTACTATCTTATCCAAGCAGGCAGCTGGGAAGGATGGGAATGATACGAAGCAGAGAGGGAGGTTGGTTGTAACAGGGAATGGAGCCCAGGACTCCTGGTTGTCAGTAAAATGCCTGAAAGTTAATGCTCCCTTGATCCATAAAGTCCTTAAGCCCAAAGCTTTTCATATGACATCCTCCATGGGAAATGGGAATGACTAGTTTCTGTGGGTCTTGGGGTGGATAACATCAGTGGACCCAGTAATGAACTGAACTTTCCCAGATATAAGGAATATGGTATGCTGGCACTTGGCTATATGGAGTGAAATACACCCTCTGTTTTAATTTGGCTCAGTTGTAGTGTTGCTAATACTTTTACTGAATTTAGGAATATCAGCTTGGAGTAGGGTGGCTAGTTAATGGTGTTGAAGTGCTATGACATTTACAAAACAAAGACTTGGCTGGAGAAGCACACTCTGGTTTGAAGTTAATTGCTGTACGAAGTGTAGTCACAATGCTGGAGATGGATGCAGTCAAAAATCAATGAGCTATTTAAAAAGCAAAGCCAACCATTGCCATGAGAAACCTGCCAACCATCACCACCACTGCTTCTCATTTCTGTTATTTACTGCTGGATTATAGAAATGCAGAAGTGTTGTTTTTTAAAAACGTTTCTGTAATCCCTTGCTACTTGGTCATTTATTCAGACACATTGTTACCCACCCCTTTCCACTTGTCTAACCCTGCTAAGCAGAGTTTTGTGCTCTGCTGACCTTAGTGCTGAAAGTTGGCCGGGATATAGAATTTGGTTTTGGCTCAATGCAAAAATGATTTCCTGCAGAGAGGCTTCATTAGACTAATTCTGTCCCCTTCCTAGATACTCTTCACTCCTCTTCCAGTTCACCAGCGAACCAGCACTTTACAGGATACTCTTTGTCCATAGACCTGAAGCACTTTGGAAAGGACTTCAGTGTGGGTGCACTGATGCTGGGGATAGATAGTGAGGCACAGGGGAGGGAGAATGTCTTTCCTAAAGTGACACATCACACCGCAGCAAGAGCCAAGAATGCAGCTTAGATTATCTTTGTGACTTTTTCTGTTCCCTCTAAAAAGTATTTGTGACTTCTAGAGACCTTGGAGGGGAGGGAATTTTGTCTGTAGTCTCCTGAGCAGTTTGTTGCAGGAGTGAGAGATGCTTGCTTTGTCCTTGATCTTGGCACGGTTGGGCTACTTTGCCCTGACTGGAGGCCAGGTCAGTGTTTCAGGGCAGTGCAGTATGAGGAAGGAGTGTTCTGCATCAACTCTTAGGGGATAAGATTGCTCCTTTGTGTTTTGGTGCTACATGAAAGTTCATACATGCAGTGTGCTTAGTGTGCCATGAGTCTGGGGGAAGGAATTCCCCAGGTTTGCTATCCACTGTAGAATAGTTTGTGGTGGGTAGTGGTAATGAAGGATGAGCTGTAGGGTAAGAGAGGCAGAGTCCATGAGGAAGAAGTGCCCTGTGTAACCAGTGAACTTGAGTGCCCTCGTGATGAGGCATAAACCCATGTGGGACAGAGGGTCTTCTGGTTCTGCCATCCAGGTTTTACCCTCTGTTGGTGCTGCCATGTCAGTAAATGGCACGTGTTATTCTGTGTGGCAAACAGGGACTGTTGGGGAGGCTGCAGGGCCACCTAGTGCAGTGGGGCCAGCAAATGAACAGGGAAATCTATCAGAAATATAAACATGCTTCGCTCTTACCCTGCTGTTCCACTGAGAGTGGTAATTCCAGTGTCCCGAGTCTAGGCTGAGATGCATCCGTTATCCAATAGTGTAAATTTTCTGTTGTTGGGTCCACTATGCATTAATTCTTATTTGCCCAGGTTATCTTTGGCTACCACAAAAGATTGGCAGTGTTGACCACATGTAGACAGCTACGTGTCAGGTGGCTTGTTTTAAACATTCTGCCTACTAATTCTATTGCCTGACTTGATTCACAAGTTCTTTATTTTAAAAGTATAGTGATTGTCTCTATCTTTTGTGTCAGGTACGATTGCAGGGCCCGAGGCTTTGCTGAGACTTCAGTCTTTGTTTGCATGTTGGGTGAAGGAAGGGGGGTGTTAAATTCTTCCCTCTAATTGTCCTTTTCTCAGCAAAATAAAAAGTTTGCAGTGTGCTATTCCCTAATGCTCTCACCTTTTATCTTCTGAATGTGCAAAATTAAAAGAAAATCTTGCTAGTGTGCTGGGGACTGTGAGTAAATATTAACATTACATTGTGAATGTTGATTATTGAAGTCAGTGCTCACTGTGCAGCTCCTATATTCTGTCTCTAAACATTTCAAATGGTCTGGGGTTGTTGTGGTTTTGTTTTGGTTTTTTTTTTTGATTTTTTTTTTTTTCCTGGAAGGCTTCCTGTAATGCTTTGAAATACTTTTTCAAAAGTTGTGTGTGTACTTTTGTCAAGATTCTAGATTCAGACTGATGTTCTTATGCTGTACATTACAAAAAAATTGATGTGTTTCTTGTGTGGTGTCTTGTTCCATTTTTCGTAGAAATTGGAATCAGTGTGATGATCTATTATCCATTAATAAGAAATTTGCCTTATTTCTGTGTACGTACAAGCTGAAAATTAAATGTGGAAGAAACCCAAATAAACCTTCCCCTTTAATATTTTTCTGTAGTGCAGATTAAACATAGAATGAGCTTATGCAGAAGTTCATTCCAGCCTCTCATGTCCCCTAGGACTCTGTGGGCCTCTGGATTTTTCCCATACTGTTTCATCTCCCCATTGTATGTTAAGAAAAGCAAGTATCCAATTTTTTTTTTTAATGTTTCCTGTTTTTTCAAGGATATATAAATCCAGCTGAAAAGATAATTTTTCTAATCAAACTACTGATCCCATTCTTTGTTTCCCTTGATACTGTTACCCTCCTGCATGTAAAATATGCCTTTCATCCTGTATTTTCCAGTGTGGCCCATACTGCTGGTCACCTCTGATCTGTCATTGAAAGGTCAGGCACTGTCACAGGGCAGTACTGCAGCCTTTTCACTTTGTATTTAAGCTCAGATGGGCACATTTTTGATTTTGTCCTATTCTGTCTTTCATGTTAGAGACGTGAGCTGTAAAGATGCTCTGTGCCTTCATTGTTCTTCCTTTAAATGCCATTTATTAAATCTCTCCGTAAGGTCATAATAAACAAAATATTTGTGAAAGGTCACCCCAAAATACACTGAATCTGCTGCCTCTTACATTGACCAGGTTTCCCCTGCTTGAGCCCCTTTCTGTCCTTCCTCCCTGTGTGTGACTCTATTAGCTGTTGTCTGCCTTTCCTTTTAGTGGCAGCCCTGAGACAGGCACCAGGATTTAGCTGGGATCCCTCCAGCACCTGTGGTCCTGGAGTTTTATTAGCATCCCTAAGTGCTGTGGTGATGTCAATAACTGTTGTATGTGCTAACTTGTGTGTGTTTCTGATTGCATTAATGTACCCCCTGGCTGTGCCCTGTTGTTTGGGCAGTTTGTTAGGAAGAGGGAATTATTGGTCTTTAAAAAAAACACAGGATAAATCAAAGGGAGCAATAATGGAGGAAATCAGAAATTTCCAATGACTTCATGCTTTCAAAATAGCAAATTCAAGTGGAAAAGTTAATGAAAACTTAGGAGGAACACTTAATTGTAGCCATGAAATGAAAATCATTGTCTTGCAAACTCTATCTAGTAACAAAGATCATGTTCACAGAAGTCTTTATAGATAACTAAAGCTAGTGACTGTATTGTTAATAGTGGATTTCTCCTTAAACATAGGAAAACCTTTATATCAAGTCTTATTTATTATTCTGACATAACCTTCTTTCCAGTGCCAATCTAGAGTCATATTTGGGAGCAGTTCACTGGTGGGAGTTCCTGGGGTTTGATTTATGGAATAGTGTGCAGTTTTTTCTCAGGAATGCATATGCAGAACTGTGCTTGTGGATAACTGGGTGATATTGCTGGAAACTTACATTGGAAATCATTATGCACTTATGAGTATTGAAGTTTTTGGCTGGTTACTAGAATTGCAGTGCTCTGACTGTTAAGCAAAATTGCTGTACTGGTTTAGATCTCTTTATAGCATTTAATTGGTTAAGTACAGGTTTTATGGAATTGTTTGGCCCAAGGGTTTGAAAGGACAATATAATTCCATGTGAAGTGGTGAGAGAAATATACATTAAATACATTTAAAAAGGAAACAGCAGATTTGGATATCACCCTTTTTAGCCTTTATAATCATCATGTAAATGTGCTTTCTGAACTTGTCTGGCTGTGGTTGCCATTTGATGCCTTGAATGCCAGCAATTTGGGGCAGGGACAGTCACTTCTTTACCTATTTATAGCTGTTGTTCAGGCAGTGGGGGTTGGGCATGTTGGTGCTAGAATAAGAAATGTAATATACACACATACATGTCATGTGACCACGTGCTTGATTTTGTGCCATCCCTGTGTCCACATTTCACCTGTTGGTGGTATTTGCCTTTTCTTCCTCTGTTCTTCCCAGCACCTCATCAGGCTGTTGGCTGTATCTCTGGAGTAAAAAAGTGCAGTGGAACTGTAGCCCAATAGAGCAATGACAGGTTAGATGAGAGAGAAAGGCAACACAGAGACAGCTGGGAGAGAGTGTGTTTTGTTAATTAAAAAAAAAAATTAAAAAATTAAGGACCTGTAAAAGCAAAGTGAGCAGATGAATCTGGGGGCTTGTCTTGTCTACCTCGGGAGACTTCAGCACGATTCCTGTTGTGGTGGCAACTTTCTGGAGACAGTATTTATGGTATCTCCTTCAGTGTCCTTGTTTCTGGAGTTACACACTTTATTCACAGCCATGTGAAATTTCTGTGGCCTCCTTCCTGTAGGGTGTTTTTCTCCCTCTATCTCATTCTTGTTATGGATTTCTGCCATTTGTGTGGCATTGCAACACCTGTGTCATTACTGCTCAGTCTCTAATTACAGCAAGTCCCTCAAACCAGTGATTCTGCTGCTGGCTGGGTGAGCACTTCAGTAGGAAACCAAGTTGTTCTCAGTGCAGCCAAGTCCAAGTTGCCACTGACATTTTGTGAAAAAAAGTGGGTGAAAGTGTGGTGACAAATTTTTGAATAGGAGTGTAAGAAGATCCTGCACAAAACTTTTTTGGAATAAAAAGACCACTGACTCTGAGTTTGGGGGTATTTCAGTGATAATTCAGCTCTTAACGACACATCTCTTTTCTCCCAAAGATGGTCGGTTATTTAAAATTACTGTTGTTGTTTTATCAGTCTTTTGTTGTGAGTTTGAAAACAGGAAAGGCATTCTTTTAGGCCATTTTTAGATGCAAGGCTGTAGATGTTCTTTGAACAAGGGAGTTACTTCTCTTGGTTATACTGAAACTGTTGGGCCATTCAGTAGAAATACATGAAAAACCATTGTAGAGAACTAAGTGTCAAAGGACTGATTACAGGAAATTCTTCATTCTTACTTTTGCATTTTGAGACTTCAAAAAGAAAATGACTGAGACTACAGGGTTAAGAGGGCAGGATCTCAAAGCAAGTATGTTTAGGGGAAAGCAGTAGCTTCCAGCCTCAGCTCTGTGCTCCGCTAATGGTGCTGTGGCATTGCAGTTTGTGTTCTCTTTTCTGCCAGCTGGAGCCTCTCAATGGATGAAAACTGTACTTAGATAACTAAAACTTTTGTTTTCAGGTTTACAGGTATACACTTTAATTATTCTTCTACCTTATCTTAGGAGGCAAGTGTATAATGTCTTAGATTATTTTGATTTTGTTTTTAGAAATAATAATTTGTTACGCAGATGTATTTTGTTTTTGCTCTTAGAGCAGTTTGATGTATGTGCCTTTTGGTAATGCTGTGTAACATAATGCATTATTGATCTAAACTGTTATGTGTGTGTAGCTGTAAGAAAAAGAGGATAAAATTTTCTTTTCTCCCAGTTATTAACACAAAGTGACTTATTGCTGCTGTGTGGTATTTTATTCATGGGCTGGGACTTCACTGTGCTGTATATAAACCCCTAAGACACCATGCCTGTCCCAGGAATATCACGGTTATTGTAACAGGAGATACGGGAATACAGACAGATGGGAGGGTGTGTGAAAGCAGTGGGATCATGTGTTTCAGTAAAAGAGATTGCAGTCTGAGTGTTTACAAGCACATTTGCCATGCTGGGATTTTTAGGTCAGATTTCAGATTTGAGTCTGACCTTCGTTCCTGATTTGCCTGGTGCTCCAGAGTGTCACGGCATTCCCGGTCACTCCTCAGTTCAGGGCACTGGGCTTGGCAGGCTTTGAGGATGCTTCAGGTTAAAAAGAGGTGTGCTTGATTTAGAGTGAGCTTATTCACGTGAGCATTTGCCTTCAGACAGGACATTTTCAAAACTTTTTAAGAATTGCAGCAAACTTTGGAGGTAAGGAAAGTAAAACTGTTGGTACGCTTGTTTTGTGTTTCGGGGGGGGGGGGGGGGGGG
>JAWWEU010000011.1:24546014-24563030 GCA_035583155.1 Acropternis orthonyx | reverse complement strand
TTTTTTTGGGTTTCACCCCCCCCCCCCCCCCGCCAATCACAAATGAACACATAGATAGTCTTTTTTCACCTCTTTGTTACTTCAGTTTTCCCCTGTTGTCCTTGATGCTTTTCCCTCAGGTGTCTCTCCTGAGGAGGAATGTATGTGCAGAGAAGGGAATGCCCTGTACTTGCTGGTTGCTCCACCTCTGGTTTAGGGTCACTGATTTGGAGCTGGACAGTTGGACATCAGAACAGCTGAGCCGCCTCCTTGTGCCCCTGCATGGCAAGGCTGTCAGAGCTGCTCTGAAGCTGGACTGGGACCAGTCCTGTTTCTCCCAGTGTGGTGGGAGAGACTGGAGTTTGTAAGGATGCAGAAACATGAAAATAGACTGCTGTGCTGTTACCATGTAGAGGTATCTGCTCAGATCCATGGTATGTGAATGTGATTCTCACTAAAACTTACCCTTCTATGTGACTGCAACTTGAAATGGCTTTTCATCTGTCCTCAAAAATACCTCTGAAATACATGCAGTGTATCAGATTTGAAGCAAATGTGGATTCCTTGTCCTGTGCCTTCTTCATGGACATCTCTTTGGATTGCATTTCTACTCTTGGGCCATGCAAGTGGAGTGTAAATATTTTAGAAGTGTAGCTATTGGATTATGCTTTTGTTTGCTGTTTTTCTGAGAGTTGGGATTAACTTAATGAAATACTGAATCTGTAATTGTCACCATTCTTGCAGAAAGCTTAAGACATTTTCTCTAAACTCAGATATTTTAGATTTAGGAAGATTTGTATGTGTATATATAAGATCTGCTGCATTATTTTTTGTCCATTTTAGTGAGGAAATAATTGGTGCTGCTGCTACTTATCAGCTTCCCATTGAGTCTACTGTTCTTCAAACATAATGTGAAGGAGCTCTTTCCTTTGGTGTGAATCTGAAAGCAATGTAAGAATAGGACTTGGAAATAAGTAATTTATGAGTTGTCTTCCCCACATACTCGCAAGTCTTTCCTTCAGTCTTGCTTATTCACAGCAGCTAAAGGGTGTTTTTTTGTCAGATAGTGGAGGATCCAACAGCTTTGTCCTGCTGAGGATAACTACATCTGCTCCAAATCTTTGATCAGGAAGAGAGGGGTTTGAGATTGGCTCTCTTTTTCCTGTATTAAGACTTAGCTCTTTGATGTACCATTCTAAAATTAGGACCTCTGCAGATGTTTACATTTGGAATGTAAGTACTGATGCAAACCTTGGTAGATTCTTAATAGAAAGAAGAGCTTTAACAGTTCTTGCACTTTTTGCTGTGACTGATTTGCAGTTGTGTAATTTCTTCTCCAATTTGTGCTGTCAAATGCTTGGAAGAGCTTCTTTTACCTTCTTTTAGATTGCTGAGGGAAAGAGGTATGTTTGTATGTGATGTAATAATTTCTTTACCCTTTCTGTTATTGCTTTTGTTTGGTTTCTCATAGTATCACTATAAAGAGAAGGCTATGAACAGAAATAGAGGCTTTTCATAGCAATAAATAGTATGTATCTGCTGCCAGGATTTTAGAGGTGCATATGTAAAAACATGGAGCTTTTAGATCTTTTCCCCCCTCTTAGTTGTGTTCTGAGAAGGCTTCTTTCAAGTGTCTGTGTTTTCCATATGTGACCAGTGATTCCTGGAATACCTGAAGCCCTGTGCCCCACTGGCACCTGGTGTAGAAGCTGTTGCTCCAAAAACCACTCCTCATTCCTTCTCCCTGTGACCAGGCTTAGCTTGGCCAAGCCCAGCTGCAGAGTCCTCTTTGGATCCATGGAACAGCACTCACACAGCTGGATAAGCAGTAATTTTGGTTGGATAAACAGCACTCTGAGAAATGGAGCTGACCAGACTGAAGCCAGTTATCTAAGCTAGAACTTTTCTACGTGCATTTAATCACTTCCTCATGTGTTATTTCCTGCTTTTTTTTTTCCTCTTGGTAGTTTTGGCCCAGGTGGTTGTGTGAAAGTCACAACAGAAAATATGGGCTAACATCTCTGGAAAACCTTCCTTCTGTTTCTTCCCATTCGGATTCCTCTAAGGAAATGTTTTGGCATGTGGCAAAGAGCTGCTTTTTATTTTCTTCTGTGGACTAGAGATTAAAAATCAGGGTGGGTTTTTTGTCTGGCTCACCAGGGATCCCTCAACATGATCCCGGTGCCAGTCATGTAGATATGCAATGAACATTAATTGTGAGATGTTTTTCTTTTAAAAGCAGAGAGGTGTAGGTCACTGAAATATGCTACAAACTTCCAAACCTGAGACTCATCCTTTTGCATGGCGCATGGGGAGAAAAGAGGCTGTAGTGAACTGCATCCTTCCCTTTTCACTAAAAGTGGTAGAAAAGGAGCATATGAGAGTTGTACATATATAGTATAAAACATTAACACTGAAGATAAAATAATGGCCAAAAAATCGGGAATGGTTTTAAATGTTCAAAAATACAAACACGTTTATGGGATGTATTTCATGTTTTTAATCCTTTCAACTTTACACTCCAGAAAGACTACTTTTCTAAAGTGTAGTCATCTGTAAGACAGTGGCCAGAAAATGTGGGAAACCACCAATTTTATTGCCAAAAAATTTTAAGTTTTAGGGTTACTAGCAAATAAATGGGAAATTAAAGAAACAGTGGACCACCTGCAGGAGGGTGAATCCTTTTAGGCCAAACTACTTTGGTGTTCATTTTTTTTTTTTGATTAGTTATGAATGCAAAACAGAATGAAGCATTCATCTTGCCTTTGGTCTGAAAGGAGTTAAAACCCCTGGTAAGCTTTTCACTGATTTAATTGAGCTTGGACCCTGACTCCACAGATAGAATGGAACTAAAGCTTTTAAATTAGGATGCCAAAGAAAAAGGGAGGCTTCTGTTTCCCCGGTGAAGATTACTTTATTGGGATGTGCCATGGAATATATTGTTCAGTGGCAATTGAGGGAACCACAGTGGGTATGAGCCAGCTCTAAAACCCTCCTCCTGGCTACCTACAGGAATGGATTCCTGGGAGAAGGATCATTCACTCCTGCTGGGGGACAGTTGAAAGTCAGCAAGTGCCAAAAGAATTTGAGATACAAAAAAATGTTAAGTGCCGATGTATATATGTGTGAAGACAGGCAGGCACAGGCTTTTTTTAAATTTGAATTTAATAATACAATTTATGGAGACTGAGTCCAGCAGAGGAACTAAATGTAAAAAGAACCAAAATCTACTGTAGTGAATTTTGCTTGAAAACAAAATTATTACACTGTTTTAGCATTACAGCTTCATGCTGAATATAGCAGCAAAAATACTCTTTCACCCCTGTCCTAATTCTAAGACAGAACCACTCTGCTCCTGCTGCTTCTGTATGTGGTAGGAAAATTTGGAGGAGCTGGAGGAAGAGGAGCAATACTTTGATACTCAAATGGGCAGAGTAAAATCTGCAAAGGGAATGAGAGAAGGTGAGATATTCTGATGCCATTATACTTCAGAAGGAAAATGGACCATTTTTTGGTTGGAGTCCTTGAGAGTTCTGTGGATGGAGAACTTCTGTGCCCAAAAGATGGTGGGTTTTTTTCCCCTCCAGCTGTATTAATTCATCTGATAACAGATGCAATCCTTCCCTATTAACCTTTCACTTTCCAATATCCTCACTCTGCCATCCTTACAGCAAAGCTGTTACTGTTCAGTGCCAGACCTGTTTTGAGGCATTTATGGCTGTTGTGCAGTAACACACCCAACACAAGCTAACCCAGCAGAGCATAACAGGAACCCTCTGAGTTCTGGCACTGCAGCTGATGAGTCTGAGAGCTGCGGGCACTGCTTTGAGGTGGAAGCAAAGCCAGTTTATCTGCAGTCTGCCCTGCTGGTAGGGAGTTCTTGTGTATGTGGATGCTGAGGTTCAGTCATTGTCTTTCCTGCAGACCTTAACTGATGCCACCTTCAAGTGGCATTTGGTTGCACAAGCTGCCTTTTCTGCTGAGTGTGCCTTTAACTTCAGAGTGGAGTGCAATTTTTTTTAACTAGTCAGCTGCTCTGCAGTTGGAGAATAGGAGATGTCGTTGCAGTGGCTTAAATCAGAATTTGTTTTAATTTTTTGCTTTGTGATCCACGCACTTTGTAATGGGTTATGAGATTTGTCATCTCTTTTTTAAAGTATTCATGAAACTTCCTCCCTCCCTTTTTTTCTCCTAAATATGTTCATTAGGTCTGAGCAACAAGTTTAGCCACAAAAATGATATGGCTATTCCAAAAATACCTAAGAATTCAAGGGCAAATAAGACACGTAGAAAAAAACTATATGAAAAGAACTGTGTCCCTGCACACCTACCCACTGTATGCTTAGAAATAACATTCAGATGAATAGCAAAGATAAAATAAGCCCTGGGATGGCACAGCTTCAAGGAAAATGCGAAGAACTAGTGAAGGTTTCTAAGATTTCTTAGTTATCTCTCTGTCTGAAAACTGATTCTTCTCTTGACTATTTGAGGGTGGAGTAACTTGAGTGAAGGCTTTGGAGTTACACCAGGTATGACTGGTGTAAATTACAGCAGCATGAGACCCACAGTGATTTATCTTGTGATGGCAGAGACAAATCTTATCTGAACACTCCTGGTTCTGTAGAGGATGAAACGTTCATTTTCCTGTCATCACTCAAGGCAATAGACAGTTTTATCTAATTTTATAATCTGTCTGAACAGAGCAGTTCTGAGGCTATAAACATTATTTAAGGATGTGCTTTCTTATATTTCTGAAGCCATCATCAAGGTCTATTCCTCAAGCAGGCATCTTTTCTATAGGTCTGCTTTTGATCTTATTTTATGACCAATGGGTTTTATAGCAAGTTTTAGTGAGTTTTTATTTCAAGTTCAATAAAACACTAGAAGCAAAAAGCAGGCTTCCAGCCCACCCATTCTTCCCACCACAGTGCCAGTGACACACCTTTTGGGAGTGCTGTCACATCAAATGCCACCAGAACACGTGCTGGGTTTCATGGTGCAGTGCGAGGTCCTGGTTAAACAGGGGTCAGAATGGAGCTGTCCTGACCTTGGCATGTGGCTTAAAATCTGTGCTGTAAGACTGCAAGCCTGACAGGATGGAAGCACAGTAAAACATGAATACAACTGATGTGCATTTCTTCAAAAAAAGTAAAAAAAAGAAGTCATGTTATCCAGTACCTCAAAATTCTGAAGACTTTGGATACCCTTGCAGTGGGTAAGGCTGCTAGATTAGGAGAGGGTTAGGGAGGCTGTTCCCTCTGTTAGTGTAGTATCCAAGACGTTCCCTGTGTGAGGTGTTGGGGACCCCCGCAAGTCTGCATTCAGGCCAGGGAAGAGACTGGAATTGTCTTCTAATATCCCTTCTTTAAAGAAAAGAATGGATGTGATATTTATTGCTGCATCACTGTGACTTCCTTTCTGCCCAAACCAAAGATCACTACATGATGTGCAAGCAGGGTGAGTTTCTGAAGATGACAACCCTTCTCCTGGTGGGGATGCACTGGCACTGCCCTGGATAGTGTCTCCGAGGACTGGAAGCTCTTCCAGAGCGTTAAAACAACGTTCTTTTCTAGGAGGCAGTGGCATGGCTTTGTTTTGGTGCTTCATTCAGGACTGTGCTGGCACTGTGATGAGAAGGGTGCTTGGAATCACCTGAACACATTGTTCTGTCAAGTAAGTCTTGGTGCCTCAGGACAGCTCTTCATCCTCATCATCTCCCTTCCACTCATGGTGACTTGCTGTCTCCACAGGTCAGGCTTCAGCCTTGGGTTCATGTGCTCTGAAGTCTGAGGTTCTTTGTTGGCTTGGAACCAAAGAACTCAGTGTTCTGTAGATCAACCGTTTTGATTTTGCACAAGTTTTATTGGGCTGCCAGGATATGAGTTTCAACAGCCTGAGGGCTCTTGAATGAAGGAACTCAAAGTCTATTTACACGCTAACCTTTGAATTTCTCAGATTCACATGTGTGATAATTTGTTTGAATAAAAAATTGGATATAAAAATGGAACTAAACCTTTATGATGACCTTTAGAGTAATTTGGACATATTCTCATCTATTTAGAACTGATGCAGTTACTGATCCATGGTGTGGGTAATGAAACTTTATCTGAAACTGTTTTAATATTTGTGTTGAGCTGTAAATGAGAAAATGCTTTTTCTTGTTAGCATTTGAATGCTATTTCTGGTTGGGATTTTTTATGTTTTCAGTGTTGTTTATAAGCATAAAGAGCTATGGATGTGTTCTTTCTTCTGTTTTCAATTTTGGGCTCCATTTAGATTCCATCTTTCAATTTACCTCTGGCTGTGCTCCCTCCAAGAAGGAGGAGGAGCATCTTGACATTCTAGTTATTGAAGTGGTTTACTCTTCATTTTTTAAAAAAATAATTATGCATATATGATTTGAATATGCATGTTGTGTGAAACAAAGTTTTCGGTGTTTTTCATACCGCTTTGTTTTGAGGACCATTCCATGTTGTTGGATTGAGCTGTATTAGTTAAAGATTGGATCTGCATGTGATGTTTTAGAAGTGGCAATTGCAGAGGAGTAAAATGAACACCCTTTACAGTGGAAAATCACGTGATAGCTTCAGCTGTGTGGTCTTTAACCAGGTTTGATTCAGGTTGGCCTGCCTTAATGTTGGGGGTCTTTTAAGCCTTGTAACACAGAAAAACTATCAGAATTTGTTTCAAAAATATTCTGAGATAGGACAGTGTGCAGTCAACACAAAATTATAGATCAAATTCGAATGTATGGGAGGGTCATCACCAAATCATTCCTGGAAGAATTTAAAAAAAAAAAAAAAAAGGTGGGAGAATCACTTGTTCTGCTTAAAATCTGCTTTGAAGGTATTAGTAATAATTTTGTTGTACACCATTAAATCTGAACCTGTGTAATCTGTTGGCCAGAAAGAGTGTGCCTTGTGACTTGATTTCATTTACACAAGGAGATTTCCCCATGCAGCATCTTTGCTCTCAAGGTCCAAGCAATGACCTTGTGCCATCTGTTGAATAGCTGTGAAAATACACCATGGTAAGGTATGTTGTGTGATGTGGACACTGCTTGCTTATAAGCTGAGGAACAGAATTCATCAAAACTCTGTGTATGTATCTTTGGCTGGTGCCAGGGAGGATTTAAAAAAAAAAAAAAAAGGCAAAAGCCCTCCTCCTATTTTTTTTTTTTATGGAAAATGAAATCTTTTTCAATCAGCATTCTTGAAGTGAAGTGTGGCATTCCTTCCCAAAAGAACCCATTCAGTACATCGGAGGGGCTCTGGGAGTTCCCTGCTGTCCCTGTGTGGGATTAGAGTGTTTCTATTTGCAATTCATCAATTTGATTCAAGTCAGAGCCAGGCTGAATCTTAACTCTGTGAATGTTCCTGAATGTCTCTGAATAAATGGATCTGTTTTACCCCGGAACAGAACCAGAGTGCTTTGCAGTTACATCTACAGTCAAAAGACTCCTGTTGATAATGTTGGAATACCAGATTAATAAAGCTAAAAATGCCATCTAGGTCAGCACTAGCAGCCCTTTGGGGTTTGCTGCACTTTCAAATCAAAATCCTGCTGTTGGGTTATCAAAAGACATGTGCTCAGTGCCTTGTTACTAAGAAAACCCAGCCCAAAACATCTATATCAGTGCACATGTGGGAGTTTAAATGCACATGTCAGCGTCTCAAACTGACTTTGGATAGTTTCTCACTTTAGGCAGCAGAATTTCCTGATGAAAAATAATATTTACTAAGTACTTTCCCAGTCATATTATTTATTAAATCCATATTGAATGTGCTTGCCTGCAGAATAAAATGATTTTGGCTATGCAGCATAACAATGAGCTATTCTAAAAAATTTTAAAGAAAAAAAAAAGCTACTTTTATTAAAAGAAGCCAGATGCCGACTTCATGTATTGTGGGGAAAGAAATCCCATGTAAATTCAGTCCCTTCTCACTGATTCCCCTTAGTGAAATTATATCTAGTGTTTTGATCCAATGCAATTTTTAATGCACTAACATCTCTTGGCTCGAGAGGCTCCTTACTCTTTCCAGACCAATAAATCTGTGATTCTGCTGCACTAGGTTGGTTTTAGTGTTTTTGGCAGTGCAGTAACTCATGTTGCCTATTGATGATTTCTTTGGGTTTTTTAGTACATTCTGACATTCTGTTCATTCATTACATCTTCTCATAAAAGAAAGCAATGTCTTCTCTTGTTTTCATAAATTTTGAAGTGTATTTTTAAACAAAACAATTTTAACTGTTCAAGCCCCAGTGAAATAAAGTAAGCCAAGCAATAAGGTAATTATTACAGTACTATTAAAAGTTTCAGAGCTTTAAATACAAGTATGACAAGTGTGTGTTATGGCCTGCATTTAAATTTGTCAGCAGAGACCTTGTATTGCAGTTGTAGGCTCTGATTCTGCATACCCACAGCGTTCTTGAAGGCAAAGTTAAGAGCACACAGGTAAGACCTCAGGAACAGGATTTAGCAACGTGTTTATTTCTATTGTTGTCTGCTCAAGTCCCACTTTTCCTTTAAAACTTGTTCTTCTCTAGCGTGTATGAAGTTACTGGTTGGCAGTGTCAGGTTTCACACCTCTTTTCTATAGGGTGTCTTGAACTAAAGGTGACAAGGGGTCACTGAAGGAATGCTCAGAAAGAAATCTACTCAGAAATGCTCAGTGGGATGTATTTAGAGCTTTACCTCTCCCAGGTTTTCCATGTGCCATGGCAGTAGTGTGCATCTTTAGTGTAGGTCTTCCAGGTCAAATTCCATGGTAGTGGAAAGCTGAGCTTTACAGCAGCAGAGAAGTTTTTGGCTGCCTGCTCTCACCTGTGTGTGCAGCGGCTGGAGAGTGCCAGGAGTAGAGCTGGAATCGCACAGAGCATCCCACATTTACTGCATGTGCAAGTGGCTGTGCCCAGCAGTGGTGGGAGAGTGGCTTTTGGGACAGACAAAGGGATTGCCTGACACTTTGACTCTGCAGGGGGGAAAAATGGAGAAAACCCCAAATCTCCCCAGTGGAGCCTTAGATAAAATAGGTGAAATTATGTTTCTGAAGGTGAACATTTAGCCGTAGGTGAGAGCTTTTAAAAGAGGGAAAAGTTGCTGAGCAAAGAGGGGCTTGGACTCTGGGGGGATTGAAGGCATTTTAGTATGTAGAAGATCGGAAGGATTTTTCTATTGCAGATGTAGAGGATTGTGGAGCAAAAAAAGAAAAGCTGGAAAGATTCAATATGTGTGTTAATGATGTCCCTGAAGAGGAAGTCTGCAGTAATCCCGTTCTGCTCATTCAGAAACTTCTTATTCAAGAGCTGGAGCTTCCTGGCAAGGATATTTTGGAGGGAAGGTGCTGACTTCTGAAGTGTAGGGGTTTTTGATAGGAGTCTAAAGGATTTAGGCTCTTCACTTTGGATAGGAGCAGTTTAAGTAGTACTCTCATAGCCTGATGAATACTCCACCTTGATTTCAAGTGAGATAATTTAAGTTCACCCTTAAAAGATCAGCTCTGTTCGTCTGGAGGAGAGAATATTGTCAGGATATGTTAATGTTTGTGACTGGCAATGCGGTGCAGCCCAGAGGGAACAGACAAGCTAATCCATCATGCTCAAGATGTCCTGAACAGTCAGCCCTGGTTCCTTGAACCAGGGTTTTCTAAGGAATCTTGGTCACTAGAAAATTTGTTCTTGACTTTGATTTGCCTCCTGGTAGTATCAGAAAGTCTGGGCTTCAGTACTGTTTTCTGTGGATCTCGCTTTTTTGCTTTCCTTTTGGGAGGACTCGGTGCTTCCTACACAGAAAAGGGAAATCGAGTGCTCTCACTGATCTCACAAGTCTAAAACGAGGGGCAATCCATATGGGGATAATGGGAATTTTTAAAATTCTGGTGTATAATAGAAGTTATCTTGTGGCAGTAAATGCCACAAGCTGCCAGTAAGGCCAGATGTGTGTGATGATTCAAGGATTATATGTGTTCTGTATGTCTTGCAGACCATGGTTTATAATAGACAACACTTCTTCTGAAGAGAGTTCATTTTTCAGTAGGATTTTTCCTGTTTCTCTAAAACTCAGACACATGTAGTGCTTCTAAATGGACCAGCACTCGCCTGCCCTGTGACCATTTTCCCTGCTCCCAGCCTCCCATATTTGTTTTAATAGCCTATAGAAATTGAACTGTTCTTCACTTTACACATCATTTACTTTATGCAGTGAATCACTCAAAGCAGCAAAACTGAAAAGTAATGAGCCATTCAGATGATTTTTACTGAAATTAAGACTTCAGTACTGTGCTGTTAGTTCCTTGTGATGGTGAGTTGAATCTTTTCTGATAAGAACAATAATCTTAAGAATGGAGCGTGCAGAGAAGGGGAAGGGTCTGGAGCACAAGTCTGATTGAGGGAGCTGGGGGGGCTTGGCCTGGGGAAAAGGAGAGTCGGGGGGACCTTATCACTCTCTACAACCACCTGAAAGGGTGGTGTAGCCAGGTGGGGGTTCATCTGTTCTCCCAAATAACAAGCAATAGCACAAGAATGAACAGCCTCAAGTTATGCCAGGCGAGGTTTAAATTGGATGTGAGGAAAAATTTCCTTACTGAAAGTATGGTCAGGCTTTGGAACAGGCTGCCCAGGGAAGTGCTGCAGTCACCATCCCTGGAGGGATTTAAAGGAAGAGTAGATGAGGCATCTGGGGATGTGGCTTAGTGGTGGATTTGGCAGTGCTGGGGAACAGTTGGACTCAGTGGTCTTGGAGGTCATCTACAACCTAAAGAATTCTGTGTTTCCAGGGCATTAAAGAAAAAGCTAAAAGCTTTAGGTACTTGCAGTTCCTAAAGCAATGCACGACCCTTCTTCACAACAGGAGGATGTGGCTGGCTTCCTGAAGGACAAGGGGAGAACTCCCTCAGCAGCATATTTTTGCTAAGCTTTGAATATTTTGGAAGAGCAAGCTGGATTTTTGGCCTTAGATAATTATGGGCTAGCAAATATATTTGAAGAAGTTAATGAAGACACTGATGAAAATAACTTCTGGTTCTTGCCTCTTCATATGAAAGCGTGATTTGTATAATGAGCAAAAGCATTGATACTAGAGACGGTTGGCTGTTTTATATTGCACATTTGGAAAGTTGTTAATAATCATGTCTTGTGACTGAATCCCATACAGTGCTGATCTAGTGCAGATATTTGACAGGGAAGATCTGTACTGTGTGGTAATTGTGGTAGCCTTTAAAGGATAACTAGGTTTTTTAATGTAAATAAATATATATTTAAAGGAAAAGATAAAAACAGCTGTAGATGGATACAGAGGCTGACCCATCACTAATGAAGTTCTCGCTGTATTTTCTGCCTGGTTCGCTCATACAGAGCCTGCTCTCCCTGCCTTGGAAAGTGTGCTTTCATATTAATCAGAAATTTCAAACCCAGGGCATAAAGCCTAAGACAGGAGATTGACTTAGTAATTATGCAGTTGGAACCCTGTGTTGCTCCACAGAGCTTTAATTTGAGAGAGCATTCATGTTACACTGTGGGCATCAGGGCTGGAACTATGCTGAAGAAAAAGATGAAAGTTCACATTTTCACTTGTCAGTAGGGTGGACTTTCAAGTAATTTGTCCTTCACAAGACATGTCCTAGTCAAAAGAACTGACAGTGTTCTACAGTTTCAGACAAAGAAGTACGTTTTGGTAGGAGAGCAGTTCTGAGTGTGTTGAGTGTGAGACACCAAGTCCTGCTTTATTGTCATAGTAGCGTAAGGGAGTTGTAAGTAATATGAATAAGCAGTGTTTTGTTTTTAAATGCATAGGGTTTCATGTGTGCAGATATTCCAAATTCATATTCCAGTGGGTAATGAAAGGAAAATGATCTTTTCCTTCTTCATGAAAGGGATTATTTGGCTGCTGTGGATGCTAGGGATGTGTCTTAGTGACCACAAGTCTGTTCCTTTGTGTGATCAGACCTGTATGGCTGTAACTTGGAGTTCTGTCTGCAGAAGTTGTAATAATACTCCTGCAGTTGAATTAAAGGCAAACCTTCATAAAGTGGTTTAAGTCCTGGAAAGAGAAGGGCTTTTTCCTCCAGCATTTTAGACTTTATTGGTTATTTGTCATCCCTGGTAGGCTTTCCAAACCCCGGTTTTGTTTTTGTGGAATTGTGAAGAGCATTCTTTGTCCTTAATTTAGTCTTGCTCTGACATCAACAACAGCCCAGTCACAGGAGGAAGTGTAATAACATTCCCTGAGGACCCCAGAGGTGTACAGTGGAAATAAATAACCTCTTTCATTGTGAAAATGAGGAAAGCCCTAGATATAGAAACATGGGGAATGACGATTTTTCTAATCATTAAGAGGTAAGAGGTTGGGTGATTAAATTGTGTTATTTCATAACCATGGTACTCTGAAGTAAGTGAAGTATTAACCATGCCCTAGTGTTCAAATGTGAACAAATTTGGCACTACTGAACTCAATGAATTCAGTGGCATAAACTTAATATTGGAGTGTTTGTGGCATTTGGGACTTTTGGTAGCTATCAGAGTCTTTAATGTCACTAGGGAAGCCTCTTCAGGAGTTTGAAATTATAAGAAGATATATGTTCCCATACTTAACATTTACTATTAAACGTTCATTTAATATTGTTCATACTTGTGACCAAAGAGCAAACTTTTTTGTTTGAATATCATATATTTGGGAGAACGATGGCTTTTGTGTTAAGTTGGGGTTTGCTCCACAGGTGAGTGATACATGAAGGATGCACAGGTTTTGATAAATCTGTCAAAGCAATCTAGTTTCTTTCAGATGTGAGCAGAAACAAATGTGTGAAAGCCAAATATTCCGTGTTTGCTGTAAAATCTTCCCAGTTTTGGTAAAGCAGCTTTAATTTATTGGATAGAATGCAGGTTTCTGAGAATTTGCGATGGAGTTGACATATTAATAATAGTGCTTGAAAACAGAACAGGGGTGGCTACTTAGCACTGCCCTTTAGGAACCAGGAGCACCACCCTGGGGCAGGAATCAATTGCATGGAACAGGTATGGTAAGTATCTTTAAGATTTAAAGAAATCATCCCGGGGTGATTTTGTGATTGCTGCAGATGTGTAGTTAATGAAGAGTTATGTGTAGTTAATGAAGAGTTCTAGGTTATTTTTACGGGGCTTATTCAGCCTTTCATGTGGACGAAGTAGAGATGCTGAAATGTTGTGTTTGCCCCTGTTGCAGTAACTTAGCCACTGCTGTTGCCCACTCCTGCTGTGTGTGATATGTATGCGCTGTGTGTAGGGCTGTTGATCTCTGCTGAGCTCCTGGTAAACAATGGGAACAATTCTTTTGAGAATCAGCGCCGTATTTGCAAAGGTAATGCAGAGAATGAAATAGCATGAGGGTTAAAGAAATTACAGTGAAACATAGATGCAATGGCCAGCAGCCAGTCCTTTTATAATCTGAGTCATGCTGACTTCTTTGAAATTATCTGTAGTTGGCTGATGGTTTAATGCCTCTTCTTTTGCAAGATAAATTACTTCCTTCTAGGAAGCATAGGTGCCCCTTAATACCATTCAGTTATTAGAGGAAACGTTGATACAGCATCACACTGCATGGTACTTAGACATACTAACATTTATTCCACCTTTGTGATGTAAATACTCTGCGTTGTAAATTTAAGAGCCATGGATCTGTTTTGTTTTCCAGAACAGGTTGCAAAATAACCCTGGGCTAGTTTAGCTTAAGATAAAGTTGACAGTGAGTAATTTTGTCTCAATATTTATTGAAAATGAGACTGAAATTTTTTAAATGGACACATACCAGTGTTCAATATTGTTGAGGTGATGCAAGTGCAGACCTAAACCACAGAAAATTTGTTCTGTACACCTGTGGAGATGATACAGTGCTTGATTTACTAGTGGTAAAATGTTCATGTTGACGTTTTTTTGATGTATCCTTTCGTACTTCTGTTTTTGGCTGTTTAGCTGGGACCCAGAAGGGTAAGTGTACACACAGGATGTGCATGTCAGCCTGGCAGTCAGGAATTTACTGTGCTTAGCAGTGTGAGACGTGTCACTGGTACCTTTCAAAATGTTAGACTGAGATCTTTTGTTTTTCCTGTGCAAATACAGACCAGATAAACAGCAACTGAAGGGGTTTACCATGTTAGGATGACTTGGCAGGCTTTGTGAGAAGGTACCCTTCCTTTTGGGAAAATCTCCACAGCTCAGGAACCCGGAGTATGGTAGAGTTTTGTTATGACTCTTCAAAAGAAACAACCAGTACTTTAAGTCAGCAGGGTCTCCTGGCTTAGCCTGTGCTTGTGCTCTGTATGTGCCCAGAAGGTGATGGAGTGAACATGGTGTGTTAAACCAGGGTCTTGCAGCCCCTTCCCCTGCGAAGGTGTGAGGGAGTACTTGTGGCAGTCACAGTGGAAATGTGTGTGAGGAGCAGGTAAAGCACGAGCAAAGTGCCATTCCCTGCAAGAGAGTGCAGCAGAATTAGTGATGTTTGGCACAGGTGAGCAGGGTCAGGCCCATAGCACAGGAGACACAATCCAGGTGTGATGACATGGGATGCTGGCAGGGCCTGCACTGGTGCTCCTCCTCCAACTTCTGAGTTAGAACCAAAGCCAGCTCTGCAAAGGTGGGATGTGGCTGATGGCGGCAACAAGACAGGTCTGAGCACTTGGTGCTGGGGAGGGGAGGATGTGTAGGCAAAGAAATCACTGCGTTAATATGAATTAATACCCATGTGTTTGCAGCAGGTATTCTTGGTCTTTTTTCTTCTTTATGGACTGAAATATACTACTCCCTGTTACTCTGTTCAGAAACAGCACTTGAAGGAATCCTGAAACAGGTATCACAGGCATGTATAATAAATGCAATAAGCCACACCTAGATTTTCTAAGGCAAGCTTAAATCCTAAAATGAATAGTGGTACTTGGAAAGAACTGGGGCTTTTGCAGCTGTAATGATAACCCTTCACTTGCCATGTGCCTCTCAAAGGATTGCACTGTTGTAGGAAATGTTGCCAGAATTCCCAGCTAGAAATCATGCCATATTTGAAGTGGGTTTATTAGCCCAGGATGCATTTCTCTTATGGAAATGGGGCATGAATACAGATATGAAACCAGGATCAGAAAAGGAAACAAAATTAAAAATAGGGCACAGCTGTACACCTGAATCAGTGTAGAGAGAGGAACTGATCCACGGGAATCTTCAACTGGGGGCTGTCTGCAGCCATGCAGTGATGCACCGACAGTTTGTCCTTTGTCCCTCATCCCTGCTGGTCATTGTCACACAGTCTCCTCTTACCTGCAGTGGTGGCAGCAGGACCCCACCCCCACCTTAAAATAGCTGACTTGAAATTTTACAGCAGTTCATGCGAAGTCTTTGAGGAACTAGGAGAGTTATGAAGACATTGTCAGTGAGACTAAAGAATTGCTTCAGGCAGGAAGTTACAGTGGGTACTTAGTCAAAATCACCTTTGCTAAGTACTGCAGGGCTTGGTGACAAGTACGAATTCTGATTAAAGTAGACACTATTGAAATGAATTCCAACTTTGTAATACAAGGATAACTTTAGAGGAAACATATCTGTGGAAAAGCCTTGGATTTAATCTCTATTAATGCTTTGAATAAATGCAGTTTATGTAGGGTAATGCACTCAGGCAAAGTATCTAAACAATCCTGTTGTGGCCTAAATTTTTACTTGTATTGAATTGTGTGCAGAAGTTTTGTATAAAAAATAAATGTATTCCCCAAATATGTATCATGTATGTAGAAATGGCATGGGCTAAAAGCAGTGAGAGAAGATTCCCAGGGTCCTGAAAGAGCAACATAATTCAGTACGTGCTTAATTTAAACAATATTTCCATTGGTTTCCAAGAGATCATCTGCATTGTCAAAATTAAGTACAAGCTTAAAGAATTTAACCCAAGCTAAAGCAAAAATTAACAGAAATCAGTCTGTCCTGATACAGTTCATTACTCTGTAAACTTGGTTTATTTTTCCTTTAAATTATGCAGTTGCAAGTTGTACCATGCAGCTTATTTAAGGAAAACTTCAGTACTTACAGTATCTCAGTAGGGGATGGTTGTATACATATGGGTTTGATAAATGGGCATGAATTAACAAACATTCATCCTGAAGTATCTGTTCTTTATAATATTCTTCCATGAGAATGAGACCATAATATGACTGAAGTTCAAACATTCAAGGGATTCCCAGAAAAAACAAACATTACTTCCTCTTCCAAATCTTCTCATCAGTGTTGTTTTCCAACACTATGTTGTGTTCCAGCACAGCAGATGTTTAACAAAGGGACTGAAAGTCTTATTCTTCACTAGTGATACTTTGCAAACAACAAAGTCCCTTTACAAGTTGTTGTCTTAAACCATGTAATTGAGTACAAATCAACAAACAAGAGAATGTGTCTGGTATCCAGGATTTTGTTCTTGGGCAAAATTCAGCCTTTTCAGGAAGACTTCTGTACAGGTATTACATACTTTTAATGGTATTTGAGTGAATTTCAGGTGATTGGAGGCCTGGAAGCCTTGAATTGAGGCTGTGGTTCCTCTCTAGTTGAACCTGTAGTACCCTCAAAGGGAGCACTGTTGGCCTCATCCCCCTGCCCTGTGTTGCCTCCTCCATTACCTTACACAGGTGTTTGTGCACATGTGTTGGGAACCTCTTACTAACCTGGCAGGACAAGTGGTTCTCTTTCAGCTGCACCAGGACCTTGGTAGGTGTCCTAGTTAGAGGGGCTGGGACCAGTTTATCACTGTGTGGGTGTAACCAAAACTGTGTATTCCATACCCTCAGTGTCATTTCTGATGGACTGTTAATAATGGATCCTTGGCAGCAGCTGCCCAGGGCACACCTGACCCCTCAGGGTACAAGCTGAGTGTTAAAGAACCCTGAGAGACAGGGAAGCGTTCCTGTCTTCCCACTAGTCACTCAGCTGTGATAACTCCCCTGTGGGGAGGCATCAGCAACTTCACCCCCAGCCTGAGGGGTCATGTCTGCGAATGGGCCATCAGGGACTGGCACAACAGGCAGCTGCAACGACCTAAAC
>JAWWEU010000011.1:24324148-24545914 GCA_035583155.1 Acropternis orthonyx | reverse complement strand
GGCTGATGCACACCCATCCTGTTCGTGCCCCAGGGTGCTGGGTTATACATCTGGTTTTTGTGGGTTAAAACCAGTTTAACTCTGTATCATTGTATTTCTTGTAACCTTTTTAGTAAGTTGAATCTCTGATTTGTAATATCTCTTGAGTTGGGTTCATTTCTCCCACTGGTTTATCTTTAAACCAGCACCGTAGGGTTTGCTGTGCAGTTTGGCTGTGGCCTTGGACTCCTCACAGGCAAGCAGAGCAGGATCATGGAGCCCTGCTGTAGATGTGCAGGGCACTGACAGTCAGTCCCTTGCCAGGAGCTTACTCAGCTCCAAGCACACGGAATTGTCATCAATACAACGAGTGTCTCCTCAGAAGGCTGAGATACCATGGCTGGTGTATCTTGAATTCACACTGTGCTGTGCTATGTGCTGAATTCTCTGTCCAAAGCCTTGATCTGCTGAGGTGGAACAGTTTAAACCAATTGCTCTAATCACTTTTCTAACATCCAGTTGAGTTCCAGATTTGACCTATGTGAGTTTTTCTAAGAAGGTTTGCACTCATAAAATCTTCATGTCTCTAATAAAAGGCAAGCCAGGAGCCTCATTAACATTATTGCCATGACCACAAGGCAGATTCTCGTGCAAAGCTCACATCCAACAGCCCACACTTAGCTTGGAGCCAGCATTCTTCCCTGAAATACTCAACATCATCACGAAAAGCAGGATACACCAAGAAGGCTGGTGGGATTTGCTGTCTGCGGTCTTCAGGAATTTCCTGAATCGATACAGTGGTTGTGAAAATTTATCTTAGATGTCAAAACTCATCTTAAAAATGCATTTTCGTTTCAACTGTGACAGTTTAATCTCTAAAAATATGTTCAATGGCATTTTCCTTAGTGTTTAGAAAATACAATTTTTTTTGAGATAATACTGAAGTAAATGTTATTAAAAGCACAAGAATGAATGCTACTTTAATGCGTGTAATTTTATCCCAGTTATTGTGTATTTTTAAGAAACATACACACTTCTGTATGTGGAGGTGAGCAAAATATGTGGTTCTTAACACTTCTAGGATCAGGGCCTCAGTTCTGAATATTGTCATCTTTGATGATTCCAGGTAGTAAGAGAATAAGTTTATAACCCCGACAGGACAGATTATTCAAAACACATGTAGTGTAGGTTGTGAGAACATCCACTGAGAATGTAATGGAGACAAGGAAGGTCACTGACACTGTTGCCTGTGGTTCAGAGATCTCGCAGCTTGCACTGACCTGATAAAGCAAGTCTGGCAGCACAGTGACAAAATAAATGCAGCTGTATTGCTTCCAGACACAAACTGTCTTGTGCAGAGTTAACTTGGGTGTCATTCTACTCCTGGCACAAGGAAGCTGCAACCTTGAAAAGCCACCAAAAGATGATTGAAGAGACCAGTGTTTTGTTTTCCCCTCTGTAGAAGCCTAAAAGCTTTATAGAGGTGCCTCATCATCAGCAGCAGGATAAAATATAAGTTAGTTCTTTGTAACAGTTGAATTTGATTTGCCAGCCCATCAGTTTTCTAATTAGTCTTTTGCAAAGCTTCAAAATAATTTAAGGCAATAATTTAAAATTATTTAAGTACCAGTTGATTGAATTCAACATTTTAAGTCACTTGATATTAAGTATTCTGGTGAGACGAGGGCATGCAGGCACTTCAGCTGCAGCATTTGGTTTGCAGAGTACCTTGATTCACATAATGGGTTACATTTTCCTCTGAACCAGCCTGCAGAGCCTGGGATGCTGCACATGGGCAGGGTGGAAGGGGAACCTGCACTCCCGGGATGGACAAGTGTGGAGCTGCAGCTTCCAACAGGTGCCATCAGCTGGAGTCATCAGAACAGACTGTTGTGAAGGACCATCATTGTTTCTTTCATCAGGAATATTTTGAAGTCATGACTTGTACATACCTTTTGTGGGGACAAATGCCTGAATTCTTTCAATTTTATGGCTGTGCTGACAAGAATTTAGTTCATTTTAGGCCTTTCCTTTTTGCAGTGGATGTCTGCCAAGGTTATATTGTGTATGCTTGGATTAAATTTAGCGCTGTCATCCTTATTTTACCCCCTGGTAAGAAAATGTGCTCTGGTTTTGGCAGTTCTTACTGTCCTGTGTTTTTCCTCTTCTCTTCCATATATCTGTGAATCTCCTTGGCTGTTTTCCCTCTGATTTCTGTCCTTGTGACAACTCCAACTCAGCCTGTGCAGTATCAGCCTCCAGTCCTTTGTGTTACACACAGATGGTTCTGCTAACAGGGTTGATACTCCAGCACTGTCATGGGTGTCAGCTCTGCTGCTGCAGACCATGGAAAGGAGCATAGAAATCCATGTCTTCAAGCCTTTGTGTCAGGCTCTGTGTAGATGTGGTAGGTGTGTGCTCTTCACAGCATATGCAAAGTTGTTCTTTATTGCCATGAAGGCTGGGAATGATGTGGAAATGCTTAGATACTTGAAAATTAGGATTATGGCACACAACCTGTATTCATAGGAAGCATATTCTTCTGAGAATTAAGAGTTAAGCAAATACAGATTTTGATGAATTGTCAAAGTCAGTCAGCTAATATTGTGGAATTAGTGTCTCTGCTTGATGCATGTCTTACTTCTGTTCAGATGTTATTTGGTGTGAAGTCTTTGCCTAAAACCTACCCCGACATAACCCTGTGCACTTGGTACATGCTTTGAGTCTCCTTTCAAACACCTGTCAGCAGAGGTGCGTGTCCTGGTAACGCTCCTGCCTGCAGACTGAACAGCATTTCATGAGACTGGTTTTCAGTTCAAATAAATATTGGATATTAGCAGTGCACTAGGTGGTCCTGCAGAGTCCTGTGTGCTGTGTCACGTTGTCAGGTATGGTAATGTGAGTGTTCAGCGAGGAGCCTGAGATGAGCAGTGTGTCACAATGGGAAAAGATCACGTAATTGCTCACAAGGATGAGATCACTGCATGACACATGAGTTTATAGCCCACAAAGACATTCTTTCAAACAGACCATCTGCTGTATTTCCTAAACTGTGGGTTTTGGCAGTGTCCTGGCATTGGGGGGATGCAGGACACTGGGACATGATGCTGACAACAATAAAACCAAGACACAGTGCATAGTGAGGGAAACAATGTGGAATTCAGTAATTGTTTTTCCTGATTCAGCAGTGGGGTGTGCAGATGAGCAGGGTGAGTCACGTCCAGCGTTGCCTGAGTTACAGGAAGAGGTGGTAGGCAAGGGGGACGGGTAAATGGTCCCCACAAAACATCCAGTTGTTCCCGGCCAGCCCAGTGGAGCGTCTGGCCAAAGGCACCCCCTCATCATCAGTGCTGCTGCCACTGAGCCACCTTTCTGTGAGTCATAATCTCATCATCTTTGCCCAGGATGCAGCTGAATTAATTGTGCATTATCGATGTAATTAGCTTAATGAGGCGTATGGTTTTGTTTATATTACAGTTCAGAAACAGTACAAAGGAAAAAATATTTTTAAACTGGGCATGCTTCCAAAACATTTTATTTAACTTTCTCATCTTTTTAAAACCTCCCAGTCATCCATCCAAGAACTACTATTTTTCTGTCTTTAAAAGTCTCATTTACAACCTGCCTTAAGTGTGTGCTAAATTGGGATCTTTATTACTACTGATGTTGGTCTTCATTGTAAACCCTTAGGAAATGCAAGCTGCATTTTAACCCTTTTTCAAGCTATCAACATGCAACCCTCTAGACACTTATGAATGAAACATTTTTATTAAGTAACTTATAAGAAGAATTGTTAGAACCCTCTGGGTCACTTGTTAAGGATTTGGTGTGCTTTTCATTAGTGATGGGAGAGAGTGATATGATGCTGAGAAATGCTGGAGGAGGAAATTAAAAGTTTATTGTTAAGTGGATCTTTTGGAAATGGGCCATGCAGAGGTCTAAGTTCTCTTTGGAATGACTTTGTAAAGCACTCTGACCAAGGTGATATTTTTTTTTTATGCAATGAATGCTGCTTTGAGTTTGTCTCCCCATTAAGGAGTATATGATCTGTAGTAGAGACAGATAGACTGTATTAATAACAAATATTGTGATTGCCCAGATAAAATCTGGTAAATTTAAGAAAAACAAAGAATAATGAGTTCCCAGAACATTAATTTGTCACTATTTCATATCATCTGAGCTGTGTTTTATTAGCTTTACAACATGAACAGGAATATGTCATGTTCTGCCTCAGATCTTTACATTCCTGTTGCTTCCCTGGAGCTGGCTGGATCCACATAGCCCGGATCTCAATGCTATTTGAATGTGCTTCTCTGGCATAGTCAAACTATTTTGGTATTTATTTCTCATATTGGAGTGGGATTGATCCTTCAGGACTCAGCTTTGGGAAATCTGCCAGATGCACTGTCACAAAACAGATGATTCATCTAAGAAAGGAATTAGCAAAAGAAATGAACCCTCCTCTGCAGCAGAGGTTTTTTTTAAGGTCCAACTGGCCTTGTAATGGACTCCCAGTCCCAAAGGGTGCGTGTTTATAGTCTGGTGCTGGGGAGGGGGTTCACACCAGCTCGGGGGGCTGTAGGGCCGATGTCACTGCAGTGGGATCCCTGCTGGGGGATGGATGAAAGGCTGCCTCAGACTGCCCTGGGCACTTTGGGATTGAGCCACGTGCTCAGGAGGCTGTTCAGTCCTGGAGTTCGGGTACACAGTTCCAGCTGGATTCTGGATTACAGCTTGGGGAGTTTAGGATAGTTGACCCTCATTTAATGATGCTACCAGACAGCTAAGCAGTTGTCCTAATTGAGTCTGGCTCCCATTAATTTACTGAGGACAAGATTTTGTGACAAGTAAAGTCTGCATGGGATTAATTACAAAATGTGAAGTTTTTTAAAAAGGGCCTAAGAGAATTAAGTGCTTGGTTCCATTAGTCAACTTTTAAATAATCCCAGCAGAAAAGCCTAGACAACTCTCTTTTCTCAAATTCTCTTAAAGACTTTGGATTGAGCTGCAGCATAGCCATCCATTCAAAGGACTTTGCAGCTCCTTTCACTTGGCACTCTCTTAACACACAACAAGGTCTTCAAGTTTGTCCTAGTCAAAACATCTAGTCTGATAGCAGGAAATAAAACTCCTTTGCTGTTTTATGCATTTGCATGACTGAAAGCAAGAGAAAAATGTGCCAGGGAATGACTAAGTTTTGCCAACCCCCTTCCAAACAGGGAGAATGGAGTGATAGGGTTAGGATGAAATGTGCAATGACTCTTATTGCCACATTGATAATGCAAGGTGAAAAAAGGAAACAATCTAATTGTTAGACTGAAAACAGTGAAGTTAGAGAAGTGAGAGGAGAAAGCAAAATGCAAATGTAAATAGTGAATTGAAATGAAAACTGAATGCTTTAAAAAGTTCCTGCATCCCCCCACCCAACGTTACCAGCTAACTTGTGTTTAGAGTTTGCAGAAGCCGTTTCAGTTACTCCACCATTTGTGTCAGCTCCCTGGGTTTCAGTCACGAATGCTCATTGTGTTCCTGAGCTGGTTATGGTGCTGGAGTGGACACCAGAGGAGCAGACAGACCAGGTCAGGGACCATGGCATTGCTTTTCCAACTCAGGCAGCCTCACCTGTACAAGTCCTTGCCATTTCCACCTCCAGCTTAAGGAGATCAATTCTATTTTCTTCTCACCAGACTTGACACATAACAACAACTGTGAATTTGTGACACACCTTCAAACAAAACAGTGTGGACCTGGTGGAGGGAATTCACTTCAGGAGGCACCTGCAGTGCATGTGGATTGTTTTATTGTTGTGTTCTTCCTCCCAGTACTCATAAGCAGGTCAGCTACAGATGGGAGGGGAGGTCCTTTTCTTCTTCGTAGGTTTTTTGGGGTGAAAGACCTCCTGGAATTGGGGAAACCATATGGCTTGAGGAGCTGCCCAGCAAATGCCAGTAGGTAATGTGAGGGTGTCCACTGTACAGTTTCAAAAATCTGTAGCTGGGACAGATGATTAATTGTAATTGATGCTGCTTTATCGTATATTTGATGCAAAATTAAAGCCAGTATACATTGCCAGGTCTCTTCCACTGGAATCATTATTGTTTTCCATAGTGTGACATTTTACCACTCTGTGATGGAGAACCAAAGAGGAAATGAGTATTCTGTGCCAAAGAATTACCTTCTGTGAAACACTTTGTTTACTCGCTAGATTGCTTGTTTGGTTTCATCATAAAATTCTAAAACCTTTCAAAGACTAAAAGTGATTTAATACAGATGGTAAAGGGGAAAAAAGGGTGGAATGCTGAAACAAATGTGGTGTAAGAACACTATGTACATCCAATTGGATTAGTCCAACTAATTCAATAGTGATTAGAAAAGATTATACATTTGTTTGGACCCATTCATGGATTAACCTGGCCAGTTGAGGTTGATGAAATTAGACATCGTTCTTCTAATTGGTCCTTTGGTTACATACCAGATGGCCAATATTCACCTTAATTAGAAGGTAGCTTTTTGGTTACCATTTTAAAGTACGGCAGTTGGGCTTCCTCTAAGAGAAAACCATGAAAATCATAGAAGATATGCATTTTTGAGATATTAGTGACATCTGTATGTGCTTCCGTGAGAATTGAAGTCTTTTGTGGGAGATGCTTCAGTGTTAATTTCCTTCTTTCTTTTTCTTTCAAGGGTGCTGAGAAGGCACCCTCACTCCCTGATTTTTCTAGTCTAGTTCTCTAATGTGAAAAACACACCAGTTAACAAAATAGTGATATTTCAGTTTAAAGTTCTTGTAAATCTCAGTACTTAAGGGCATTTTTTCCTAGTCTTTTGGGTAATAAAACTGTGGGATTTTTTCACTGGTTAACCAGTCAAAATACTGAGTTTCTCTCAAACGCAAAATACCTTTAAAAATATATTTCTATATTATTTAAACAAATGAATCCAATTAAAAGGTGTGTTTTGTCTCTGGCAAACCAGTATGGTGAATATGGGGAAGAGCACTCAATGTGAATGTCCTTGGGACTGCTGGTAGAATAACAGTTCTGCTTGCCTTGATGTTACTGTCTGCTTGTAGTTTTGCAAAGATAATTTCTCTGATGGGACGAGGAGTTGGACTCGATGACCCTGATGCGTCCCTTTCAACTCAGCATATTTTATAATTCTATGATTTTCATCATAGTCTAAAAACAAGTGAAAAAAGTACTAAAAAAATTCCTGCATTTGTGTGCCATTCCATAGCAAGTAACTCCAAGTAGTACCAGTAAGCATTGTGTGCATACAGGGCCAGTTTTTATTTTGATGACTGTGAATTGACATCCTGGGGCCAATTCTTTAAGTCATAACTTTGCTTTTACTCAATTGTTATTCACAAGAGCTTGACTAATTTCAGTTGGGAGTGAATGACTGGTTGTGCATTAAGTAAAAACTGGCTGAGCACCACTGGGATTAAACCACTGGGATTAGTACAAGCTTGTAAATGGCAGTTGTGTCTCATTAACTTGGTAATTTTTAAGCTTTTCTCACTCCTGACAATTCTCTAGTGCAGGTGTAGGTTTTTGAATAGTGAACTTGAAGGCATCTGATAATGGACTTTTTCTTACTTAAACTTCTGGGCTCCTGAAACTGGTTCATCGATTCACCTCTCTTGCCCTCCTTCCACTTTTCTGTGGCTCTGAAGAAGCGCTTGCTGTAGACAGATTTGTCTGGGGAATTTTCCTTTGTGCTGCTTTAGGAAGTAGAAATCACACCACATTCTTTGGAACATGTTTTCTGTGCAGGAGATATTTACCTTCCTCCTGTGTCTCTGATTTTCTACAAGAGAACAGGGGGACAGAATGGGGACAGGAGTTTAATACAGTGTTTGTTGCTGGTATGATCTGACAGCTGCATCTCTAGGGCCAGCCAGAGGTCTTGGCTCATTTCTGGTCAAGACTTACTATTCTGGGGGCTTTTCTGGCTGTCTCCTGCATTGTGTGGAGTCTGCATGTGCCTTACCCTGTCTCCCAGGGGTGTAGTCCCTGTGTCGGCGCCTTTTCTGTCTCAAATAAGCCAATTTGGTTTAGGCTGATATAAACGAGGCTGATTTCACTCAAGTGGGTGTATATTTCTGAGATTCAGGAGTGGTGGGGTGGAGTTGCAACTTCAGATTCCTTATTTTGTGGTTTGAATGGTCAGTGCTTTAAACCTCTCAGGTGGCACAAAGGAAGACAGTTATTTTCACAAATGAATTTCAACTCGTATATATGTATAAATACATATGCTTTTCTGGCATTTGTCAGACTGGCATGGTGACTTTGAGCCCATTATTTAACTTCCTTAACTTCTACAGAGAGATACTTATTGAGAATGTCTTAGATTGTTCTTATTTGCAGGTGTAATTTGTGAAGTGTGGTGGTTAAAGATAGATGAAATAAAAGCGAACATCCCATGACCAGTGTGCTCCATCCTGCCTGGGGCCTTGTGACTGGTCCTTATGGAAAGAGAGAGGCTTTGAGCAGGTGATTTGCAAGTTCCCCAGCTACAAGGGACTGGATAAAGGACATAGGACTGGATCCACTCACTGAGCACAGGCAGATGTTCCTCTGATACCATGGCACAGCAGGCAGTCCCAGCCCTGTGTTTGTAAGGCATTTGTGCTATTTGGATGGCAGGCTTTGTGTGATGAAAGTCATTTCCATAAATAGGCAAGTGTAGGAACAGTGATAAATTGTGTTAAGTTTTTTTGTCAAAATATTTTTTCAATGAACGGTGGTATTTGAATCAACATGTGAAAGTGTTGTTTTCTGCTTAAGATGTTTGTAAACATAAGTGTTTGCAAAGCCAAAACAACTTCTGTTGAAAGCTTATGAAATACTTTGAGCTTTAATTGTCATAGAGGAGACATGTTAGGCAGAAATGAAAATAAGCAAACAAAAGCCAGCACCAACACTCAGTTTTCTGAGGGGGAGAAAAATTCACAGGGTTTTTAAAGCTGGCTCAGTTTCACTTGGGAGCGGGGGCAGAGGAGCTGAAGCTTTTGCTGCTCCTGCTTCATCAGCTAAGGTGAAGTACCACATCTGTGTAGTGACTTCTGATTTCAGTTTTTCATTTTCTGCTTTTCTTCCTACTTTTGCATCTCAAGTGCTGAAGAGGAAATTAAATCCTGAGGTTGAAGTAATAACTGAACAACACTGCATTTGTACAGGAGAGACTATATGACCATAGGGAAAAGAACCTTAATTGAAGTGATGCTGTTTCTAGATTTCTCTGTGATACCTATGATGAATCTTTCATTTTTCACATTTGGTTTTACTCTCTGTTATTCTTTTGTGGCAGCAGGTTAATTGCCAGCCTGTCAGTAGAAAAATATCTCACCTGTCAGGAAACTGGTGGGAATAAGGCTGCAGAAAAAACAAAGGAAAGCTCAGAGTACTGTTTCATATCTACACAGTAGCTGATTCCAGTAAAATTATAGTGGTTTTGGAAGCATTTAAGGAGAAATTGACCTCGGGTTTTATATCTTAAGTGCATGATGGATGAGTCCAAATCATGAAAGTACTCGCAGGCACATCTAGTTGTGTGCATGTGGGTCAGTTAAGGTAGCAAAAAATAAATTAACTTTGCTTAATTTCTCCAGCAGTTCTTAATGGTTTCATTTCTTAGTTGCTTGATTAAGATTGCTTTTTTATGTCACAGTTTTGGGACTGTATAATATAGGTATTTACAGTAAGCAAACATGGTGAACTTAAAAGTTGTTCATAAATTTTGTGCATAAGACAAACAGTCCATACTGAGTGTGAGGGATTTTGCTACATAGTAGAGGGAGACCTGAGCTAAGAGATGGAAAAGGTATGTTTTACCCCAGTTTTAAAGAAATGCAAGCGCTGTTGACCTCAAGGTATAACTGTGTATGAAAGGAAAAAGAAAAAGATGATGGCAACGTGAAGGTAAATCAATACTAGAACTGCGTGTGACTGTGATGTGGGAACAGTTCGGCAGGCAAAGGCTTTGCATCCTGCCAGCAGAGATACAGACACCTCATAAAATGCCTGCTGGTATTCACTGTGGCCAGATAAGAATTTGACACTTACCCTCAAAAAACATCTTTCCTTACGTGGTATTGGAGTCATATTTCCAGTCAATCAAGTGCAGATGTTGCCATACTACTGGGAATCTTCGGGAATGCCACACAAGCAATATCTGCTGCTTTCGGTGTGTTTCCTTCGCTGTGATTAACATGAAAGAATCTGTGACCTTGTTCCTGTGTAAGATTATGCTCTTTAAAGAGACAAAGGTTTATAATTAGTTGATTATGGATGATGATAGGTTATTCCATGCTGATGCTGCTTCTCTTTGAGTGTTTTCTATATAACCATTCATATATTGCTGCCATTTCATGTTTGTGAGAAAAAGTTTAACACCAGCAGCAAAAAATGATTGGTGTATCAGTTTTTTGTATCATCAGACGATGAGTTTAATTCTGTGTCTTCAGTTGAAGATTTCAAGGAATGCCTCAAAAAAGAAACGGAAATTTTAAAGACATTGCCATTTTTTATTCCCAAAGCCAGTTTTGATTTCTTACCAATTCCTGAGAAGGCTGATGATTGAATTCTGGAGCTGAAACCCAAGCTAACACTTCTCTGTTTCTGTGTCCTGTTCCTGGAGTCCTGAATATTTTGGGACCTGTCATTTATTAAAAATGTCTGGGCCAGTTGCAGAGCAATGACTTTAGAAATGTCTAACGCTTCTTGGTAGTTTCAGCCCTCGTGCTCAGCAGAGCAGCCCCAAGTGCGGTGTTCCCTGCAGAGCTGGATTATTACACACAGCACAGCTGTACAGCACGAGGCGTGTGTGGAGGGCTCTGAGCTGCAGTGCAGCTGTGCTTCCCAGCAGCTGAAGGGACGTCTCCCAGGTCTACCACATGTGGGAGGAAAAAAAAAAAAAATCTGGAAAAATCTGCAACTTATACCTTCAGACTTCTAAGAAAGAGGAGGAGGAAATGTCTAGATGAAGATGGAGGAATGATATTCCAGCATCTGATTTCAGTGATCTTCGCATTGGACGCTTGAAAAAATTTGAAGCCTGCTTCTTTTACTGGTGTGTGGTGTTGTTTTTTAATATAGAATAGAGTAGAAATCTGTATTCAGCAGCTGGGTCTATCCACAGAAAAAAAGAGAGTGAGAAAGTTACCCACTGACCTGGCAGGAAAAGTTTAAACTGATATTCCAGGAATGCCTCTCTGCAAAGTGGTTCTGGACAGAAGGGAGATGGTGGGAAGCAGCTAGAAGGGCACAGAGAAGGAAAAGCAGATCACCATGCCCTCTTGGATATCCTGCTTTGCCCTGTCCCTGGTACATGCACAAGCTCAAATGTCCTTGATTTTCCTGAGAACAGTTAAAATTGGTCAATAGTTAAGATTGTGAAAATGCTGTGCAGGCTGTATGGTGGGAAGTATGTTAAATGTGGAGGCTGATGGCAAGGTAAAGCCATAGCAGTAATTAACATTGTAGAGTAAGATTTATTTTTTTTTAATTTATCAATTCCATATAGTGTTAATAAGCTAATAATCCATTAAAACTGTATCTACAGAAGTTGTTTTTTTCCTAAATAACCTAAGGGAATGCAGTTTCCAGTGACTTTTGTTTTACACATCCAGTCCACAGTTTCTGATGTATTCCTGCCAAATTTATCCTGTGTGTTCAAGGTCCATCTGACAGAGTGTGGCAATACCTCTTTAAGATTTTCAGCATGAACTAGTATTTTTGGCCTTGTTCAATAAATTGCAGAAGAGCTCTTAAATAATGGTCGTTAATGGAAAAAGAATTACAATGTTGATATAAGTTAAATTCTACTATTTCCTTGCATCTTGAAGACCTTTATTTCGATCTCTTTGCATGATGTAGTTATTTTATGTGCTGATCAGTGTACTCCAAAGTCCTTTCTAAAGCAAATGTACATGTAAAAGATAGCTTGGTAAATTACCTGTATCTTTAAAAGTTTCATATAAAAGGTTTAATCCCCATGCAGTGGATTTCAGCCTGTTTGTAGCTGCACAGCTCAGCTGGGTAAGCACTATGGATTTAACACTTAACTTTTTACTGTATTTGTAACTTCTGCATTTTTCAGTAGCTCAGCACAAAGCAAAGTGAAATGACAAATTTAGGGCTGAATGTTTCAAGAAAAAGTGACAAGGGAATGGTTGTAAGATGGTTTTTGTTCTCTCAGGAAAAGACTTGGGGAGCACATCTGGCTGCAGGAAGAATCACCTGGAGACAGGGATTAGCAGGGTTAAAAAAAAGCTGTTCCAAAATTTGGCTGCAACAGAGATGAAAGACATTCTGTGGCATAAGGAGATAGGGAGTCAGAGTGGCAAAGAGCATGATGAATGGTCTGGAAAAGTGGAGGGGATTAATTCATTGAGGCTGAAGGAACAAATCCATGGAGGATACTGAAGATGTGAGAGGGATGATGTATTGCAATTTACTTTTGTCATTAATCTGTGGATGAAGTGATTGATTGAGGGAGACTCCTGAAAAACATGCAGTGGAGCATCTCCCTGGGGGACAAATTTCAGTTCTCTTAGATGGAGAAGGACTTTACTGTCTGATCTGCCCCACTGAAAGGAATGGAATGGGTGTTGTAGCAAGGAAATCGGTCTGTAATTAATTTTGTTTTGTCAGGTTAGTTGAAATGCTTCAAGTACTCTGGGCTGAGATGTGTGCCAGCATCTCAGGAAGTGAGAAGTCTTTTCAAGATTGTATTTGTCACTTACATGCAAACTTCTAGGATCTCAGTGGCAAATCTTGCCCAGAAATGTTAAGAAGCAGTATTTCCAGAGCCTAGGGCTCAGAGTTTTGCTATTTGAACTTCTGCACAAATGCAGGTAGCTAAAAAGCCCACTGCTTACCCATATGATAGGGACAGACTTCAGAGGTGCCACTGCTGTATTTGATTGGGGTCCCAATATCTCTTACTACCTTAATTGCTTCAGCTGGAGGCTGGGTCTGCCTTACGTGGATTTGAATTTAAATGTGCAAGTTGTCTCATACAGTACAGTTCTACAGCTGAAGTTCAATGTAGATTATATAGAGATGGGAGAACATAATGACCAACATTCTTGGGGTCTCCTCTTCATTATTAGAACAATGTGAACATTTTTTAAATATATGGCTGTGATTAAGGGTAGAAATTAAAAACTTAGTTTAGGCATGGTAGCTACTTAAGCACACCACAGCCTGTCACTGCAAATAGAAATAGCACCATTTAAGAAAAGGAACAGAAAGGCAAATGAATCCATATGCTTAAACACAAAGTTCAGGAGGTTATTTGAGCAAAAGAAATAGCTGTCAGAAACTGGAAATTCAACACTAGGAAATCCTAGAGACAGGGGCACAGTCCAGAGTGGGCACTGTGAGAAGGAAACTGAAGAGCCTGAAATGGAATTTGAAGAGCAAAGAGTCAAAGACGTAAAAACAAACAACAAGAAATTCTTGTGGTATATTAAAGACAGGAAAGACTGTGAGAGATTGGGCAGGTCCCCTGGGCATGTTATTCTATACCCTGGGGCTGTCAACTGCAGGTCTTCATACAGCTCTGTGTGAGGCAGCTGATGGTAGCTATTCCATTCAGTCAGACCTGGGACTGGATCCATCCCTGTTTCTCACTATATGGCAGTTCCTTCATGATGACTGCTCTGTGTCCCAAAAGTCCATGCCAGCCCATCCCAGTTAACCACGAGATCCGAAAAAATTTCTGGATGTTCCCTGGGTATTTCTGTGATATTTAAGTAGCCTTTCAGCAAACTCAAATGTCAGATTTTGAGGACTGGTGGGTATACACTTTTGCATTCCTCCAGGGCCCACTGTAATATCAGGCCTAGGAAGATGGATGTTTTTCCTGGCCGGTGTGACAGACTGCTTGGCTTTTGAACAGTATCTGTATGGTGTGATTGGGATTGGGAAATGAATACTCAGATACTGAGCACTATATTTATAATCTTCCTGAACCTGCTTTAAGAACCAGCATTGCCTAAAGTATATTAAACAACTTCAGATTTCATAATGCTTGTTAATACTGATCTAATCTGTTCAGAATCAGATCAAGGGCTCTGATGAAATTGTCCTTTGCCATGTTGAGCTCTCTGCTTCCTTCATTAGGTTGAAATTCCCCAAGTAGCAAATCTACACCTTTTCTCTGATAAAGAGATTGAAAACCATCCTCAAGGTCATATCCTCTAAATTCGGAAACCCCTTCACCTGGTGCCACTTTTATTTCAATGGTTTGTTTCTCTTGCTCTGTGTGTGTTTGCTAAATTACTGTTTGGTGTGTTGTCTCTGGCTGTGCCTCACTAAATTACAGTGCAGACTTTTCAGCATCAGTGAGTTTCCATTTCAGGGATGCTTTGACAGTCTCTTGAACTGGGAAACTCTTGGTTCTTTCAGAGCTTCCCTCCCTTAGGATGGGGGGTGGGGAAAAAGCATTAAGGCATGATTTTTCTATAAGATGGGATGATTTTTGGTCAAGGCAGAATATTGGCTCAAAGGTGTGCCAGGAGAGGTTTAACCTGGGCATTAGGAACCATTTCTTTACCAAGAGGGTGGTCAGACCCTGGAACAGGCTTCCTGGAGGGGTGGTCAGTGTTTGAGGCATTTGGACAATGCCCTTCCCAAGATGCTGTGATCTGAGGAGCCCTGAATTGATCAGGCAGTCAAACTAGATATGATTATTGTAAGTCCCTTCCAGCTGAAACAGTCTGTTCTATTCACAGGGAGCTGCTTCATAACATTTCCCAGAATAGATTAATCAAGTCAACATTTTTTTTTCCGCGATCTTATGAAGAGTTTCATTATACAAGATCGATCTGAAAGACAAAACTCTTCCACGATTTGACCTTTGTGGAACAAGAAGGCAGGAGATTTGTCAGAGGAACTGAGGGGGCCTTACAGAATTCAAATGGTTTTGCAAAGTTTAAGGCCCTGTTGCACAAATCCTCTTTCTTGGCAGAAAACTTAAGTGAGCACTGAAGTTCTGTGGGGATTTTGTGGATCAAGAACAGCATTGCAGAACTAAGATAAACCTTGTGTATGCCAAAATGCTCTTTTGAACGGGGTTGGAAATGCAGAAATGTGTTTTTTCTTCATGGCCCAGAATTCCTTATGTGTTATCTGTGACCCTCTCATTTTCAGTCTACCAGTAATTTCCTACTTTGGTTGGGTGGTTGTTCCCCTCTCGCTTTCTTTCAGTGCTTCTGAAGGGCTTGATCCCATTACAGGGTTATACAGATAAAGTTTCATGCCAAAGGGTCTTTTTTAAAATAAGCAGTCAGTCTAGGGCTTCAGAGAGTAGAATTTACACAGTGGGAGATGTCCATTATAATCCATTTAAAGAGACGGGGGGGGAAAAAACTGGAGAATTTACTTGCTCATGAAAATGGCTGAATCTTGAAATTTCTCCTGAAACAAAACTAACAAAATTGCTGTCAGAACACTTCATAGTGATTCTCCCCTCACTCTCCACTTTTTAAAACTTCATGTTTAGTTTTTTAATCTGACTGGGCTAGAGCTGTAATACCTAAATGGGTTCCGTACAAAAATTGATTTATTTTTATTGATTCCATGTGACTTTGAAATGAAGATCAGCATTTTTAAAAGATAAATGCTTCATAAACTTTGCCTTTTAGTTAAGCATCTGTTTACTCCCTCTTACTATGTTAACTGTTCTTAATATGACGTGAATTATACACATTTGGGACAGCACTCAGTGATCAAAGTCAGCTGAGTTTGAAGGATAGATGAGCAAGTGACCATAGTGTGGAGCTCTCTGTACTTACTAATGAGAAGTGGTATTTTTGTCTTCTGAGAGAATCAAAGTAACTGATTGGCTTTGTGTGTTAAAGAAATGTGCTGTTGAAAAGCCAGGACTGTCTCTCTTGCCGAAGACAGACTTCTGGCTTGGCTGGGGCTTGTTAAAGGTCATGATGCCATTTTTGTAGATCACAGTTTTGGTGCCTTGGTTCTGAATACGTGTCTGCTGAACTTTTCCTCTAGAGCTCCCTGGAAAGGGAAGCCCTGAACTGGAATTCAGGAGAGCATTGCATTATATTGCTGCAGTCAATCTCAGTGTATTCGTTTGCACTGGAATTCTGCTGGAGCAGAATGGCCAATTTACCTTCGTTATCTGATTTATTGCATTTTTTATTAAGTTGTTGAGTAAGAGATTGCAAAACTTTTAACAGAACTAGAAAAGCTGCATATACATCATGGATTTTAACAATTGCGTATTAAAACTCCAGTAGGACAGATGTGATGGATGCTTTGACCTTTGATTCTAAGTGTAATATTTCTACAGCTGAGTTCCCATCACTAATGACCCAGGTTTACAAGGAAAAATGTAAGCATATGTTGTGTTTCACAGAATACCCTTAACCAACAGAGAAAGAAATACAGTGATAACTTTAATGTTTTGACATGAGAAAGTAGAAGAAAACTGATGCATTCTCGCAAAAATCTGCTCTTAACTGTGTTGCATTGCATCCATGGGTCCTGAGGGAACAGGCACCTGTAGTGGCTAAGCCTCTGTCCATACTGGAGAAGCCATGGCAGTCTGGTGGAGTTCTGACTGGAAAAGGAGAAACACAGCCTCCATTTCTTAAAAGGAAAACCCAGAGAACTCCAGGCCAGTCAGTCTTGCCTCAAATTTAGGAGATGAATAAGCAAGCACGAGGTTGCAACTATGCAACTTTGTGAATTTAAGCAAATTGTGTGATCTTGTGAACCCTACTCATCTTGGAAGGTGTCTCTGGCTGTGTGTGGGAATGTTCAACTGGAGTGTCACAGTGACTTTATTTTGATCAAGGACTGTGCAATAAGAAGTTTCATTGGTTTGGCCTTTGGTCTTCATTGGTGCGGTAGAGGCTTGTCCTGCAAAATCTCTGTAGCCAATGTGACTGGAAAAAACTTAGCTTTGTGTATTTTTTAAGGAAGGAATTTCAGGAGAAAAATAGGTGTTTTGATTTATTAGTGTTAACGGGTTTCATGTGCTTTCCCTTAGGAATAACTGGAGCTATTTCTCCCCAAACATCTGGTTAGCTATCAAATCACCAACATGTGTGCTGTTGCCAGTGCTGATCCATGTGTTGAACACATGCCAGTCACTTTATTTGAAGGAATTTGGAGGATAAATTGAGGAGAAAAACTCTTCACCATAAAAAAAAAAGTGTTCTATTTTTACAGAATTATTTTAAGTATTGAGCCCCCCTTTAATTTTTTCCATTAAGTGAGGCTTTGTAAGCATGTGAAATTTTAAAAAACAACACCCAGAATATTTTCCTAAATTTACAATTATTTGGTCTCCATTGAAGTCAGTCATGGAAGTATTTTCCACTATTTTTCCTCAGCAGTCTGGTGGAATTCCTTGTTCTGACTGGAACGAAAGTCCATGAACAAGGTCAGGTTCTTCAAGCAAACATGTCCTTTCAATTACTTTATGCTGGTATGATACAAAATACGTGTGCAAAACAATCTACAAGAGGACACAGCCAGAAATAGATGGTGCAGGAAAGGTTTTTGTTTTCTAAGCTTTGCTTGCCTGTGTCTTTTCCAAAAGCTCTGCCTTTAATCTTAGATGACTATGTGCTGTTCTTGTGCACTGCTGCAGAGCCCAGTGACCCTCACGAGTGACCACACATGGACCACAGTGGCCAGAGAGTGTTTTCACCTGGGATTTGGGTGAGGATACTGCCTGTGCTGGCCTCTCGCTGGTTTTTGTGGATGGGAGTTGTCCAAGGGTCTGAAAAACACAAAAGCCACTGAATTAAATTGCTTGCAGGAGGGGACTTGTATGAGTGACAGTCTCTGCACCAGTTTTAGCTATGGGACTTTCATGTTTTATTGTGTCTTGTTAAGGCTTCCCTATGTAGAGGAAGAAGGCTGGGTAAAGTTAATACTGGGAAATAAAGTTGAGTTACTCAACCCAGAATGGGATGAAACAGCTGGAAGGTTTTGTGGCCCGTGCTTTTGAGCAGCTGAGAAGTCCACAGTGGCTGTGCAGCTGCAGCTTGGGGTGTGACAGCCCTGCTGAGCCCCCGGTCCTTCTCCCTGGTGCAGCTGAGGGCTGGAGCGTGTGCCCACTCACGGGTGTGGGCACAGGAACGTAGTGCCAGCTGGCAGTCCTGAGCTGGAGAGTCTGCTCTGTGGGACACACAGGGGTGCATTATTGCTGCTCTCTACATAATTTCCTTTGTTTTGAAGTTGTTGATGGGTAGTGGTTCAATCTAGATTTTTAAAACCCTGTCTTTTTAGTCTTATTTGCAACCTGAGCTCTTTAATGGCACTTAGACATTTTTTATTGTATTTCTATGTTAGTAGCTAAACAAAAAGAAAAAAATCCCACGATAAACCATCTCCTCCCAATATTTCGTCTTTGTTAAGTTAATACTTTTTCTTGTAGCTATTTTTCGCTTAGATTTTTAGAAACAGGTCATAATAGACCACCTAACTAATTCAGCTGGAAATCATGAAATAGTTCATGACCTTATGAAACAAAGGTATTAGTTTTCCTACTGCCAGTTGAACTCCTTAATCACAGGGTCGAAGAAATTCTCTCTAGAGGCTCAGTCTGGTTGCTTTTCTGTTAATGAAAAGATTCCCAGAAGACTGGAAAGAGTTTTACATCTTCTGCTTTCTCCTCATTAACTCAGAAGAGAAATTTTTGCTTCTGTCTTCTCAACTAGTGCAAGCCTTGTACTATTTTGTACTTTCCTTTCTTGATAGTATTTAATACATCAGAGATACAAATAAATACCTCAAGTTCTTCTGTGTGTCCCAAAGTTACTGGCAACTCTGAAGTGTGTCTCTGCCAGGAAACATGAACATGCAGTGCAGCAGTGTACCAGAGACAGGTTTCAGTGTGCGCTCTGTACTCTGGTCACATCTGGATTCTAAAGATAGGCTTTGTGTTTGATCCTTCTCCGTAGGTAACATCCCCGAGCTCAGTGCCTCAGGATTCATTGGTGCCCCTGTGCAAGTCAGGCAACAGAGAGAAGTCTGTGGTGCTTTTGGCAGGCCTGGCTTGCCTGCTCTCCAAGCCCAATTGTGTCAGTGTGCAGCGTGTTCGAGCTCCAAGAGACCACCAGCGCTAAATGCCCTCTCTTTCTGTAGCGATGGCATCTGTTCCTCCCTGGTATTAGTACCTGGCACCATCCATACTTGGCACAGCTTTTGCTTTCTTTGTGGCTTTCATTTGCAGCAAGGCTGCAGAAGCAATTTTTGGCCTTTCTTTGCCTACTATTTTTTGAATAGTCCCTCTCCTCAGGCACTGTAACCCAGCAATCTCTCTGCACAGTCACGTTGCACTCGAATGTTAGCTGTGTTCCCACCTATAATTGCATTTTGGATTTTCTGGCAGGAGTCCACTTGCTTGCACCTGAATATTTGTATGTGTATCCCTATACGTGTGTCACTTAAATGTTTTCCTCACCTTTACCTAGGCATAGGATGCAGTTAGGAGGATTTTTTGCTCCATGTAGGCCCAGAGCATTTGGAGTGCCATGATGAACGATGTGCTTGAGCCAGTCGCTGTGGCAGTCGTGAATGGGCAGGGATTCTTCCACAAGTCTGATTTACTTCTGGAAACCACACTATATACGCTAAATAGCGCCTTCCAAAAGTCCTTGTGATAAAAGTGGTTTGGAAAATTCGAAGAGAAATGATACCCAATTTGTGGAAAGAGATTACTTGAAAGCCTTAATCCTAGAGATTGCAATAAAGGCATCATTTTCACTTATCAAAGAGCCCCGTGCTGGCATGTGTAGTGCAGTGATTCACAGCACTGAAAAACACCTTGCACATGTGGAAAAGTAATTGCTCTGGAACCCACAAAGAATGAGGTCATCTCTCAGTGACAGCAGCATTTTTGGGTGCCAGGGCTTGATGTGTGTATGGTCACCAGGAGCAGTTTTACCCCCCAGCTCACCCTGGGAGCAGCTGTGCCCTAATGGTACCTCGAGCTCCATCCTTCACTGGATGCTCTGATAACGGTTCTGTGAGCTTTGAGAAATGTACAGTTACTGTTCAATAACCAAAGTGCTGTATACTGACAATAAGAACAAAGAGTGTGCAAGACTTGGCACTGGAGGTTCTGCTCATTCAGAGGAGAAACTGTGGCCGTAGGTGCGTATTCCAGAGCGACTCAACTGAGAGCAGTCCATGTTTTAGAACCAGTAAACCTCCTGTCCAGCACCATGCAAGCCTTGGATTTTTAGACCAATGCACCTTCTGGGTCTCACTGTGTCTTTATAACAATACTCGAATATGTCAGAAACCCCCCACAGCAAGACCCTTACTTGAAAAGACTCCAGGGATTTACCTCATCACCCAGGGTTGATTTTTAGGACAATATTGTTCAAGCTGTTGTTTATTTTTACTGGAAAGCTTCCCCCCCCCAAGGAAAAATGGTGTCTTTTCCTTTTGCTTACACATCTTTGTGACGCTGCACAGGGTTTTAGCCTGAAAAAGTAAAACTGGATGCTAGAACAGTTAGATCGGACCTAATTTAAGCAATGTGGACTGTCCCTGTGGGTCTGTCTTGAACAGAATGTTGATGTTTACAGAGTTGTCATTCAAAGCTGTTTTGCAAATGCTTTGTGCTGTAATCCATCCTGGGAGTTGTCTGCTACTTGCTGCAGCTTCTAGTCATCGCTATCCGTGTTAGTGACTGATGAAATAAATTGGATAACATCATTTCTGCTCCTACTCCAATGGCTGTTAAACTTCCAAAGAACTTCAGATGGTCACAGTTATGAGACAGGCCTGGCTACCTGCAGATGCACAACTGCTGTGGCTTTTTCTTTGTACATTGTGAGAATTGGTTTTATAAATAATTTGTCCTTGGAAAGCAGATGAAGGGTATAGACAATGCTGCTGAAGCACAGCCGCAGTTCTTCCTTCAGTTATCTTGGCCCAGCTCCTGTTAAAACTGTGAATTGATATTATTAAGTAATGGCTGACAGGTTTGAACTTGGCAGATATGAATTACATGAATCATCTTCTGGAGTTCTGTTTTGATGGAAGGGGAATAAGACTAATAGCCACAGCTTTTATAACACATCCAGCCACAGTCCTCAGGGCTTTTACTGCTCCTCTGGATCATCTTACCATGGTGATGCTGGGTGTCCATCAGCCTTTTACTGCACAAATATTCCAAAGGACTGCTTGCTTTATTTATCTCTCAGCAGAAGCCTGGTGGTGTCATAAAAGGTTAATACCACATCTGGTCTCCAGCTTTCTGCTGGCCAACTGATTTAGTTTTACTCGAGACTTTAAAGAAGAGTAAGTAATTGTACCCTGTAATTACAGTGTATAAAATAATGTGCAACTGTACTGAAATGGAGTATACAGAAATAATAAACAGCTAAATTTAATTACCAGCTCATTCATTGTATTCACAGAAAAAGTTTGAAGGTGAAATATATAATGAGCCGGTCAAAGTTAAGCCAGCAAACTGTAACTGATTCTGTGAAGCATAACAACTTAATTATTTTCTATCAACTCTTCCATGTAGTGTTTACTTTAAAAAGGGTGGTTATGGTTTGGGACAGCAGAGTGCAGAGCTGTTCCCTAGTCTGTTTTTAATCAATAGTACTGTATCTTTGTTAAGCATTGCTGGTTTGTAAATGATAAAGCCAAGGCTGCTAAGTCTGGAAAATGTGTGCACTGTGGTTAGTACTTCAAACAATTTCAATATATTCCCCTGCACAGGCTACAGAAACCATTATTTGTGATTTCATGGCAAACTGACCAGAGCAGAACAAAAGACTGTATTTATTGTTGGCCCATTGTGTGGTTATTAAGGTATCTCCTAGGCTTGTGCACCTACTGCCTTTTCCTCCTTTGCCTCACCAGCCTTTGAAGCAGGTGAAGATAAAGCAGCCTGTTTTAAACTTGATGTTATTTCTCTTACTGGTGCCTCCAGAATCAAACACCAAAATAACCCAAAGTTAATGGTGTCAATGTTCATTAGCCTCACCAAAATGAGCTGCATGTTTCCCCACCTTCTGCCTGTACAAGATTGTATAGTAAAGAAGCTGTTTAAGCCTGAAAAAAGGAAAGTAGAATAATAGTAAGAAAGTGTTCTGTGTGATTGAGGGTGTGGGTTTGCTGGCTGGGGCAGCAGTCTGAGGGGGTGGTTGTTTCCTGTGTAATTGCAAAGCTATGCCAAGGCTGACAGAATAGGTTTGTGCATATCAAACAACAAGCAAGACTAATGGTCATGCCAAGATGGAAGGTTTTAGATGGAACTTAATGGTGTTGGTTCCTGTTGCTGCTGTTAGAAGTCAGCCTCCCAGCAGATCATTTGGAAATGGGTTTTCCCAAGTGCCTTGGCTTGCCCACATTCCCAAATTACAGCAGTGGGTCTGCTGCTCTGACACTCACATTGCACCAGGCTGTCTTGTGTGTAGTGGTACCTGAGGCAGCTCCCACCACAGGAGGAGAGGCTGGGTGTTCTTATTCCACTAAATCTCACTTCTAGAACTTTTTAAACCCTTATAATTTTTTTAAAGTTTTTTTGAAGTTAAAAGCAGTCTTGAATTACACTTGGAATTGAGCAAAGAGTTAAAGGATGATGGTAGTGTCCTGTAAATAGTCCTGTTCATTGATTTCTGGTTCATCAGTGATGTCCAGAGCTGTTGGGTATGGACAGAGAAAAGGGGCAGACTTCTCTTTTCATCTTGGGCAGAAGTTTCTATCAACAGGTACATGCCAGGATATTTATCTGATGTTGTCAGTGTAGGCAAACTCACGAGGAGACTAAGTAAAGACCTTGCCCCTGTGCACAGTAATGGAAAGATGCTTTTGTTTCTGTCTGATGTGTATTCTGAAGGACTGCTGAGCTGTAAAGGCATCATACCCGCTCCTTGTTGTTAAGGTGAGCAAATTCAAACTTCTTTGTCCCCATCCTTCCAAAACTGACTTTGCTTTCTTGCCTCTGAATCTGTTTTGCACCCTGCCTTGTTAAAAGAAGTGACAGGAGGTGAGTAGAAAGCAAGAGATTCTTCTGCCTGGCCCAGATTCTGAGAACTGTAAGATTTTTTTCTGGTCTAAAATGGTTTTGGGGCAAGCTTGCAATGTTTCCTGCAAGTAGTGGTGGTGTGTGGACATCACAGTCCCATCAGCTTGCTGATCTGTTTGTTGACTTGTGATTTTCATCAGCTTCATCAAGAGTGACTGTGTTCATGTATAAGGAAGACTGCCATTCTAAAACCAGTAAAGCACAGGGAAAAGCGGGGTCTTAATAAAAAGCTTTGGCCCCACATTCAACAGAAGGGTAAATAGGGAGGATGAGAAGGAAATTTCCAGGCACTGGAAGTTTTGCTACCTGGAAAGTGTCACAAAATGGAAATGAAGCTGAAAGTTACATTAAGTTGTTTGCAAAAGCAGCTGAATGAATGAATGGATTTTGGGTTCTGTCTTTGCAAATGGGACACAGTTTGCTTTGCACTTACATTCTTTTTTAAAGTAATCTTAAGATTAAAAAAAAAAACAAAAAAAACCCAAGACACCTGCTCATCTTGTCATGATCCTTTTTAGGCCCTTTGTTCATATCCTTGTATGTTTAGAGATCGCACCCAAAAAGCTCTGAATTTGGTAATTTGTGTCATGTAGATGTGTATCTGGGTGTGATTTTTTTCTGCTGTGTATGTTGTTCTCTCTGTATCACATTGCAAACAGCCTGTACTTAAATTCTACTGCTGCAAAATATTAATATGTTGTCCTTTATTTAGGAAAGCCATAAAGATGCAGAAATTTTAAATGGACGGAGAAGCCTGAAAAGGAAGCTATTGTTCAACAAACTGTGGCTTTCATTCATCCAGTAACTCAGTAATAAATGCAAGATGTTGAAGGGAAAGGAGCCAAATATTAGTGTGGCCCTGAGGGACCAAACAAATAATGGAGCTACTTAAATATGTCATTCTTCTTTTGTGATGACACTCAAGTCTAAAATGTACACAGATGTTATTTCTGTATAGATTCTATATAGATAGTTTTGCTTTGTGAGCATTGTTAAAACTTTTCAGTAATGTTTATAATATAATGATTTTTTTTTTTTAATTTGGGGATTTTTAAAGTTTAAGTCCTACAGCAGTCAATTATTGCAGACGGTAAGGAAACAGTATTATCAGGGTGGTGCTACGTGGGCAGCTGTGTGGGCAAGTGCCAGCTTTGGGCTGCACCCAGGAGTGTGGTGGCAGTGACAGTAACTTCCCTTTCACCCAGGCCTGTCATAGTTTGCACTGAGCTTGAGGGCTTTGCTCTTTGAAGACGTGGGGGTCCAAACATTAGGTCTGCTCTATGTGAGCCTCAGCTGCTGTGAGGCAGAAATGGCCCTGTGTGCACAGAGGTGTCTGGTGTTCAGGTTGACTTTGTTTTGGGAAAATGGTTTCCATGCTAATAGTCCTGCGTTGGACCTGTGGAAAGAAAAGAATGTGAGTTTGGACTGATTCGTAATCCAGCAAGTTGGAAGTTGCTTAACCTTGCCTAATGCTCTCCATCTGAACCCTCCAGCTGCTTACAGAATAGGGATCTCAATAGCTTGTGGAGGGCTTGCATGAGAGAGGGAAGCAAATGAGCTTTCTCCATGCATGGCTATCATATGTCAACCCAGATTTTCTTGGAAAGCTCTTGAGTGTGTTCCTTGAGACCACATCTGCTGCCTGCCATGCATTGCAAGAAAACTGGCGTTTGAGCTGGAGGCAGTCCTGAATGCAGGCTCTGGCACTGCCACAGTGGATCCTCTCTTCAGGTCTTCCCTTGAGGGAATGTTGCTGTTTGCCTGGGACCCTGACAAAATAATTCCTTGGAATAAACCCAGAGGGCTTTTGTGGCAGAAGGAGTGGCAAATTGATGCTCATGGCAGTTGTGCATCTCTGATTCTCATTCTGAGGATAAGGCTGCAGGAGAAGAGGTGGGGTGGCCTGGACACAAACTTGGAGAGCTGTTGCTCCAGATTGGACTAAAATAGAGGTGACAGCAGTTTAGAAACACAAGCAGCTATTCCTGCTGAAGGGAGGCAGCATAAGTCAGTGAATGCAGTGTTTATGTGATATGAGGGATGAATCAAAGCTGTAGTGCCTCCACTGCTACTTAAAATCTACTTATTCTTCCACAAACAGATCTCCAGGTGGTTAAAAACTAGAGGAGGTATTTGGAAAATGCTGGTATGCCAGTGTGGGGCAGTGTGATACATAACCTCCTACCCTGTAGCACTATTCTTTAGAATAAACACTAAAATTCTATACTTCTTGTGACATGCGGTGGGTTTAAACCAGGATTAGATCCCACTGAAAAAGTCAGTGGTGTTACACTGGTGCAAAAGCTGGTGTGAGATAAGTCAGGAGTCCTTTGGCATTGTTGTTGCATTAGGCATATGAAGTGTAGCTCATCTTCTGTGTCAGGATGGATGTGCTTCTGTCAGAAGGCAGCTATTGCTCCAAACCAGGCTGTGCCATGCTCAGGGTGAATAAACAGCAATGCTGTACATGCAAAGCAATGTTTTTCCATCTGTGTGTGCTCAACTGAGCACAATACAATTTTTAGTGCATGTGAGGGGCAGGAACCAGGCTGGGGGCCCAGCAGGAGAGCTGCTTGGGCTGGCAGGCTCTGGTGCTGCCGCTGGAGCAGCAGACCCAGCGTGGCATCCCACAGTAACTGGGCTCGTCTCCAGAAACTCATTCCATTGCCCCCGCGGTGCAGTGGGAGCTTTGCAGAGGTGAGCTGTGTTTGGGCAGCTGCGTTTTGAGCTGTCCAGGCACATCAGGTGTGTTTGGTGAGCACATGATAAATGGCTTGAACAAAGTTCTGCCCGTGGAAGGTGGTGTTGCCTGTTGCCTGACCTTCACTGAGTAGTTAGCAGTGTGTGAGTTCAGAATCCGAGTAGGGCTGTTGTTTCTCTTTCCCTGTCATATCAGAAAGGGGCTTCTGAGGAACATGAGAAGGAACCTTATTCTCCATCTTCCTCTTTATTTTAATACTAGTGGAAGGCAAAAAAACAAACCATAATGTCTTTGTCAAATGTTGGATTATTTTGGTTGAAGCTTGTTTCTGTTCAGAATGGATGTATTTGGAATTTATTCTATGCTGCTGGGGGTGGGTGTGTTGAAGCCAAAGGCAGTGAGAGATGATCAGATTATTTTTTCCAGCGTATCTTTAGGCTTGGAAACCAGCTTTTTTGAGTTCCTAGCTCACTTTTTGAGTTCCTAACTGTCTGATGTTTGCTGTGTTGGACTGCACAGATGAGCATGGACAGTAGTGTGAACCTTCCTTGGGATTTAGAAACTTCATACAAAGTGCCCCACAAGGTACAGTAAAAGCACATAATTAATCACTTCAGCAGTGATTCTGCCTGCTCTGTACAGCCGGAACGCAAAGTGTCCGTTGTTGCCGAGTCGTTTGAGTGCATGAAGCCCCATTATTTCTAATTTAAAGATCTAAGAACAGTAATTTGATTGGCTCAAACATCTCCTAGTGCCTTAACATTGAAAAAGGACCTACGTATTTCCTGCTGAAACGTCACTGACTGCAGTCATGAGTCATGTTTTGTGTCTGAGCAGTGGTGATAAGGAAGCAAACTATACCTTATGGGTGTTTGCAGCACATCTGCAATCACCAGCAATATTTTTGTGCCATGTTTTTAGTGTTAGGGCTCTTTTTGCAGGAATGAAGCTCCATGCCATCACAATTTCCCCCTTATATAATAAATGGCACTATTAAATATAATGATTTCATACTCATCTCAGAATAACACAGATTTTTATTTAATTGAATGAAAAATGTTCATAGTTAAGAGACTGGAAAACAAAATGCTACACAATTTCTAGTCTACAACTTGGTATTCCAGGAATCTGCTGAGATCTGTTTTCTTGGGCTGTATGTCATCAGTGGTTGTTTCATTCTCATCGTTCACTGGGGCTGTTATTACTCAGGAAAATAAGGATACTTGCACATTCCTAAGTGAATTTCATTTAGTCTGCAGGGAAGGAGAAGGATGCCTGCAGTTGTGCCTTTATGGATGTGGAAGGTAAAGGAACAGCACGAGACTGTTGGCATTGTAGATGACAGTCCCTGCTCCCATAATTTAATGATAAGCTGAATATCTGCAAGGGAGTGTGTATAGGCAGGAAACTTAAAACCACTGTTTTCCTGTTTTGAATGTTGCTATTGAGTTTTTAGTATGATAAAAATGATGTTTAGTTTTCCGCTAGAAATAAAAATAAACACAGAAGAAAGTGATATGACAAACAAAAAAAAAACTTTTAATAGTGTGCAGTAGCACGGGAAAAACTGCACTATAGTTTAAGTTTGGTCAAGATTTCCATCATAAATCTAGTTTTCAGAACTGTTATCAGCTATAAAAGTGCTTCAGTCTTGAAACTTGGCAAGGTGTTTCTCTGCCCAAGAATGAACTGTCATCTTTTTCAACTGAAGTGTATCTGGATTCTTAATTTCTAGGATTTTATAAGCACTTCCAGACTATTAGTGGCTGTAATACCAGTGGGAATGCTGAAGTGATTTTTCTGGCAGAGGGATGCAGCGTGTGTGTTTAAAATACTGGTGATTTAATATACAACGAGAGATGCTGTAATATCTGTTTAGTTAAACTACACTTTGTGGTGAAAGGGCTTGTAATGCTTATCAAGACAAGCCCGTTAGTTGCCCAGGGAGATGTCACAGGGGAAGGCACCGAGCAGGCTTTGCTGCAGAACTTTGCCAGTGTGTGCTAATCTCGACTTACATTATTGTATCTGCTCCTTTGTTGGGCTGATCTGTGAGTGACTTGGGTTTGTGCTGCAGTGCAGTGAATCACATGGTGATGTTCAGATGAATGTAGAGTAGGATTAGACCAAAAACCCATTATCTGGCCAGTCCTCAGGAGGTATAAAGTGACAGGTCTCCTGCCTTGACTGGAACAACTTGCCACCCAGAGGAGTGCAAGAATGATTTATGTCAGAGGCTTTTTGTTGGAGAGCTTCCAAAGAAAGCAGTGGGAATGGTGTGGATTACTGTCTTCTGTGTCATTAAAAATAATCTGGGAAACTGATCTTTTCCTTGCCCCATCCATGAATTCTAGCACCCCAGTCAGTGGTTTGGGTGTATAATATTTGCCATCTGCAGTTTGAAATGTGTGAACTGTGGAACTCCTTAAATATTATTTTTTTCCTAGGCCACTTGAAAATGGTGTGGTTAGAGGAGATAAGATTTTCCTGACTTTATTTCGTTTTGGTTTTGGGTCACAGGGGATGGGATGTGAAGTCCTGTCCAGCCCCTGGCTGGTGTCCAGACCTGGCCAGTGTTAACAGGGGGAGAACTTACTCAGTCTTTCCCCTCAGCTTGGAGTTGTACTTTGCAAGAAGTGTCTCTCACATCACCTACTCACAGGAATGAGAAACAAAGCGTCAGATTCTCTTTGTCTTCATTTATCTCAGTCTCTCATTGAGCTGGAGGGATGTTTTGGGAATGTACCCAGTTGAATACCCAAATGCAGTGACCACCTTACACAAGAGTGTGTGAGTCCTTCCGGGACTATCAAGTTTGGCTCAGGGTCTGGCTGGAGAGATCAGAGTCATCTTTTTAAAAGGAAATAATTGCATGTTATGTGTTTCCTTTATTATGCACAGGTAATATTTAGATGTCTTTCTAATCATATTACCAAGGAAAGCTCTATTACTGTAATCACATTGCAGATTTCACGTTCCTGTTCAGGACAGTGTTAGTCCTGTGACTGAGGTGTCTGGTGCCTGCTATTAACCTCCAATTCTTTCTCTCCCCTGCCCCTTTTTTAGAGGCCTTTGAGTCTTTGCTTCGCTTTGCTGAGAACCGCACAAGTTCCCTGTTTGAGACAGCTTACAGACCTATGGCAAAAGAAGCAGCAGAGCCTGTTAAGGAGCTTTTTACAGACATCTCTCTCTACATTCTGGGCGCTGAGACTACGGTGGAAAGTGCAGTACTGCGGTTCTTTGACAGTCTCTTTCCTCTGGTGTATAGTCGGCTAATAAACCCAGGAATTACAGATCTGTCAGAGGACTACACAGAGTGTCTGCGGCTTACAAGGCAAGACATAAATCCTTTTGGACACTACTCTAAAAACATGGTTACAGAGCTGTCAAAATCTCTTTGGGCCAGTAGGATGCTCAGCCAGGCCCTGAGTCTGGGCATTGAAGTGATAAATACTACTGAACACGCGGCTCTGACGAAGGAGTGCAGCAGAGCCCTGGTGAAGATGCAGTACTGCCCGCACTGCCAGGGCCTGACGCTCATCAGACCCTGCGTGGGATACTGTCTGAATGTAATGAGGGGCTGCCTGGCCAGCGTGTCAGAGCTGGATGCACAGTGGAGGGAGTACATCTCCACGCTGGAGTACCTGACTAATGAAATGGCTGCCTCACATGACCTGGAAATTGCACTGTCGGGCATCTGGAGCTCCATCAATGAAGCCATCCTGCATGCACAGCTCAATGGACCACAGCTTTCTGCTACTGTAAGTGCTCTTTGATTGCTTGCTGCTCCCATTTATCAGTTTCCTCGTTTGGTGTGTAAACATTTAAATGAGTTGGGGTTGTCTTTGCATCAGTCTTCAACTAGATCTTTGTTTAATAGTACATGAGAACATTACAGACAGCTGTGGGGTTCATGAGAGTCTGCTTTGAAATGAAAGGGTTAGGGGGGAGTTTGTTTCTTGAGAAGCAACCCTGTAAAGCAGAGCGCTCTGCCTTGTCTGCACAATTTTCTAAACAAAAATCTGGGGTCTGTTATACTTGATATCGGTTGTTTCCCTGGTATGTAGTTGTAGCATGTGGAAACATCCTACAGGAATTGCTATAAGGGTGTAGAAAAGCAAGCTTCTAAATAAAAGCAAGGAAATGAAGTTTCAAAATTTTACAGTCCCTTTACTTCTGTGTTGACTGAGACATCAGGAAGGTAGTACAGTCTGTAATAAGTACACCCATCCTACAGGAGTTGGGAAGAGAGCTTGAAAAAATTCAAACTTATTTGACAGCCTTTATGTAAGTAAAGGATAAAAATACACTTAAAGCGGATCCGGTTTTGTAAGTGCTGTAGATTAAGGAGGAAAGAACTAGGAGGGTTGAACTGTCACATAAATAATTGCAGCATATGACTGGCAGGTGTTCTCTCAAGGTGTTGAAGATTAGACCAGAAATTACTGAAATGACTAATGAAGCAGCTGACTACATCTGTATGAAGTTCAACACCACTGTCAGTGGGGAAAAAAGGTATCAGTGTGGCCTTAAGCAGGATAAAAACCAATCTGAAAAATGCAGATAGATGTGCCTGTCTTGAGAGTAAGGGAAATCTTGCAGAGAACAAATGAGAAGAAAACACAAATAAGAATTTAATTACTGTGCAGAACTCTGGTCATCATATTCATGTAAAAGAAAAGATAGTGTAGGGGGTCTACAGAAGAAAGCTGGTGCAAAGGATATTCTAAACTAGAGAAGTATTTTTATGGGAGAAAAAGGCTTGAATGCTTGCAGCCTTCCAAGAGCCCTGATTTCGGAGCTGTCTTTACTGTCGAAAACCTGACTGAGCCTGGAGATTTATGGTCAGTAAAACATGTAGATAATAAAAAAAAAGACATCCACTTCTAGTAATCTGATAAAATTTTGCTTGATATTGCTCAACTCATGTTGCCTCAGTTTTCCTTTCCTTTTCATGAATGACCCTTGTGTCTGCTAGTTTATGTGACATCCAAGGATAAACATGAAAATTTTCCAAGAGAGGGTCTCTCCAGGTTCTTGAGCAGTGCATGGTAGGCACTGGGGCCTGCATGCATTGCAGGTCTGCGTGTGATAATGTCTGGTTGGAAGGGCCACCGTGTATCCCTTAGGGCAGTGGTAAACTTGGAACGTGTAATGAACAGGGTTCGTGCTTCTGGTCTTATTTTCACTGAGAAGTTGTTTTATACGAGTCTAGAGAGGAACTAAAAATCAAAGTATAGTATTGCTGTGTATCGGTTTTCCCTGACTATGGATGGATACCTCTTAAATCGTTGCACGGCTTCATTGCTGATTACACAGGAGCAATTAGGAATCAATGTAAGCTTTCTGACTACTGACAGCAAAACTGGTCTGACATGCTTGTTACAAAAGGCTAAAACATAACTGCATTGCATTTGTCAGCCTCATAGTTAGCATGCACTGGCCTAACTTACTGAGGGGGAAAACTCATGATCCAGGTCAGTATTGGATAATGGTGGATGAACGAACTCAAGGAGTGTATTGCTTGCAGGTGATTTGGAAGTAGAATTCTCTCTGAAGCAACTTTCAGGCTCAGGATTCTGTTTAATCATTACTCAAATAATTTTATTTGGGACTTCTCTGTTCCCTAGCAGTACCTTTAAGTGTTTTCCTTCTTCCATTCGGAATGAATTCAGAATGTGCTGCTGTTGGAAAGCCCATTAATTTGTTTTCCCCAAAGTTATCTTTGTTTTCTCCCACTAGTGAAATCTCCATGAGCAAAAGAAGGTTTTGTGTTGTTTTGGGGACTGCTCACTAGGATGGCAAAGAGTGTTTTCTGTTCTAAGATGAAAACTACTATGTCTGTGTTACCCCCAGTCCTTTCAATTGTCAGCAGGGTAAGATTTTATTGGAAGAATGAGTATGTTTCACTATTTGAACAGACATTAATCTGATACTGATTTAAAATTTTCCTGATTAGTTACAGAGGATAACCATTATTTAGGAAATTGAGCCTGATTAAGCTGTACTTCCTTCTCTGCGAAAACTGAAAGGAGGTCAATCCTCAGCTTCAGGATTTCCGGCTGGAGATGTTTTCCTGAAATCCAGCCTTGGATTCTCAGTTACACTGGTGCCATTTGATTGGTACCCAGTGTATTTACTCTTCATTTTACTTTATAGGATTTCCACCCCCCGCCCCCCCCCTTCTCCTTTCCCTTCAAAAGTATGCGGAGACCTTTCTGTGTTCATGCAGTGTGTTCTTCAGCTTCTGCAAAAGTGGAAATGTTTAACTTACATACAGTTTCTATTACAAATGCTGTAATAGGTTTCATTCAATTATAAATAATCTATGGAAAAGTCATCCAGGAAAGCAGAACACTCCTAGTAATTTTCATTTATCCTGAGGCAGCTTAATTAATGCACCTGCTCTTTTAGAAAACATTTTACATTTTTAATACACAGTATGGCTAAAAAATAGGGTTCTTTTTTTGTCTGCCTGCCTGCCTGGATGATAATGAATAATGGAAACTAAGATTATGTTTTCTTTAAAATGGGGCAAAACAAACCAATAAAGCACTTAGGGTACTTTGCTCAAATGAAGTGCAGTCAATTGATATTAAATCTAAAAATAAAAATCCTATTTGTATGAAGAGTGCATAACTTCAGGAGAGTGGCCTGTGCTGATCTCTGTCCATTACAGCCGGGAGGACTGCCTGATTTGCTGGGATAGCACGTGTGAGAGATCACCTTTAGGATGTTGGTAATCCCTGCTCCGATTCCCGTGGAATGAGCGGTGTGTTCCATGATGCTGGCTGGCATCCAGCTCACTGACCCCAGCACAGCTCTGCAGCCCCAGCAAACACCATCGTCAGCAGTGCCTTCTGCTCCATCTCACTGTCTGTCCTGTTGGTAGGAGCCCCAACGCACACACAGTTTATTTACCCTTTTCTCTTTGAGTCCTTGCGTTTCAAAGCTGGTCTCGTTTTTCACGCGTTCATTGTACCTATTGCTGTACGAACTCCGTGCATCGTTCCTGATTCTTTTTCTTTAAACTTTAATTTTTATATTCAAAGTGAAAGGAAAATGCCCTCAGCTGAAAATGTGGGGAGGAGCAGAGGCAGCTCTGCAGTGTGTGTGGCCACTGGCACTTTGGGCAGAGTGACACGTGTTGCCTGGTCCTAGTGAGGTGTTCCTGTTATCCGGGCTAGTGGGGGCTTGGCTTGGAGCCCATCTCCAGAGGGACAGGGGTGTCATGTATGGGGACAGATCTGGGAAACAGAGTAACACAGAGTTAGGGGAGATTTCTGTTGGATCAGAAATGGTTGGAGTCTGACCAGTCCCACTAACTACAGGTCTGCACCTCCACTGATCCATGGACATATCCCAGTGCTTCAGTTTTGCCTTCAGTGAGGCTTGGCCGTCTTGCTCCCACCATGGCACTGCTTGTTCCTGCCCTGCACCCAACAGGCACTCATGATCTGTGGGATGGGTTTCCTGCCGGACAGGTGGGCGCTCACGAGTCAGTGCCTTGCTCAGGTACAGATTTCCTTTAGCCTTGACAGTTCATGGTTCCACAGGGATTCACCTCTCCCCTCTGGGGAACAGAATGTATATCCGAGGAGTGTTCTGAGGTTTGACAGCAAAAGGATGATTCTTTCACTTCCTAGATTATCTAAGGGTGTGAGATCATTTGCTCACACAAGTGAGCTGTGTGATCCCAGGTCCCCTCTGGCAATGGGGGTTTGTTCCCTGTCCCACACTGTGCTTGGTGCTGTGCTGGTGGCTGTCAGGGGTTGTGCGTGTCGCTTGCTGTCCTTGGGTTGTGCTTCAGCCATGTGAGCTGATACTGGGTGCTGTTCTCCATGTCTTCATCCCAAGGGCAGTGAGGCCACTGGGAAATACCTCCTTAGAATAAAACCATTCTGTACAGCTCCTGTTGCTGTGTGTTAGGATTCCCTTTGTCAAGGGCAGAGACAAGATTTTCAAAGAAACAACCTCTTATGGTCTGAATGTCACATCAGCTGAATAGGACTTGAACATTTAATTACTCTTTGTTTTAAGCATGCTTGCCAGGTGTTGCCACAACTTCTGCTCCACATGTGGCTTCTTGTGGAACTTGCCTACCTGCCCTCGTGGTGGAAAAGGCAAAGGGATGTGTGTTAGCAGAAATATTTGGCAGGTATTTCTCTCTGTTCTTGCTGCAAGAAGTGCATAAGGTACTTACCTTGTTATTAATGCTATAATGGCTGAAAAAGCATTAAATGAAGGGAATGTAAAAAGCCACAGATGTGATATTTTTAGAATGGCCAACCATTATACAAGAGCAAAGTCCAACATATTGTGTTTCATGATTATAGGAGTAATAAAAGCAAAAGCTAATAAAAGGCTTAATAGGGATTATAAAACCAAGATATGATCAGAGATTAAGCGTTAGTAGAAGGCAGGGAAGTCTGCCTTGAGGCAGTTAATTTCTTGGAGACAAGCTTACCAATTAATGTGATAAAAGTGATATAAAAAAATGATAGAAGAATGAACTTTGGGAAGAGGAGCAGATAGAGGCAGGAGAAATACAAGGGGAAGGGTGTTTAGGATGCAAGATGGTCAGAACTGTAGGAGTATCAGGAAACAGTGATTGTGAGAGAAAAAAATCTGATTAAAATCAGGGATAGTCTTTCCACAAGCTGTGAAGGCATGAAGGAGAAGGATGGATAATACTGAGAAGAGATCACTAATTTGGTTTCAGGTTGTAACGAAAGAGACTCTCTGATGCCTGTTTTTGGCAGATCATTTGGGTGTTGTTTCTTACAAATCTCTGTAACTCAGAAGAAATGCAAGAAAGGCCTGAGAAGGTGAAAACTTGTGGCAGGGACTGTTGTCCTTGCTGACAAAGAAAATAGAGAGGAGTGAGGCTTTCCATGCATGTCCAACCACTTCTGCTAGGATCCTTTGCAATGAGGGGAGTCATTGGGAGTTGGGGAGACAAATTATACAGAATTAACAGCAAATTAGAACTTAGAGCAATTAAAAAAGTTAACAGAAAATACTTAGATGATTGTTCTTGGTGGCTGGTTCATCAGTCTCTTCCCATCAGTGGTTTTAAAAATTTTATTCTTGTTGCACAGCAGGTACCCCAGGGAGTCAGAAGATGCCCATCACTTTCCGCTGTCTTCTCAGCTCGCTTCCCTGAAGCCATTTTTAAATGAATTTCTCATCGTTTGTTTGTTATGCCATGGTTAATGTTTTGAATGAGAAGTTGCTCTTTCTGACCCTTGCCAGGTGCTTTGCACTGGCAAAAGTGGTTCCTTCTCAGCTGAGTTCAGGGAAGGCCCATAAGGCACACCTGAGCTACTTAACCTGTAGGTGGGGAAGGTGGGGAATGCTGGGAGGCAACAAGGAACAGAAGCACTGAAAGAATCTCTAGTATTTGGTTCTTGCAGTAATTTTATGAAATACTTGTATTCTGGTGAAAAACAAATGGAGGAAGCTCGTTTGATTTGTTCAGTGATATTCAGCGAGTCAGGGATAGATGTGTAGAACTAGAAATTAGTATTATTTTTAATATTTTGCTATTCTTAATGCAGTACTCAGACAACACCTCATTTTCAGAGGTCGATTTTAGTGTCCTTTACAGGCAGGTATGGTGCAGCCTCTGCACATACCTTTAGCCAACTGGAAGTTGCAAGGATTCTTTTAGCATTGCATTTAACCAGAACAGATGATCCCTGCTAGGAAGCAGCATGTAATACCTTTGGAGTGAACAAGCAAACTCTGGAGATACTTGCTAGGTTCAGTTTAAGGATGGAAGGGGGATCTGCCTCTAAAAGAATGTACTTGGTGTATCCTGGAATTCCCATGTCACTGTGGTGGGCTTGAGCCAGAACTTAGAGGGGAGGGGCCTTTGGGGAAAACAAATATGAAACTCTTACTATAAATTTTCTGGTAAAAATTCAGCAGTGGATGGAAGGCTTACAGAAAATAATGTAGATGGTCTTAAATTATCAGTAATGGAGAAGAAAACAAAAATCCTGAAAAAGAAAAGACCCGAGATCTGTTAAAATGGTCACCTTTAGGAAAATAAAGGCTTAGAGAAAAGAATGCCAAATTTGCAGCAGCAGGAGATTGATGTGCAGTAACCTTACAAATTTGAAAAGGAAATGGCAGTACTATGAACAAAATAACTTTGTGCTGAGTGAGTTCACAGCAACAAAGAGTTGCTGCCAGCCAGTAATGAACTGCTTGATTAATGACATTGAATGGTATCATAAAACACTCCTGGAGACTTTGGAGAACACTCAGAGCTGAACTCAGGTGCTTCCTTCCTGCAAGTTTTCCAATTTAAATGATCAACACCAGCTGTCAATAAGTACAGAAACTGTACTTAGCAGAGGTTAAAGCAGTATATTCAATTCCTTGTGGTTAGATTGCTGAAAATAGCTATAAAAACGGACAGGGAAAGTTATGTTTGTGAAATATTTACACTGGAAATGTTATTTTAAATGACATTTTGCTTTTTCTAAGCACTTAGCAGGAAACCTCCTCTGAAAACAGAAACTGGAGGGAGAACCTCAGCTCTGATGAGGGTTCTGTAAAAGAGCTCAGAGCAGCCCTGCTGAAGCTGGTCTGGTTTAGCAGCAGATGTGGTCCTGAATGACACGATCACTCATGTTGAAGGCATGTCCTTGTGTGTTTTGTTCTCGGGAACTGAAGGTACATGAATGTACATCAGGTTCAAATCCTTTGTGAGTGCAGGGACTGGAAGGGACCTTTTAGAAACCAGGTGAATTGCACTGAGGGCACACCTTGTAATGCAGTGACCCTTTTCTGTGCAAAAGGTAAAAGAATGGCTTTCACAGTGCTGTGAGACATGTAAAAATATGTCTACATTAAAATTCTGTTTTATTTCTCTTGGGCATTATACTCATTAAGGTGCTGCTCTCATCTTATGGCCAGTCAGGAGAGAAGCTTGAAAGAGGCAGTGGAGCTTTGTGTCTGGAATCAACTGAATTTCATGGAGTGTGAGCATCTAATTCTCGTAGTCAGTTTTGTAAGTCTTGCCACGTGCTATTTGCTTGATTTAAAAGCATTTTGACACTTGAGTACTGTAGAAGTATTTCTGGAAATAATCATCTAAATTGTTTGATGTATTTGCCTCATTTCCATCTGTTACAAAAGTCCTCTGGAGAATTAGAGCTCGTGTAGTCTTGAACAGCTCTTCAAGGGGATCCAAGGAGCTTTCTGGCCCTTGGTGGTTAATGCCAGTTCTCCTCCATGCAGGTGTTTGATGCCACAGAGCAGCCTGATTTCCTGGTGTTAAGGATCATCTCATCTGTAGCGATGGAACTGCTTGCAATTTAGTATTTATGTCAATGTGAAGTAGGTTAAATTGAAATACATATTTCTGAGTATCTAAATTAGTATCAATTGGAGCAGGAATAAAAGATACCACATAGTTACAATTGAGTTGTCTCTGAGAGATACTTGCTAAGTATTATCCAGCTGTCATGTTGTTTGACTAAACATATAGCTAAGAATTTGATTTTACATAAATTCTGTAGCCTTAAGTTTGCTTTTGCAGAGGTGATGATTTATTTGGGTGTCTCTTCATACCCAAAGGCATTCCAGTGCAAGTCACATCTTGCCTCCCAACTGGCTGCTGACTTGCTGATAGTGCTTTAACCACACTATTAACAAGTCATTAATCTGTAGTGAGATAAAAGGCTCTTTTCTGCCTGGCGGAGCAGTATTCAGGTTCTGCTTTTCATTCCCTACATCTTTTATTTTGTGTAAACATGTAACCTAAAGGGTTTGTGTTAAACATGGATATCAATGGAATTGATGGATATAGCCTTTTACCTGCTTTTGATCCAAGACCAGCTTGGATTGTGATTAACCTTTTGTGGTTAATTACTGTGATTTAAGGTTTTGGGAATGATAGTGACTTGGGACTGCTGCCTTTTAAGAGGGATCACAGTACCATTCTTTTTTCCCCTGTTTACAATCAAGATACACTTGTTTGGCCTAATCTCACTGCCAAAGGGTTTGTGGAAAATGTCTCATATTTGTGTATGTTTGTTTGGTCCCAGAAATGTTACTCAGTATGTTCAGGAGATGTGTATGCAGGTTGGTTCAAAACAGATGACATTCTGCATGAATAAGGTGTTTCTTCTTTGTTCCCAGACATAGCCTAATGTGTGGTGTAGGGCCAGTAAGTTACCCAACTGCAGAGAGTAAGGACAGCAGGTTAAATATAAAGCCAAGAAATAGTAACCTGCTTTCAGAGAGAGAGGCCTGAACAATGCTGGACAAAAAAAATGGATTTTTAAAAATTTGTTCACTTTGCATTATGGCTGCCATCTGCATTTGAGGAAAATAATCCAGGTGTTACAGATTTCTGAAAGGTACATTTTATTACTTCATTGTAAAAACAATGATACTCCATTGCTACTAATTCCAAATACATGCCTAGAAGTGCATGGCTGATGAACCAAGTGCCTTGGTCGGGGCAGGGACATTAAGCCAAGCCTGTCCCCCTGTGCTGTCAGTGGTGTCAAGACTAACACAAGTGTTCACAAGCACATGTGCACACGGTGACACACACAGCCCAGTGCTTTCCTTCACACCTTCAAATGAAGCTGCATCTGTTTTAGGGTGTGGATAGTCAACTCAGTTATAAAAGCTTAGTTCATGTAGCAGGTATTTTTATTTAGTAAGAATGACCTTCTTAGTTCTACTGTGGAGTTTAGTTTTTCTCAGAGGGCTGTGTGATCATCAGGATATAGCCACTTTTTGTCAAAACAGCTGCTTTGTTTCATTTTCTTTGCCAAACTGAGGCTCTGGAATTTTTCAGCACCTTATGGTACCTAGAGAATTAGATCCTGGGAGCTACAGCACCAAGTGTAATTAAAATAGTAATGAAAAGTAATGCCCAAAGTCATAACTTGTGTAAAATATGGCGAGAGTGATGCTCCTTTTCACCCCAAAGCAGAAAATGCTGAAGTACATCCTCAGTTGGAATGTCTGTGTCCTGGTTGACTTTAGCTCAGTGCTGTGTGAGTAGGAGGATGTGCCCATGGCAGGGTATGAGCTACAGAATACAAGACCTGTCAAAGCCATAATCATAAACCTGCCAAGGGAGCACAGCCGTAATTTCACAGAGCCAGGGATGTCACTGAGCACTCTCTGTCTTCCTTGGAACGTGGTTCTGGTGTCAGCACTTCACCATTATTAGAGCTGAAAGATGAAGGACGTAAATATGGTGAGAGTCCAGGATTTTGCTTGAAGCACAGCACTGAGCAAGGCAGTCAGTGGTTGGGATAATATTTATGGAAATGATGATACTCAGGATGACAGATGATGTGCTCAGTGTTTCAGCCGGAGTTGTGTACACTTTATTCATTGTTTCTACATCTTTCCTTTTTATTCTGTGCACTTATTGTAAGCCTCCCCAGATTGTGAAAGTTGTCTGCTGAAATAGAGTGTTATTTTCTATTACAAAATCAATTTGAACTACAAAAGAGAAATTAGATGTGCAGGGTTTTTTTTTTTATGAACCTGACTTTCTGTATTGTGGCTTGTTAAATATGATGGCTTTTGTAGCTGCAGTGCTTTAGAATTTTGGCACTTGTGTTTGTTGTGGTTAATTTTTGGTCTTACAAATTAACAACGCATCAAACAATGAAGTTGGAGTGTTGCCGGGTTAGGGTCCAGTCCTTGGTAAAAAATGCAGCTCCAGCATATTGGCAGCTCTGCTGCTTGTTATTCATTGTAAGGCGTCTGGCTATGGGAGTGTTAGATGTTTGACAGCATTGAATAGATTCCAGTCAGCCATACAAACTACCTCCAGTGAAGTGGAAAGGACCATAAAATTGTTTTAGCAACAGCTAATTCTCCTGAGTCTTTTAAGGCTTTTTTCCCCTCCTTATTTTTTTCGTTAACCCTTTGGTTGCCAGTGGAGGGTTTGTCAGTTTAAACAGTACCTGTTCCCAGATTTATTTCATTTTTTAAGATGAGTTAGGAATGTTTTTCACTGATTTTTGTACTTAGCATAATTTAGATTTTTTGGGGGAAATTGGAGATGCCATAAAATACCTGATTTTCAAGTTGGGACAGGTCCTGAGCATTTTGACAGTTGTGTTACATCTGAAATATCGGCAGTCACTGGGACAACTCCCAAAGCTTATTTTTCACAGTGGTAAGAACCTCTCTTCTCCTTACCTGAAATGTATATTGATGCCTCTAATCTCTGTTTCTTTGCAAACCTGCTCTTACACTATCCCCTGTGGTGATTCTCTGGGAGATCAGAGATTTTTAATCCTCTCTAATAAAACTGTGTTGCTTTTATTGCAGCCCCATAGCTCATGTGCTTGTGAGCCATGGCAACATGTGAAGCCTCATTTTCCCAGAGATGGGCCTTGTTGTTGCAGAGTTCCCTAGAAGGCATTTACTACTGGAAATATTAATAAGGAGTGGAGGATAGGGGAAAGAGAAGGAAATATAATAATTTCTAAACTGTGTTATCAAGCATTCAAGTCTCTGCTTTGTTCTGTACAGTCAGAGTGGAACCAGGAGTGCAGTTTGAAAGATGAGCAAAGGGCCCTTGTGTGTTGGACGGGCAGGAGGTGATGGAAAATTGGATGTGCAGGAAAGGGATTGGGGAGCAGATGTCTGTCTGGATAGTGAAAGGAGATTGGGTTAGGTCTGTCCGTCACTGTGCCCTTACAGAAGGATAATTGCTCATGTGGTGTCACAGTAGAAGTATTCAAAGATGTGCACATATTTGTTTAAAAGGTCTATTGGCTCTTTTTAGGGAGACATCTATGCTTTGTCCCTTGTTTTCTTACTTTGTCAATACTTCTTGTTAAAAACTCCATTTAGTAAAATGGTTTGTTTTGACTCATTGCTATACTTGATATATGGAGTTTACCCTTGGTTCTGATTGCTAATATGGTCTCTATGCTTTTCCACCCATTTTTTTCTAATTGAGTGTGATACTGCTGCCTTCTGTGGAGACAGAGGGGAAATAATCCTCTTGTACTCTGTATGAGCCCTGGCTGTCACACCTGTGTATGGCTCCGGATCAGGGACTTGCAGAACTTGATGGGTTTTTAACTTGTCACTTTTACCTACCACAAGTTCGAAATTCTCTGCCAACAAGCAGAATGGACAACACAAACATTTCCAAACAGGCCCAGGGGCAGCCCCCTCCTATCACAGGCTGGCCCCTTCCCCTTCACAGAGACCACCCTGTTGCCCCTTTTCCCCTCTCAGAAACCCACCACCCACTGCCAGTTCTGGGCACCAACCCCTGACACAGGTGGGAATGCTGAGAAAAAGAGCTCAGACTCAAGAAGTTAAACGAGGTAAACTCTCAGGAATAGCACACTGTGTCTTGGGCAAAGCACTGATATTTGGCTGGAATTAATAATTTACAGTTCTGAATTGGTTGGGCATTGGCAAAAAGGGAAAGGGGACATGTCCAAAGAACTGAAACTGTGATTTGAGGTAATGGAGAATAATATGATGCTATTCATAGTTAGAATGGTACAAGTGGTGGTGGCTTGGAGAGAGTCTGATTTGTGTGGAAAGAAATAAAAAAGGGAGAACAAAGGGCTAACCCAATAGAAATATATGTAGAAGAATATGGAATGGGAAAGGTATCTAAGAAATTCAGACTAAAGATACAGAAAAGAACTAGGAAAACAATTGGGGGGGGAACTCCCTTATTTGAAGATTCAAAGAACTGGAATGTGTTTTAAGAGGAAATAAATGATGACAATTTTTACTGACTGTAGGCAGGTATTAACAGATGGTCAGGACTGGCTGGTCTTAGAAGCCACAGAGCAATACAAGCTGGTGTCATGTGGGTTATTCTGAGAAAACAGATTTGTAAAACAGGGGTGTCACGAGCCATGACCTTAATTCTTCATGATTATTTAAATTGACATTTATCGTGATCTGAATTTTTTCTTGAAGAATGGCTTGTTCATCATGGTTAACTATGGAAATGTATAATCAGTCCATGATTCTATTTTGAGACTACATTTAGTTACCCAGGATTTCCAATTCATAAGCAATCTGATACACTTTTAAAAGCCTTTTCATATATTCCTCCCCACTGCATATGGACCCAGGAAAATTTTTCATCACTTCTCTATAGTATGCTGCAGTATAATTAGGCAGTTTTTTTATATCAGACTCCAAAGAAGTTGTATTAAAGAGGGAAGTCAGCAGCTAGATTTTTCAGAGCAAGTTAAGCCTGAGTCTCTGTTGATCTCTGAAACTTTAACCTGTTAGTACAGAAATTTGGGAGAGCACTGTGAACACTGTTGTGTCCCTGCTGTGGGGCAGGTCCCACCCAGTACAGCCCTCCAGGCAGCAGCACTGCCACACCAGTTTGGGCCAGCTGAGGGCTTGCTGTTTGCAGTGCATCTTCACGTGCTTTCAGCCCCTTGAGCTCTTATATCCAAGTTGCAGGTGCCTGGAGGAAGCAGAAAAACCCACATGTGTGTAGTGAGGTTTGCCTGGGAAAGAACCTTCTGGTTTCCCAGCCCTGGTGATCCACTGCAGAAATGACTCGTGCATCACAAGCCACAGGGTCAGGATTGCCTAAATGTTTGCATGTGTATGTCAACCTTAACTCAGTGATGTTCAGAAATAAACGTGTCCTCATCTCAGTTTTGTCCCTTGCAGCTTTTTGCAGAAACAGAAGCAAACTGCTCTCTGCTCAGAGCTGTCTTTGGTAGGTTTGTATTGCCAAAGGTTTTGGTGTGTAGAAAACTGGCAACAAACTTAAGGGGAGGTTGTCCACATTCGTGTTTTAAGTCAGTATTTATCTTGTATATAAAATGTTTCAGTTCAGTGCCTGCAGTGGGGTCTGTGCTGGGACTGAAAATGCCAGACCCTTTGATCAGTTTGCTGTTTCTGGTGCAGGAGGCACTCCATGCCCATCTGTGATCATTTACTGTCTCTAGTCTAACACATAGTAGAACTCTTGAGTAAATTAACTATTTTCTTGCCTGAGCATACTTTTGGTAGATTCAGTGGCAGATACCTGGCATTTGGCGTGAGATGTATAGAGTTTAATGAGAGTTACACAGAATTTTCAGCTACGTACAATTGTAACTTCCTGTCTGTCTGGTTGAGTTGCTCACCTGGCAATCTGGAGACTCAGAGATTATGCTCCCCTGGAATTCACTGTCAGCAAAGACAGCGTGTTGGATCTTTGCTGCCCTTCCCCATTGGGGTGTTAGGAGATAACACTGCTGTGATGTCTGTTTTGGAAGCCAGACTGAGCCAGCTCGTGCTGAAAAGCCCCCCACCTGCATTTGCACTGCTGAGTGCTGCGCAGAAGAGCTACTTAAGGAACCACAAACAAAAAAAAAGATCTTATAAGATCTGTACTCCCCAACTTCTCAGTCTCATAAGCCCCAGCCTCTCAGGAATATACCAGTAACATGTCTAGCATTTTGCTTCAGGAGAAGACGAAGGTCGTGCTTCCCTCTTGCCAGAAGACACTGGATTCATTTCCCTTTAGATCAGTTCTAGGATACTCAAATTCTGGCATTATTATGGGTCCAGTCTGGGATAGTTCAGATTCTCCAGCATGAAAAACATCTATGTCCACGTACATATGTCAAAATTGCAGCTGAATGTTTTGCCTGGATGGCTTTCCCAGTCTGGGTGACACCAAAAGCCTTCAACAGACAGGTGAATAGTGGAAATCCCAAATATTCTGCAAATGTATCAGAACCCCTGGAGGTGTAGAACCCCTAAGGACCTAGGGGCAGCTGTATTTGTCTGCCAGAGTCACAAGGCTCTCCACTTGGTTTCTAATTTTTTTTTCCCATTCATTATGAATAGTCAAACTTCAGTAGAGGGAATTAAGGCTGGGCAAGTTTTACAGTGACAGCAGATACAGGATTGTGTGGAAAGATAGTCTTGAGAGCATAAATGTCTAGTGGGACATGAGGGAATACTAGTGTCAAAATCCTTTAGGATCACGGTCACTCCTCCCATGAGGTGCCTAGGAGGGGATAGTAAAAATTATGATCCAAGTGAAAAAGCAGCCAACTAACCAAATAAAAGCTTTATTTTGCTCTTGTGTTTTTTTGTGGTGGCTGGTTTACTTTGTCCACTACTAAAGGGTGAGTAAGACTTTAAATATTAGGTTGTCATTGCAAGGTCTGGGTGTATCCAGTTTTTCTTGTGTATGTTGTCTGCTTGTAAAATGTTTTATGAAAGGTTAGGGAGAGAACAAGGAAGTCTGAGCCTCACTGGTTTGCTGCCAAACACCTCTCAACCAATTTGCTTCATAGCATCTGAATTTTCCTGAGTCAAGCCATAAGGCAGTAAAATCTTTTCTGTTATTGCTGGTTTTTTCCCCCCATTTTCTTAAATTTCTGAGGAAAACTCCTCTGAGCAAGTACAAAAGCTGTGCAACCTTTCAGGGGGTGTGGGATAGAGGCCACTTCTCTCTTCCACACCTGCTCTCGTGGGTTTCTGTCTCCTCTTCAGCCCTGTTCTTCCACCCATCATTGCTACCAGTTGGGGAAGGTGGGAAGGTGTTGTAGAGAGGGCTTTCCCACAATGTTCCTGAAACTAAACTATGTCTTCCTTTGTCTTTTTTGAAGGTTGTAGTCTTTAGATACGAAAGTTCAGGGTTAGTTTAGGGTCATTTCTCACCAACACAGTGGTTATGATTAGAACAGTAATCTCTTTTTGAGTGATCTGAAAGTGGTTTTGCTTGAAGCATTTGCTTCTGAAGTACTTTTCCAAGTACTCCCTTGTTTCCCTTTTTCTTTCATCTTAGCATTTTGGATTTTTAAAATACACAGAGAAAAATTATATACTGAAAGCATAAACTATCCAATGCTGTGTTACTTGTACTTGGCATGATTTTCATTTGCTTTTTCATCTACATATTTTCTTTTCTCTCACAGATTGAATGGGAGAGCCCTACTTACACTTACCCCTGTGCTGCTTTGCTTGTTAGGAGTTAATGCAGAGTTAGGAGCTAATAAAGTGAGCATACTTTATAGCTGCTTTTTCAATATAAAGTGCCTTCAATGTATATGGTAATCATGCCACTGTACTTCAGGTTAACCCCCCACTGAGCTCAATCCTGAAAAATAAACAAAACTCGGGGAAAAGAGGTTTACTTGGCAGAAAGATTGAGCTGAAACTATGGATATGAAAACACAGGGCTCAGTTCTGCGAGGAGCTGAGCATTCTGGCCCCAGTCCCATAAAGCACTTAAGCACAGGCTTCGTTTTCAAGCGAGGAGCAAATTGACTGACAGCTGGGAAGGCTGAACTCCTAATCCTTGACCCTGCATGTGGAGCAGGACTTGGGTTGCTCACGCAGTTATGCCACAGCCAGGGTTGCTCCTCCAGGTCCCGGGTGGGATGGGATGGGATGGGATGGCAGGTCCCAGGTGGAATGACAGGTCCCAGGTGATGGCTCTGGGGTCTCTGGGAATGGCAGACCCCGGTGGGCACCCAGGGCAGGTGTCAGGTTGTGCTGCCAAACCCTCGTGCCTTGCGTGGGGGGTGGCAGGTGTGGAGAGCTCTGAAATCTCCCTTGTCAAGGCGAGGACGAAAAATGTGTGGAAAATGGTCCCTCACACCGGATGAGAAGTTTCCTCAAGCCAGGAAATTTCCAGCTGTCCTGTGAAGGGTTTTGTGCTCGGTCTGTCCTCTTTTTCCCCAGCTCAGCCCTTGTGTGTGACCCCTCCACACACGAGTTGTGCTGCCCAGGAGGAGCAGACCCATCCTATCCAAGAGGCTCCTTTACCAGGGGAGAGGGAGCGAGCAGAGGGCTCGGCTGTCAATCAGCTGTCAGCCCTCCTGGCATTTCCATGATGAATTAGGCTCTGTAGGTGCTTTGTGGCCTGGCTAACAAAGAGATTTTTTTCTTTTTCCTTTGCCAGATTCCCTAGTGCTACTCCTACAGTACATGATTTTAACAAGATCATTTTTTAATACCTTGAAAATGTTATAAACAGAATTGAAGGAAAAAGAGAAACCGTACACACATTTAATTTTATCATGTGCTTTTTATTATTATTATTTAAGGTTGTGTTGAAGCTGCATTCTTGATACATCACCAGTGTCTGCTTATTAAGGTTTTCTAATTTTATATACTTGCTGGTTTGTGTGCTTTGCCTTCAGACACCATGGGTTATTTTTTTGCATTTCAGGGTACTTGTGTGTGTGTTTTATTTGCATTTATGATGTTTAGTGAATAAACCATAACTTTTAGTGTGTGGTATAAGTTACAGATACTTACTCTTTAAGAAATATTTCTTTTCCATAAAGTGAAATGAGTACTGTAGTCATCAATCTTTCTTTGATCCCCTCAGTGTGTTTATATATTTCACTAGTGCTGATTGTTATTATGATCTTTTTTCCTTTCTGAAACTGATTTACTGTCTGAACTTGCTATTCTGTTTTTATTGCTAAGTAATGGAAATCAGTCTTCTGGTCTGTAATTTTGGACCCTGGTATAATTAGTGTTACAGTGGCTGAGATGACGTTGCCTTTATTTTATTTCCTTTTATTAAGTGACCAGCGTTCACAAAGTGGAGGTGACAAAGTTAAGGCCAGGCATTTCTGCCTTCTGCAAAAAGCCCTGATTGGCTTTTCATAAAACAATGAAACTTTCTCAGTTTGAACCAGCTTGGAAGTGAATTATCCAAAAAGACACCAAGACGTGAAAAGTGTATATATATATATTTTTTTTTTTTTTTTTGAGGTGGCTGCTGATGGCAGAAAGTTGCAAAGAAAATAAGTGGAACAAAAGGTTAGTTCTGATTCGATAGACATGGCTGGCATTGCAAGCAGATTTACCTCCCACCCCGCATAGCAATGAGAGGGAGCTTGGTGAGAAAGTTCAAACTGCACAAGATTATCCTTTCACAAATAAATTCTTGTAACAGGCCCCTGTTGAAAATGGTAAGATTATACCTCTGAGGAGAAGTACCTCTCTGAAGAAGTGCCTGTGCCACTTAAAGTTTTTGGAAGCTCTTAAATCTTTTTGAGGAAAAGAAACAAACTTTTCTTCCTTTAAATAAGATACACATTTTCTGTCAAGAACAGGCTTATTAACTGTGGATTACTTATGGATCTAATACTCTTTAGAGGGGAAAAAAATAAAAGGACCGAGAGTCACATAGCAAAAGATTCCCCTTTATTGCTGTGCTTTTTGAGTGACTGGAAGTTTCTTCAGCTTCCAAGTCATAGTATCTAACACATTTTTATATTTAATCTCGCTGCTTATGAGTGTGCAGTTTGCATTCAAACAAACCATTTACCTACAGTGCCATCCACATTCAAAAGTATGGACTGGGAATATCCAAATACAGCTTGTCACAGTAGCTTGTTTGATAGTCCAGTCTAAATACGGAAGCTCTCTGAATACACTGAACATAGGCAAGACCATATTTGTCAGTTTGCTACAAAGCTGACATGTAAAATTTTTGGTTAATTGAAATTATTTTTTAATTCCTTATTTTTCATCTGTTTTAAACACCTTCTAAAGGAAACAGTAGGTCTTAAGTGTGATAGTGATGATGATATGCCTGAAGTGTCTGCATTGAATTTAAGTACTAAAATTGGGAATTAATGTAGTGTTATGTACAACTATTAAACTTAAATTAGGTCCCAACTTTGCTCCAAATAATGAATCAAGAGTGAAGTCTGGTAACTCCAATGGCAGGAGCCATGAACTTGTTTTCTGGGATATTTTGATGATGGGACATCAAACATACGTGTAACTGATTAGTTTGGTGTTTATGTATAGACTTTTCTAAATTTGCTTTTGCAAAATACGTGTTATGTCCATTTGCTTGAGGTGATTGAACTTTTTTGAATGAGAAGGTATTTTAAGAGAAAACAAGTCTATCTTATATTTAGAAATCAGAACTAATAATTTTCATGTTCTGCAATTTTTCATCTTTTTTTGTCATGAAAAACATAAAAATGTTGCTAAGAAAACATGCTGAAATGGCTGTTATTTTGCTCTTGGAAATTGGCTTGCTTCACTGTTTGAATCAAATTTGCAATCTCTCAGTTCCAAGGTCAGATTCTTGATAACCTTGACATTATTCAGGGCTTATTTAGTAAATATATTCTAATACTGAAGTGTGAGCAAAATGTCCATAACAAACTATTGAAAAAACATGGAAAAATGACAGAGAAGGTGGGATTTGCTGCGGCATTTCAGCTGAGCTGTAAAATCTCCATGTGCCTGCACGGGGTGGAAAGGGAACCTGGTGTGGTGTCTGGGAGTGAGCTCTGGTATTGGCTACATGGAGATCATGCTCTCTGCGTTTAAAGCACCTGCTGTCCTGCACTGCTGGAAAACTGGATCTTCTTGTGAGTTGCAAGGAGGGAATATTTTGACCCCTATCACAGGGGAACCATATAAGACCTTGGGTACTATTCCCCAAATATCACTTACTGACTCCTGTTCCTTCTAAAAACATCAATCCAGCCTTCCAGTTCCCACTTTGTTGTGTTTCCTTATGGAAGAACAACAAAGTAGGATCACAGGATTTAAGGGGCTGAAATAGGATCAGAGGGATGAAGCAGCTCTGTTATGAGGAAAGGCTGAAGGAATTGGGATTGTTCAGCATGGAGAAGAGAAGACTTTGGGGTGATCTGTGTCCTTCCAATACCTGAAGGGAGCTACAAGAAGGGTGGAGAGACACTATTACAAGGGCCCGGAGTGACAGGACAAGGGGGAATGGCTTTGAACTGGCAGAGAGTAGGTTTAGATTAGATATTAGGGATCAGTTCTTTACTGTGAGGGTGGGCAGGCCCTGGCAGAGGGTGCCCAGAGAAGCTGTGGCTGCCCCATCCCTGGCAGTGTCCAAGGCCAGGTTGGACGGGGCTTGGAGCAACGTGGGCTAGTGGAAGGTGTCCCTGCCCAAGGCAGGGGGTGGCACTGGACGGTCTTTGAGGTCCCTTCCCACCCCCAAACCATTGCATGGCACTCGTGCAGTCAGGCGGTTCGAGGCCGGTGGGGTCCCTTCAGCCAGCCAGGGTGTCTGAGGGGAAGAACGAGGAGTGAAATGAATGCTTGGTGGGTCAGAGAAGAGTAAATTTGTGAAATTCCAGGATTGCATCAATCCCAACTCATCCTCTTGTAGCGTAGCCAAGTTAGGTGATGACACTGGGCTTTTGAGGAGGCAGACGGCTGTCAGAGCTGGAACATTTGCTCGTGATGATTATGAGCAAATAAAGCTCCGTTTCTTCTCTCATCCTCCTTGTGCTGTGACTGCCATGGGCAGCTTTATGCAGTTCTTGGTTATATGAAACCCTTGAGAATTGTGCCTTGCAGAGAGCCATGAAAGCTTATCTTTGTGCTGGGAGGCATTGTCAGTACTGTAATATGTGCACTGTCTTGGGCTTTGCTTTATTTTTTTCCTCTGACATGCATCACGCTATTCCATTAAAATCTTTTTTGCTATCTCTGTTTAGTTGCATTTCAGATTTATGGGTAGATTTAAAAAAATTATCTTCTGGTGTTTAGATATAGTAATACTGCCTTATTTTGGCAGTGGTTATGAGCCTTGAGATTTTAGGCTAAAGAAAACATCTGAGACAGGTGATGCTACAAGGAGATTAAAACAAAGTGAGAAACAATTCATAGGAATGACTTTATTTTTAGGATCTAGGATATTTTTTTACGACCTCCAGGTTTTAAAGTTAAGTGAATATGGGACAGACAGCTGTTTTTTGACACACACTGTGACATTAATTGCTTATATTTTTGCCGACATCCTACCAGGTACTAAAGGAAACTATGCATATACATGATTTTTAGGTTTTGACATGTACAAAAACATGGCAAGTATGAAGGCTTTTCCAATTCACAGTGCTGCAGAATGTGCTGTGTTTTGTATCTCTCTTGTGTTTCCACAGATTCTTGAAGAATTGGGAATAGGAGGTCAGATTTCCAAATAAATGGTGTTTCAAAGTTTGATTTGATTAGGGCATTTCCACTGTGACATGGATATCTTTTGTTTGGTAATTCAATCACAAGTGGAAGCGAATTCTATACATCTTAAGTTTGCCCTCTGGCTTGCTATGCTGGAACAGTCTTTTTCATATATATCAGTAAACCAAGTAATCTCTTCTCCTGTGGTGTTCTCCTTTATTGTTCCCCTATTTCTCAGTCTAAATATATTTTTTTTAACAGAACAAGTATTTTTCATATAGGAAAACACTACTTAGAAAACAGTCTTGTTTGTTCTTCAGATTAGCTCTTAAGAAAATTAATTAGCAGTCTGTCATTTTTCCATGTGTGTAGGCTTTGAGGGTTGCCAGCAGAGCAGTGGGATGAACTTCATGAACCTAAATGATGCCTGGGTATCTCTCAGGCCCCATTGCACGTAGCATTGCAGCTACCACAGTGAATAAATTTATTTGGTGGTATAATCCCTCACCGATGGAAATAGCAGTGGTTCTCAGTTGTTAGACAAACATCTATAAAATTAGATTGGCTTAGCTGAATGCCAGCAGTAGCTACTGTACTTTGCTCATACTGGAGTTGGATATACAGAATGCCAGGGAAGTTTTAAAATCTAAAAGAAAATAGCTAAAAGGAGCACATGTTCAGATGAAGAATTTGGTCATGCATGTTTTCCAGCAGCTGTTTTTATTTTAGGTTTAATTTAAAATACATTCAGCTTAATTCCATGTTCAGAATCATCAAAGCCTACCAAAAATCCTCAGATTTTGTTTCACAGAGATCATTATCAAGTTCTGAGCAATTGTATGTTTATTGCTTTCATATTTTGCATTTCTGGGGTTTCTTATACTACCCAAGGGCATGGTCTAACTCAAAGAATAACAGGAATCAGCATGCTTTTCATTTACCCTTTTTCACTATTACAGGCATTCTATATTAAGGCCTTGTTTTAGAAACAAGCCAGTTTTACTTTTTAACCTCCCATGTGTTTTATTAAGTTGCTGAGGTTTTAATTTTTTTATTTTTAAATGGCTATAAAAAGAAAGTGACTTCGGTCCCGATTCCCATTCATGCTATTGCCTTTCTAAAACGTTTTGCCATACTGAAGTTGTGTATATGAATCTTTTCAGCAGCTGATCAGAGCAGCAGAAAGGCCACAGGGTCTATTTCTTCCTAGGGCATTGTTGTACCCTTGGGACCAGTCTCCTTGCCATGTGCCCTACCCATTCCCAGCAGGCACTTCAGTCCCACCGTGTTTCTCATCAAATGTTCTGTGCCATAGGGTAGTTCAGAGTAGCACTGGCCATATAGATGACTTTATGTAAAGGCAGTAAAAAATTTATGCTACATAGCTCTGCCCTCTCATCCTAAACTGTGTTTTTTACATTAAGGAATCTCAAACCAAGACATCTGGAATTTAGACTTCAGGAGTCACTTAAACATCTAGAATTCAGGAAGGAGTTTTCTCTCCATCGTTGTTCAATCCTCTGTCTCATTATAGTAATGAGCTTTGTCACATCAGTTCCTACCTGTTGGAAAAAAGTGGGACTGACAATTTTTAACAGTTAATGATTTTTGCTTAGGTAAACAAATAGCAGCCTGCTGCTGGCATGGTTTGCCTCCTGCTTGATAAACTGTGGCTGAAGGACTTGGAGTCAGCTGGGTTGCTGTAAGTCTGGTTTTTATGACATTTACCCTATGCATAGTAAATAATGAAAATGGTCATGTTTACAGGACACTGAAGATCCTTTCAACATATTTTCATAACCAGTTCCAAATTAGCTCAAAACCAGGCCAGACTGGGCCCCAAGTGTACAAGATTCTACAAGTGAGCTACTTGCCGGTATCTGGTCAGGTTGCCTTGCAAGAGTCTTAAAATTGAAGATGAAATTGTAGCTACAGTAGATTCTTTGTGTGATCATTAATTGATCCCAGGTATGCATATATATTCCCTAGCTTTAATTTGTTTTGTGCACCCAGATGATGACTTTTATTCTCACTGACCTACTGTGCTCTTGTTTCAAGAACTTGCTGCTAAACAAGACCTTCCGTTCTGTCCCAGCAGATGCTCAAAATTGAGCATTTGGCTGATTTATTGGCTAAATTTGGGAGGATGTACCCCAGAATCTGCAAAATGAAAACCATGCTGGATTCGTTTAAGTAAATATTACAGTGATCCTGCTTAAGGAGGTTAAAGGAAGAAAGCTGAGCGAGCTCTGGCCACCAAGATATGAGAATGAATTAGCTGCCCTCTGTCCTGTTGTGCGTTAAGCATCTGCAAGTGACCATTTAGCTGGATACCTGCTGAAGATGCTGTGAAGAAAAAGGCAAGGTTTGGGCTTCCCAAAACTGTGAGTTCACAGGAAAGTTACTTCAGAAACTGAAACTGCTGTTGGAGCCCTGTGAGCTGAGTGCTGCTGTGCAAGGCTGTGCTGAGGGATGTGGTCCATTGGGGCAGGAGCTCAGCCAGAACCTCCTGGCAGGGGTAGGGGTGGTGGAAGGGGCTGGTGCCACCAGTGGCAGTGCCAGCTGTAGGGCAGGGAATGGGGCTGGGGGTTCAGGCTAAGCAAGCCGAACACTAAATTACTTTTTCCTTTGTTTACATTGTTGTGGACTGGCTTTTTGAGGGCAGTGTATCCTGTCACATCCATTGAAAAGACAAGTGGCTTAATTTAGCTTCAGTTTGAGCCAGTAGTGCTTTCTTGTGGCTGGAGAAAAAGGGAACTTAAACTCTTCTCCAGTGCACTGAAGGAAGTAAAGAAATGGATTTTAGTAATGAAAAACTTGGGGACGTGTTTTGAAAAGCAGATGAGCGGAGACATATAGCTTGAATCAACTGCTTCCAGTTCCTATTTTGGGCAAGTAACACAGTTAGCAAATGACACAAGTTTGCATATTCAGGGCAGTTTAATTAGAGCCTTAAACAGTAAGTTGGGTTGCATTGGTGGCTGCCAAGTCCTGTTGCTATGCTGGGCTGCTGGGTGGTCCTGGGCATTGACTGGCAGCATCGTGCCTGGATTGTCTGCACATTCAGGAGCTGAGGCAGCCTGGGACCCACTGGGTGTTTGGGAGCCCGTGCTCTGCAGGCTTGCCCCCCAGTTCTTCAAATCCACAAGTTATAGGTAGGTAGGCAAGTATCTAAACACGCAGGCACTTTGCAAGAGCTTTGGAACTCAGAATGCAATATAATTGTCAGAGAAGTGCACTGGTTGTCAGGATTTGGTCAGTTCCAAACCTGCCTATGTGCTTTTTCTCAGATTTGTTGATCTCCCTGCCTTAGCCTCCTTGTTTGGGAGATGGGGATAGAAATACAAAGAGGTGAGGGCTGGGAGATGGAAAGGTACGGTGTTGATAAATGCCACTCAAGGCTATGGCTGGAAGTGAGCAGAGCACTTCCCAGAACCGTGTGGTCTCACTGAGTACAAAATTGTCCTATGAATCCTGTGCTGTACTGTCTGTTTGCTGGTACGTGGGCAAGTTTTGACAGGGAATTTTTACTGTGATTTTTGGTAGTGCTTTAGTGTTCTTTTTAATTGTTCATGTATCTGAATTTATCTTCCCTCCTAAAATTCAAATTATTTCTCTTCTTTTGAAGTGTTTAGAATGTGTGTTGAACAATAGCAGTTTGACTACACCAAATTTCCATTGATCTTGGGAGTTCTCTTCCCTCTGATTTTTACCTGGCATTTTAGCATGATGCAGTGGCTTAAGCACTCAGTGTGCTACAAGGAAGGGAAGCTCTGTGTGCCTTCTAGAGGCAGGAAGCAAAAGTGCCAAGTCTTAATTTTCTGTTGCTGACTTCAGGTGTGAGAGGAGTCTTTACTAAAGTACTTGAAACTGGAGAAAGAGTAGAGGTTTGTAGACACCTACATACCTGGTGTTTTGTCCTGCTTTGGGTGCTTGCTTGTTTTGGGTCCCTTTCTGAGATTTCTTGTGCTGTGATTAAGAATCCACATGTCCAGCAAGGACATCTAGGTTTTCAGTTTCCTCCTCTTACGTATCTTCTGGGCAGGAGGATGGTGTTGTTTACCCTTAGGTGACTTACCAGAAGTAACCAAGGAAGCAAACCCAGTGAATTCCTAGAATTATGGATTGGTTAAGGTTGGGAGAGACCTTAGAACATTATCTAGTCAACCCTCCTGCTCAAACAGGGTCACCTGAAGTGGGCACAGTATTCTTGGTATGGTCTTGCCAATGCTGAATAGAAGGGAAGATCAAGGAAAAATTTGTCCTAATATAGTTCAGGATACCATTGGCCTTCACCTGTAGGGCTCAATTCAAATTTTCTGATACCTAATCCTGTGCCCTTCTGGGACATCTTTTCCATGGAAATTCAAGTTCTGTGCTGAGAATCCCAATTTTCTGTCAGCTTGCTTTGTACACTCAGTGGGCTGTAAAGCTTCACACATGCTCACTGTGCTGCTTGTTATGTGATATGATGCCCAATGGTGCTGCTTTCCTGCATGGCTGATAAAGCATGATTGATTCTGGGCAGCGTTGCTTGGCAGTAATTCAGCCTGTTGTCAGAGCTGGTGACTCAGGTCGGGTCAGTTACTGGCACAGGGTGAGTAGTTTTGGTGAACTGAGCACAGAAATGGTTACTGAGGTGACTGTGGAACTCACTGTGGTCTACACCTCATGTCCCTGCTTGAGTATGTCAGTCACCAAGTCAAGTAAGGCTTAACATTATAAAAGAAGACTTATTTTGGATTATGATGTGTCTTTAATAGTCAAAATGTTAAGTTTTTGCTACTCTCCAGCTCAAAAACATCCTGTCCCATTTCCTTCATATTTTTAGGGTTATTTCTTTGAGATTGTTCACAATGTTGGAAAAATATTAAGTTGAAAGAAGGGCTGTTTTTTGTTTGCTCGTGTTGCAGAACAGCAGAAATGGGTCAGAGAACTATATGCATGGATCTCTGAAATTTGTGTGTCATCAGTGAGGAAGTAATTTCTAGGCTTGTGAATAATGGCAAGACTCCTTGGCTAGGCATGGAATGGCTTCAAGTGAATCCTTCTGTTGATTTTGTTTTAACAAAGCAAGGACCAGAAATGAAGTTTGGAATTAGAAAGGCCTGACAACCGTAAATGAAGAGTCACGTCTTGAATTCTGTTACAAGCACCTTTGTTCGGTTTTTTTTCAGCTCTGGTTTTGTGTTACTCCTCCTCCCTAACACCAGTCTGCCATAATTCCTGCACTGGAGCACAGTCAAAATGAATTCTGTGGAGCAGGAGCCTAGGACAGCATTCTTGGGATTGTGCTTCCTTTATTTATCAACTGGCCCTTGACTCTGAGGTTGAAAACAGGATTCACATACTGTATATAAATTATACCTAATGTCTTGCTAGAAAGACCTCAGTCCTGACGAAATTTGAAGGTACAATCTTAAACATCTGATCTGCAGTTTGGACTTTGATTTGCAGCTTTACTGTATTCTCTAGTTTCAACTGCAGAAATGAATGGTTTAAGAGTCTTGAGTAGATCCAGATGAATCAAACACTGTAGTGAATGCTCAGAGCATCCTTGCTTTAGCATCCTATAGAAGGTTGGACTCTGCCTGCCACACATGTTTGGAAACCAAAAGCCTGGGGATGCAGGTGAGGCCCAGAAAAGTGATGATTCAGGTCCCCAGGAGAGGCTGTGGGTTTTAAATCCATGCAGAGTCTCAGTCCTCTTTGATGGAGAACCTACCTGAGGTAAAGGGGAAAAAAAGCAGCTGTTTTGGTACCCACTACAAACAAAACATCTCTATTGCATTGTAAGTGATTTCCTCAGGAGACAGGAAAAGTCTGAGAATTTGCTTATAAATTTTCTCAATGTGAAAAATGTCCTCTAAGTATTTTAAACAAGGGTGGATGTTGCTGCCCTGAGAATTGTGCTCTAAACTGTTGCTGCAGGTCCTGGGTGGTTACTCAAATCTTCAGTGTCATCTCAAATTGCTTATTTGTGTTCAGGAAAAAAGGCATGAGAGAACATGTTTATTTTGACAGGAACTGTCAGCAAATCATAATTATAATGATCTATCTCATGAAAAAAAGAAGAATTGATTGTGTTTACCAGCCTTTTCTAATTATTACATTTGTTAAATGCAAAATGGATGGTTATTCTGACTTCTTTGGAGGTCTTGACGTTGTTACTGACATGTTTATTTTATGATTGCAAAAACTTACATCATTATCTCAGCTAATAGGACAATGGGAAGTATAATGGCCTTCTGACTTTCTCCTTATTTTTGTTATGTCACTTCCACGATGTCATTTGGACAAAAAAGTTCAGACATTTTGTCTGTCCAAGTAAATGATGAACAGGGGGGAAAAACATTATAGAAGGATTTAAAAGTTTCACTGAAAATTGGTTTTCCTGCTCTTGATTGTGATTTTTGGCAAATGTTTTCAGGGTTGATTTATCAGTGCTCTTATAAATATGTAGGATAGGCATGAGTTCATATATCTTAAAATCTGGAATATATTTGCAGCATTAGCCATCTCTAACAGGAATGCTCTCTTCCCGCTTTTATATATATGTATATATTTAATAACATTAAAAATATGTATATAGATATTTAATAACATATAATACATATATATAACATACGTAATTGCCCTCCTGAAAATACTCAGATACCAGTTTAAAGTAACAGAAACAGCCTATCTCAGAGAATGCTTGCTCCATTTATTCTCCTGAAACTTGGTTCTTAGAATGTAGCTACCTGCAGAGAAAGGGAGGATTTTGACCTGGAGTTGTCAAACCTGTGAGCCTGAGGACACTTCTGTTCCTTGTGGACATTCTGCCTGTCCCTTCACTGAGAGCCTCTAGTACAAGCAGTTGTAATACATATTTTGTTTGAATAATCAGATATCTAAGTAATGTAGTGTTGTACAGGCACCAAGTCAGTGTAAGCCATGGAGTAAGCAAAAATAGATGGTGTTCTGGGTTGCTGTTCCTTGCCTTCTCTTGGATATCCTGTATAATGCCAGCCACATGAGAACTGCTAAGAAACAATTCTGCTTGCATTATATAAAGCCTGCAGACAAAACACTTCAGCTGAAAGCTGTGTTTATAAGGGGTGTACCAAAAGACCTGTTAAGGATGTTTGCTTTTTGTTTGGGCTTGTGCCTAAATACCTGAGTAGTGATGCCCACCTACAAAAGCGTGCTAAAATGAAGCTGAGTTGCATGTTCAGGGAATTATGTAAGTTGTCCATGGATCAGATCTCTGGATCAGGTTCCTAGTAATTCATTGCAAGTTATTATTTGTGCATGTATGACAAATGAGTGTCTGCAGTCAACTTGGCCAGTTGGTTCCTGCAATTGTGGTGGAATTATGACTGCAGTAACTATGTACAGGGGAACATTGAACTCCAGGTGGGTCAGATTAATGGTCTGTCCCACCCAGTCATCTGTGGCAATACCAAAAGGAGATGCTGTTCAAAGGGAGGAACACTCCCTCTTTCTGTAGCCTGTCCTTCGTATTGGTTCATTATGTCACTGTTGGGCAGTGTTGGGGTGGAGATCAAACTGTCCCTCTTTAGAGAAAAGGGTCCTGGAAAGACATCTTGTTTGGGGGAGAGCTCTTGGGTATCATGAGGAAGTAAGGCACACTTCAGCAGTGCTGTAGACTGAGGGATGACTGTCTTCTAATCTGGCTGAAAGCAAATTGAGGAGTGACACGCTCGTTTTTGGACTAAGATACCTCGGGAGGTACCTGAGCCTTAGGAAGGATGTTCTTTTCCAGAATTGCCTGCTGGTGGCCTGCCTGAAACATGGGTGTGATCCCTCCTGCCTGTCCGTCCCTGCTGCTGGGGGCTGCCACGCTCCTCACGGTCAGTGATGGAGCTCTGACTCAGTGGGCCAGCTCAAAATGAGCCTGAGTAGCCCAGCTGGACCCTCACCCTGACACTTGGCCACAGAGGGCTAAGGAATGACCCCTCTGGTCCTGCCAGCAGGGTTGGTGATGCCAGCCCTTGGTGCTGGGGAGGGATAGCTGGTGATGGTGCCAGCCCTGGGTGCTGGGGAGGGATAGCTGGTGATGGTGCCAGCCCTGGGTGCTGGTGATGGTGGTGCCAGCATTGCACTGGGAACAGGCTGTGCCAGGCAGTGCGGGGTCACTGCAGCACACTGGTCTGCACTCTGTGCAGCCCCGGCAGGGTGGGGCGGCCCTGAAAGGACTGGAGTGCTTTCCTTTTAATAGATATGTGTGTATATATGTGTTTTGTAAGATGTGTGATCGTTCTCTGCTGGTTTTTGTACTCGGTTATTAAACCTTTGAAGAACAAACTGTGAAGGGTGTTTCTAAGTTACCTTTTAAGCTTGCAGTGATAAAAGAAATTCCAGTAATGTTTTGATAATTGCTTTCCCTTAAGAATGTGTATAAATAATAAACACATAACAGGCAATACCATTTTGATATACTGTAATTAATTTGAAAAGTGATTAAAGGGAGATTTGAATAAAATCTTTCAATTGATTTTTCTTCTTATGTTATCTTCAGAGTTACCTAATTTTTCTGAGAGCTTTTAAAGTGGCTCACTTGGATTGATTCCCAGTGGAATTTTCTTTTTATTCTAGATTATTGTAATTACAAAATTGAGCTTAACCTTTCTAGGTTGTCAGTATCTAAGGACAAATGTAACAAAGGCCCAGAAAGGTTAGTCCTGAGTCTTGGGGGGATTGTGGAGAAGGAGAGGAGCTGTCATTTGACCTGTCAGGTCCTGTTTGGTATTTTGTTTTGGCTTCATAAATTATTTACACTTCCCTTTTCAGCTGGGTGTATATATACATATATATATATATACAATTTGAACATAAATATTTTGAAAAATGCTAAAAAAAAATAGACAAAGTTAATGGCTTATATGTGTTTAGAAGATTTTAGATGTGGATAGTTTGATATCCTGACCAGTGTATGCAATTTGAAAAGCTAGTGAGAGCTGGAAATAATATCATTGTAATCTGTGGTGAAAATTTGTTAAATATAAGCTATGTAGAATTATTGAAATGCCTGATATCATGTGAGGCATTTCTTTATTTTCCATTCTCCCTGGGCACAGACCCTGTGTGCAGGCATTCAGAGCAGGTTCGTGGCATGCCCAGGACAGGTTATCTAACGCCTCTTTCTTAAGGCCCCAAATTCTCATTATTTGCATTTGTAATATGGGAGAAGGTGGGGTAGAATTTGATTAATTTGAATGGCTCTGCAGAGTCTGACCACTCTGTGCCCAGTGTGGGTGCCTGAAAGGATGTCTCTTCTGCCACAGACAGAAGACAAGAAGATAAAGAATTCCACCTGCACTAAACTTCCTAACATAGCACTTGCCTTCTCTTTTCAAGAACCAATTTCAGGTCTCCTTGCAGAATCCTACTACTGCTCCACTTTTGCTAAACTCATTTTTCTCAATATATCTAACAGCCTGGAAAACTGACATAATTAGTTAAAAAGGAAGAAAGATGAATTGTGGAAGAGATGAACAGAATCTTCAAGTAACACTTTTTGTAAGACCATCTAGGAGTACTTCCTGGTCTTGTAATTCCTCAGCTTGGGGCCTTAGAAATAAGTAAGAGGAAGGTGATTGCAGTGTGTGAATTATTCTGTACCTTCTGTACTTGAAACTTGTCCCTTTTTGACTTGAAGCTGGTGTGAGCTGCCAGTCTGTGCGATGTTGAATAACTCTCTGACCAATTAATTCTGCTTCTCCCCACACTCCCCCCTTGGTTTGTCTGTCTGTGCAACAGCAGTGAGTTTTGAGTTTGGGACGGGGGGCTCGGGCTGCACGCATGCTGCTAGTTCACCTCCCTAACTGGTTGAACCTATCCACTTTCCTGTGGATTATTTCTTTGCTTGATGAAGATTTTGAGATATGCCTAAGAGTAAGAGGAGCCCAGTTGCTTCATAAAAATGTCAGGATGGTCTCCATCCCAGTCTCTTTGTATGTGTCCCATTTTTCAGCATATACCTTCAGTTTCTTCTTGTTTCCTCGGAATGGGAGCCCTTGCTTTTACAGGACTGCTTTATTTCTGGCATATTTGTCTCTTGATTCCAAACATCAACCTAGAACTACTACTGTAATTCAAATCACTTGATTACAGCCAGATATTTCCAGAGGCAGGAGAAAGCATGCAGTCTTATTTTTTATGGATTTAAATTCTGTGGCTGAATTCTTTGATGTCTAAGTGTCAAGTCTGACAGAAGGTGTTTCTGTCCCTGAGGAATTCATAATGCTGCTCGCCCTGGAGGAATTTCTAGTAAGGGGCAGCTTTCTAACTGCCAGTTTTAAGAAGATTTGTAGGAAATTAATTTACATTAAGCTATTCAGTAGATTCAAGATGGGAGAGAGGAGAATGCTCCCCTCCTAATGGAAAGCCAACATATTCCTGTAGGAAAACAAACTAGTAATCCCACGGTTTGTTTATGTATTGCTGAAATCTGCTACCAGCAAAATGCTGATAATAGGGAACATATTCCATAAGACAGAATATTTAAACTAGAGCAAAATTGGAGGTTATTTGCTCTCTTGATCCTTCTTACTCTGTCTTCATTGAGGGCAAGATCTTGTTCAATAAGATGTAGACAGTGGCAGTGAGGAATGAGCATTTATCTGACATGCTCCCACAAATCTTTTGAGCATTGGGAATGAGCATACTGCAGCAATATTCTGGGAAGGGGTGACAGCCACCCCACAGGAGAGGGTTCTGTGTTTGCATGCTGAACTTTGGCTGATGGCTTGGTGAACATAAAATGGTTGTTTCTTGTGCCATCAGTAGCCAAGGGTATTTCTGACCCAAAGAAAATGAGACCTCGTGGTGAACGTGCAAGTCTGAAAACTCAAACCTGATTTCGCCACAACTCAGTGGTTTTGCTTCCCTCACCTCAGGCTTGGCAGACGGAGCCAGCAAGTGATTGGAAATGGGTTTGTGGCTTGTGGGTTGCAGGGTAGAGCTGAGCTGGAATTGGGGCTGAGGGTGTCATTTGTCAGAGGTGTTCACCCAGATGCTGAGTTTTGCAGAGCTGAGTTGGGTTAAAGATCAGGGGAGCAGAACCCAGCAGGAAAACACATTTTGATAATAACTCAAAGCCTAATCAATCACTAGAAGAATCATGTATTTTAAAATACTAAGCTTCCCATTACAAAACCAAAGAAAATTACTGTTTTGAACTAGTGAAAAGGTCTCCTGCTTTACGGAGATAAGATTTCTCCTGGTATCCAGAAGGGCATGACATTTTTCTGATGTTTGATTATATTTAATATATTAAATATGACCTCGATGTTTAAGGTTACTGAAGCTCTAAGAGTTCAGAAAGATTTTGAGTGAGAATTTTTCAGTTTATTTTGCTAAGCCTCTGTAATAATTGTAAATAGTCATTCTTACAAATAACAAATAGTAAGAGGTCAAATAATCCGTATATATACGACTCTGTATTTCATTACCAAGGAAAGTTCACAACAGAAAAAAACGTAGCTCTGCTTAGATAGATATTTCAGAAGAATCATTAGTGTATAAGTTAAAAAAGCTTTAATATGAAGAAAAATGTATGGAATTATGAAACATGATTGATAATTCAGAAGGTAATGAGATGTGAGGAATACCAGTTTACAGCTGTAGGTGTTCACTTTTAGAAGGCAGACTTGCTTGAATATCATGGAAGAGACAAAGGGATGACCTCGGTGGTGTAATTGTTAATGAGGGATGAATTTCTGGCAGTTTGTAATTTAAGTCAGACTTAAGTTTAAAAACCACAGATGTGGACTCAGTCATTCTTGATTATTCCGGGTACTAGAACTTGAATTTAGGAACAGAGCTTTAAAATTGCAGTCACCATTTGTAGTGGCATTGCTTTTCCTTTGCGTGGTGGGGCTCGATTCGTGAGCTCTGAGTTAAGCTGACAGTGCAGTTGTCTGGTGCCCTTAGGATGGGAGGGAAACTCTGTGTTGTTCCCCTGCAGTTGTTAAAACACAGGTAATTTGTAGCAGGAGATTCCAGATGTTGCAGTTCCAGAAAGCACCTTTTTTTATGGCATGCCTCGTGCTTTTCAATTTACACAACATTAACTCATTTTTTTTGTATCTCCTAGCTGAAAGTTTAAGATGTTTTCTGTACGTGAGTGTTCTCATTCGTGCTATCTACTTTGTGACTGCCAAAATTAGCTAATAAAAATTTCAGTCAAAAATTTCAGTCAAAAAATTTTTGTCATTTTGCAGAAAAAGGCACATTTTGGTGAGATGTGAAAATTAATGTACATGGAAAAAATTATCTAAACAATCAGGTTTCTGTTTAACTCCTTCAAAACCTGAAATGAAGATGCCAGACAGGGATAGCCATGGGAGACAATCTCCAGGGAGGGAGGTTAGTCTTTGCATCCAGAGGTGTGAGGTACGCCCACATTCTTGGGCATGAGTTTTCAAACCGTCTCTATTCAGTGGTGGGCTGAAATCCTCCATCCTTGCTGCACTAAAGAGGTTGGGAGTGAAGCAAACCTGGTGGTCCATGTTACGCCTGAAGGAATGTCCTGCAGGAGGGGGTGAGAAGACAAGAGGTGACCAGGGGCCACCGTGGGGCTGCTGGAACTGCCCAGCCCCTGCAGCACAGGAGGGACCAGCCTGGGGAGCTGAAATGAGGAGAGAGGCACTGAAAGGCCTGTGTGACAAAAAAATGTGAATGTGAGTTGCCCCTTTATGATCTGTTAGATCATTTTTAATGGAGTAGAACTGGTTAAATTTTTCCACTGAGAAAATTTTTTCCTTAAAATGCTGTGGTTTTGTTTGATATGCAGGAAAACTGTTATTACTGCTTAAAAGGAAGGCCCTAAAGCATAGGTTTGGCATAATACTGAAACCTGTGCAATTTAAAGACTCATTTTATTTCTAATAGTATCAAAAATACAAATCAAAACAAAGTTAGTATTTCCACTGTTGATTCAGAACAAAAATGATGACTTAAATATCTTTGCAACTTCTCACAGGAAAAACAAAAAACTTGAGAGTTCTTTAGCTCTTATGTGTATGAGAACCACATTGCTTTCCTAAACCACTCTGCTGTTACTTGGTTGAAACTGTCTTAAATCCATAGTGACAAGATTTGAGGTGTGTGTAGTTTGAAGACATGAACTTTACCGACATGATGTAATCTAAGATGCAATTTGCAGAAACCTGTGCTGGGAATTTGGGTCTGTGTGCTGTAGGAGACCCGGGAGCCTGGGGCATAGGGGAGAAAGCATCCTGTGCAGGAATGTGGTCCAGCTGTGTTATACCCCCTGTCCAGCTCTGAAGGGTTCAAAAGGCTTTTTTGTTTGATATTTTTGTTTGCATAGAGTGGGGTTTTTTTCCTTTTCAAAAGTTTAGAAGGGAAATAGACTATTTTGTTTCCTAGAGTTGTGTTTTGAAACAATGCTGTGCTAGTCCCTGGTGAGACCAGAGCAACAGACACAGCGCGTGGTGTTGAGCAAGGCAGTGGCTCCTGCTCTGCCTGCTGGAGATACGTCAGGATTAATCCACTGTGTTCCCATTCAATTGCTACAGTTTTAGGTTCTTCACAGCACATTGTACTGGACCAGGCTGTAACTCACACAACTGAAGCTGACAGTAGCTGTCATGCCTATACAGCTTCCAGCTTTTCTCATTCCATGCACCTGTTTCTTTAGAGGAAAATGCCTTAGCTTTTCACAGGAGCAGTTTTCCTGGAGGAAATGGGCTAAGGCAGAGAAAATTGTCCTGTACTTGTGCTGACATATGCATCATAGTGGTGCAGAGGGACAGAGAGAATTATTTGAAGTTGTCTGTGGTCTGAAATATTCAGCAGACAGGCAGTTGTGACTCAGTAAGGGTTCTAAAGATTCAGGAAAGTGCACAGACCAGCAAGAATCCATCTCACCCTGGTTATAATGGAAAATGGAGGAAGGGATGCCAAACCTGGTGCTGTGTGGGATGGTGGATTCTGTGACATAAAGGTCTCTGGTACTACCATGCCTACAGTAGGATTTCCTTTGCTGTCTTTTTGTGTTTGCTTGAGGATTTAAGTGTGGGTGACAACATTACAGATTAGTCATTTGTGGGTTAGAAAGGGAAGAGGGTTGTCTCATTATTGTCACTTAAAGCTGTTACAGCAAATAAATGTGTCAGGATGCACGAGCAGTGTCAGATCCACAGAACATGGATAAACATAAGCTTGCTTTCTCCTGGACTGGTATTAAATCCCTGATTAGGAGCTTCAGGAAGGGCACTGAGGGCAAATGGGTGAGTAATGTTACACTGTCTGGTTAAAGGCTGGAAGAATCGATTGTCTTCTGATTACAAGCCCCTTCAAACACCAGATAGACTCTGCTCTCTATAGATGGGACAGATGTTCCACCAAAATCTGTGTCCCTTCAAAATCCAGGTGTGTTTCTAAATAAAAGTTTGGTTTGTCAGCACTTCGATCAGTCACTGTTTCAGTCTGTTTCCAAGGGTCCTGTAGCCAGTGACAAATCCATGTCTGGTGACAGTGCTCTTTTCACTGCCTTGGTAGTTTGGTTCTTGTTATGCAGGGGACTAGTTTCCAGGTTCTGGAAAGAAAAATCCTTTCTTCATCTCACCTGGACGACTTCTCTTTCAGCAAACACAAACTGCGAGGAATAAACAGCCTTTCGGGCTGCTGTAAATCAGTTTCTCCATTCACACCCCACTCTCCCTTCCTTCCATGCAGGTTGATAAAGTGTGTGGACAGCCCAAACAGCAAGAAGGGAACCTGTCATCGGCCAATATAGTGCCCGTGAAGGCAGTGACTGAAGCGCAGACTTTCGTGATGGCTCATGCCAGCCTGAACAACAAAAGAAGGTAACCCTGAACTGCAGTTGCTTTGAAACAAACTCTTTGCCTCCCAGTTTGTGCTGTTGGTTCCTTTGCCCTGTTGTGGTGTTTAAGCCAGCCCCCTGTCTGTGCGTGCTCTCCAGGTGGTGCCATCACTGACAGCCACACGGATCACTCTGTGGTTTCACACTGTGGGTCTCTCCAAGAAAAGCCTTTTACAGGCCAGCCTTGATATCATTACTTAACACCAAGATGTTTGTTATTTCCACAAACTCTCACTGAAAATGATTAAAACTTTTTCTCAACAAAGTCTGAGGAAACCAGTTTCTGCAGCTGGGTCTAAATTACTTAAAATACAACTGCCCAGGTCTTTAGGGACTTGAGCTTATCCAGGGACGGGAAGGAGGAAGGAGTGAGAAGGATTTGCTGCCCCCGACACCAAGTCGGTCCCTGATTTCACTGGACTGGGGAGGAGTAATAAGATCCCTTGGAATGTCTTTGATTTAGTACATACCTGAGAAAGAGCTGAAGCATTTGTTTAGGCTTGTTGTGTCCATCTTGACTCCTTTCTTCAGCCGTGTGCCCACTGAGACTCCAGACAGCTGAACTACAGATCTACTGAGTTTTTCTTTCACTTTACCTCGTGTAGCTCCTGAATTGGTTTTCTGCAAATTCTAAGTGGGGAGGTGAGGATGTCTTGGCAATTCCATGAGCCGATGTCAGAGCTAACTGACCATAAAATCACAGTGACCTATTCCTGCCTGACATGGTGTCCTCAGTAGCAGCACTGTTGAGCTGGAACAACTTCAGCCAAGGGAGAGGAATCCTGCTGGGCTTACACCTCTGTCCCAGAACAGGATCTGATTGCCCAGGGAGTCCATGTGTATCTCTGTGTGTTGGATAACTGGATGACAGACAGCAGTATTAAAATTTTCATTGCCTGCATTCTGGACTTTGAGCTGTGAAGATGAGATTTTTATCCGTTTCTATTTTAGTTCTCATCTGAGCTTGCATGAATGGAACAAATACTGCTTTAAAAGATAAAAGTAATAGCAGCAAGGCAAGTTTTTTGAGCCATAGTGGTAATGTTATCCCTCTGTAATTTAAAACCAAAACGTAACAGTTTTTGCTAGTGCTCGGAGCTAATCAATTTTTGCCACACAAATCAGAGAAAAGAGCATTAAAGAAATTAAATTAATAATTTCAGCAGTAAAAATCCAAGGAACAGTTGTAGTATGGTTTATAAAACATGCTTTTAAAAACCCAGAGCCCTAGGCCATCTTCTCTGTAACTGTTGACTTCACTGGGACTTACACACTGGCAGCCAAAAAAGCAGAATTGCCAACCTGTTAACAGGTGACCTCTTAAATAGATGCAAATCTGTGTCTTTCATGGCATGACAGCCATTCTTTCTCACCTGAGGATCTGCTCCCTCCCCTTCCCAACCATATAGGTTTATTATAGAATGTAAGACTTGTAGATGGAAAAGAAAATAAACTAATGCAGTGTAAATTAGACTATTTTCCAAAAGTGGTCTGCGCACTGAAAATTAATTTATCAAAAAGATCTAAACTACGGCCATGCTTACATAATTAGCATGAAAAATTGCTGAAATACAGTGTTGATAGGTATTGTGGAGAGCCTGTGCACTGAAAATGAATGATGGAACCATGCCATAAATAAAAGTAGAAAAATGGAAAATATTCTCCACAACTTCCTATAGAACACATGGCCTGAAGCTTCTACTTCGCTTCTTGGAAACAATTGTGAAACCATAAATAGAGTGAAAAACACAGCGATTGGCTCCATCACTGTGTTGTTCGTTCTCTATCATTTAATCACATATGATATCAATAAAAAGTAATTTAAGGTAATATAATGTTACAATACATGGGTGAAATCATTCCCGCAGTGGGTTGTGTAGAATGCTCTTAGAGTGACAGATAACTGATACAAGGGAACCAGATCATGGGAGTAATTATGTGAATCTTTTTAGATGCCTTTGCTTCTGGTGGTTTTAAGAAAGGAAGAGCTGTAATGTCAGCTGCCTGGAGGTTTAGGTTCAAGGTCACCCAGGGCACTGATCCTACTGATCTGTCTGTTGGTCTGTGCAATAGACATCCTTCCAAATGATCCTTAATTCAAGGGGAATAGGGAACATGACTCCACCCTTTTAAAATAAGGAAAGAAAAAGAAAAGGAATGGGCCAGCAGCACTCTCCAAGTAAACAGAAAAACTGTGATTCGTGCCCTTAATGTGTCAAAACATTCCTGAACTCAGAGAAGAATCCGAGTAGTTGGCACATCTGCAGGGAAAACCAGTCCCGTGGCCTCTCGTCTCTGCTACAGAACCTGCTCAGAGATGCCCTTAAAGACCTGGTGCCAGACAGCTTATCCCTGCAAGTGGTACTGAGTCTTTGCCAGGCCAGTTAGACAATCAAGCTCCTTTTCCAAAGAGTTTGAGAACCCCTGGTTTCAGCAGTTCGGCAGAGCCAGGGCTGCTCGTGCAGTTGAGAAGTGGGATTGTTAGATGGTGTCTCTTGTCCTGTTGTCATCCTTTGGGGGGAGGTGTTTGGGGTCTGGCTGGAGCCAGCGCTCCTCACCCTCTGCTGTTCTACACAGCGAAGTCCTGCATGGTCCCTGAGGGCACACACCAACTGGATCCTCTTTTGTGGTGCTTGAACCCTTTTCTTCTCCACTTACTCTCATGGGTTGCTGGGAGAGTTTCCATCTTTCTTTATTTCACTCTGCATTCCCTTCCTGCATATTTTCTGTTACACATCACTAAGTGTCAGGGACAACAGTGAAAGAAGCTGAAACTTGAATAAATGTTGCATGGTCTTGTCAGAAACCTTTTCCTCTGATTAACCTGGAAAGCATCAAATTGATTGTAATTATTTTTTTTGCATTACACAGTCGTAGTCATGGATTAACTGAAACTGGCAGCATTGCTGCTGTAGTCATTTTTTAATGTGGAGGTTACTCTAACATGTAATAGAGATGACAAGAAAATGGAAACCATATGATGGTATAGAGAACGTAAATGGCATGCACAGAATCTCAGTCAGTAAATTGGAATGTTATTGCTGAGTTCAGCACAAAGAACTATTCTGGTCGGGGTCCAGTCTCCCAGCAAAGTCCAATACCTGCCTTTTAGCATCTCTGCTTCATGAAGCATTTCAAGCCACTAAACACAGACTGGTTACAGAGCTGTATATAAAATATGTTACATTCAACAAAGAACTGTAATTTATTAGTTCCCTAGTGGGAGGAAGCAAGCTTTGAAATTTTATCTTGCTGCAATTTCTTTTTTTTTTTGCTCTGAATTTACAGATCTTTTATAAGTCTGAAAATACTTAGGAATTGCTTTGGGAATGTTTCAAGTCAGTGGTATCGATTTTTATTTAAAATTGACTGTCTATTGGGTCAGACATCACATGATTTTTTTAAAATTTGAGTAATAAAGTGGTGGTATACAACAGGTTATTGATGTCAAATGCAAATGAATGACTGGCTGAGGCAGAGGTTTTGGCTGGTCCAGATTTTCCCTGGTACAAGTCCTCATTTTGTCCTGAGTGGCTGTGTTGGAATCACTGCCTCAGTGACAGCAGGTGCCACTCACCTGATGCCCAGTGCAGGTCCCTCCTCTCCTGTGGCCACCCCTGCCATGATCTCCCAGGAGGTGCAGTGGCAAAGCCTCATCATCTGGGTGTCCTCAGCCTGCTGGAGGTGGTTCTCTCCCAAGGAGGAGCGAACTGGGCTGGCTGTAGAACCAGCTGTGGCTCCAGCTGTTGCCATTCCCATTATACAGGAGAGTTACAGGTGTGAGAGCAGGCTGGGATAACAAAAATGCAAGTGGAATATTGCGTCATGATGTTAATGCTGGATGTGATGTCTAATACAAATTAAGGGACTTCAGGATATTGGTGCCACAAAATGTAGTTGCAATAAATAATTACCAGGGTTATTTCTATGGTTATTTCTCCAATATAACCTTACAGCCTCTATCTCCTGCTTCGCAAAGTTGGGTGTTTTTAAATGGTAAATCTGCCCAGAAGAGAACAGCAAAAAGTATTTGCATTTACACTATTTATTAACAGGCAGTAAATTGCTTGTTGTACCAGAACATGAATGTTAATTACTCATATCCCCTTCCCATGGTTCTCATTCTAAACTGTTTGCCATTGTTTTCTTGTACAGCTTCATGTATTTACAGTTCTTCCATTTGGTATCAGTTATAGTTAATTTAAGTACACTGAGTTTATTTTCAGCTTTCTGCTGTGTGTTCTGCATTTGTAATTGTGCTCTTACTTGAAAATGATTGGGACAAACAATCTCAGTTGCCTTTTGTTTTGTTTTGGTTTTTTCCCCTCTCAATACTGCATTGACATTTTTGATGGCATCTATACTTTGGAAAAATCTCACAATAGTTTTTTTCCTTATTTGTTTTCTTTTGTTATCCTATGCATGTGCTTGATGACTTTTCTTTCAAATAATTTTTACTTTTCTCTTTTGTTTCTCATTTCTTTTCCTCATTTGCCTGAATTCCTGCTTCTCCCCTACTCCCCAACTCTCCTGATTGATGCTTATTCTCCCCGGCCTATTCCAGTTCTCTGCCTCTGAAAGCTTCAAAGAATGACAAATCAAGAAGTTTGAAAAAAATCTCTCGGTAAGAATGAAAACAAGGTGACATGCTTTGTTGTCTCTAGTTAGCTCATCTCCAGCTGTAGTCCAGGAATTGGCATATTTTTGATTGCTGCTTTTATCCTGTGGGGAGCTGGGAAACTGTACATTTTCTACCCTACTGTATTTAGTTTTACACTGATGAAAAGTAAATATTTTCACTCTGTAAGATTGAGGGCTGAACACAGAACTCTGTATTTGCTGAGATGCTACTTTGAAATGTCAGAGCCCCTGCTCTGCTGAGAATGCAAAGCAATTTAAACCTCTGGGGTTGAGCTGAGTAAGACAAGTTTTAGACTGTTAAAAGGTGCTGTTTTATTTGAAACTCCAGTTTAGAACCTGTAACATCTTGAGCATTTGTGCTGCCTTTCAGAACTGATGCTCTTAGGCTGTTGTGTCAGGTTGGCAGCCTTCTGGCTGGGCCTGGCTTTACTGTGTGAATGCTTAGAGCTTGTATTTGTAAGTTGGTATTTGAGAAGTAGAAATGCTGATTTCCTCATCATAAGCCCAAAAATCCCTGCTTTTTTCTTTGTTTAAAGTAACAGCTTTCCTGCTCTATTAGAGTAAGTTATTTTGTTAGAACCATGTGGCAATTAAGTTTTGTAGAGCAGGGTTTCATCACCTGAGATAAATGGGATGGTTGAACACTTGAGAAAGGATAAAGATAGCTTTGGGGAGAGATGACCACTGCCTAAACCCCGTAGGGATACATATTCAGCAGTGGACTTTGATACTGTTTCATGGAATGGCTGGTTTTGTGCCAGGCTCCATCCAACCACATCCCCTCTTCAGTGCAGGTTCCCCTTAGAGCCTGCCAGGCTGTAACTTGGGAAACCACAGCGAGTCCTTTGGCCTTCCCAGGGGCACTGCTGAGGGAGTGCTGAGACAAGCAGATAGCTCTGTGATGGCTCAGTTTGTGTCCTGCATCTTGTTCTCAGTATCTTTAACATCTTACACCAAACTGGTGCTTCTGAAGCAGTGGCGGAGCGAAATTTCCCATTCTGAAATACTCTCAAGTTAGATATGTTAATGCAATGTGTTAAAACCACCCTTTGTGTTTGTAATTATGTGCACTAACACTGGACTAAGATTGGATTATACATAGGAGTGGAAATACACTAAAAATAAAAATCTATTCAGCTTACTTAATTTCTAAAGTCTTGTCCTTGTGGAGGGTTTAGTTGACAGGGGCTTAAATTCTGTGTGTCCTGGTGTGTTGTTAAATGTGTTCCTCCTGCATTACAGAGAGTTCATCAATTACATGAAGCGGTCCCGGACCTTTTATGCCTCTGTAGCAGAAAGGCTGTGTGATGGAGACCTGGTGATGAGAGACAGCTCAACCTGCTGGAACGGAGAGGATGTTGTAGAAAGGTAAAGGTACAAGTTAAAGTTTGCTGTGATGATGTAAAAAGGGACTTCACATCCTTCTGATGGTTCAGCATCAGCGTTCTAGTTTGTCAGCTGATTTTTTTCCCCATCTGTTTTTTATCAGGGTCTTTCCTGTCACCCTTTGGACTCTAAACTGGAATATACACTCGTGTTTCCACGAGCTAAACTTCTTGCTGTCATTTCTTTCGCTCTGTATAACATGAGGCAACACTGCCCGGAGGAGAAAACAAGATGTTTTAAACACAACTGTATCTTTACTATCACTGTCAAAGTATATTTCAGTTTTTGCAGTGAGAGCTGGCTGGAAATGTGCCAGTGCATGAACTCCTTTTTGTCAGAGACGTTCCATGGGAATGTGTTGGCTTTCATGGTGCTTCTTTTTGAAATGTGTTTTGTGGTCGGTAGTATTTATAAAAGATACAGTTCCAGCATTCTGTTTTCTTACTTCAGAACAATTTTCATGCTTGCAGATTGTTTTGTAGGAACTTACAGAACAATTCCAGTGTGGAACAGAGAGAGATGTGGCAATTATTGTCTGTCCCATTAAAGGGAGTTCTGACTCCCACAGGCTCTGCTTAGTTTTCTCATGTGTAAATAACTTCAGCTTAATTACATCTGAGGTATTTGAAGATAAATGCTTGTCTAACACATCCAAAGATAACGTTAAAGTCTAATATTTCAATGTATATTGTCATTACAAATTAATGGTAGAGAATATGTTTGAAGATTTTGGCAACAGTGCAGTATTCTAAATATGGATATGATTGTAATATTGTGTGAAGTTTTTTTACGGTAAAAGTAATGGAGAGGAAACAGGAAGAATAACAGTATTTCTAACAAGTATTTCCACTTCAGAATCCTTTTTGCTGGTGACACATTGCTGGATCCACAGTTAACTTTTAGAACAAACAGCTTTCTGGTCAAAAGAAAAAGAAGAAAAGCCAAGCAAACAAAAATAAGCATTTTCTGTATCAACGCTGTGAACAGAAAAGTTAACAAAACGTTATATTTAATTTTTATCGTACTTTAAAAAAAAACAAACAACCCAAGACCACTTAAATTGCTGATATACATGTTTTAGAAAGGCATGAAAGGGAAATCTGTTGTTGTCCTTTGCCAGTCTGTCACTTTCCCAGAGCTGGAGAGAGGTGGAAAAGTTTTGGGTTTGAAAGAGACAGGAAGCTGGGAAAAGTAGCAGGGAAAAGACTAAGATTCCTCATATTTTGAATTAAAAAGGAGAAACACAGTTAAAAAAAACACAACCAAGTAGTCTACGCCCAAAGATCACAGCAGCAAAAAATCCAACCCCACCACCAAACTCTAAAATATATCTTTGTATTAAATGGGTAAAATGGACAATAAAAGGTTAAATTTGTGTGTTCAATCAGTCAGAAATATATAAAAGACCATATAATAGTGTATATTTGCATCCTCTTTTGCAGTATTGATTGCCTAAAAAGAGGAGACTTTCTGGGCAGCCTGCCCTGCAGCAGAGCTCCCCAGCAGCACGAACAGGGCTCCTGCTTGCTGGCGCACTCTGCTCCTTCCATCATCTGCTTTATAGGCTGGACTAGTCCCAGTTCTCCCCACATGAGACATAAACCTGTCCTGGGGATGCCTGAAGATGCATTTCTCTTTGCTCTTTCTCCTTTCCCAGGACACCAGGGCATTAAATAGCAGCAGTAGTAAACAGCTCTGAACTCAAAATAGAGCCTTATTATTAACTGTGTATCAGAAAATAGATCACCCCAATTAATCTGGAGGGTCTCCCATGAACCTGAGTTTAAGGTTCCTCAGGCTGTGGAGCTGGCAAAGGCTGCAGTTCCTGTTTCCTTGACACTTCTTGCATTGCATAATGCTGTTTGAAAGCTGAGCAGTATTTATGCTGTGTACTAATTGGCACCCAAGCTCTTTAGGAAACGCAAACTTGACCTTCAAAACCAATTTGACACACAAAAGCAGCCTGAAGCAATATGAAATTTTTACTCAGAAATGAGGACCATGCATTCAGTTAGTAGAGAGGGTACCTGAGGTCTGTCACATAATCAGGATTGGCATTGCGGCTTTTTCTTTTATTATAGTTCTTTGGACTGGGTTTTATAATGTTTAAATCATTGCACAAAAAGCTTGAGCTGCCAGTTAAATACACCGTGAAAAGAGTCAGGTTTCCACTGGTTTGAGAATATTCTTCTGGCCAGCTCTTCAGATGAACAGGAAAACATGGCTTTGCTGGGAATCCTCTCATGTCAGTTCAGGACAACATTAGATTTACTTGCACCAGGAGTACTGTCTTTCTCTTAATTGCTTTTTTGAGGAACTTATTGCTGGAGCAAGACTTCACATAAGAAACAGTCTGTGAGGCTGATGAATGGTCTTGGTATACAAAAATGCTCAGAGACAACGAGGCTAGAGCAGTAAAACTGGAAAACTATTTTGAAAAGTGAAACAAGGCAGGAGAAGTTTCTGTGCTGGAGCCTTTTCTCCTGTCAATGTGTCAGATGATTGTCTCAACACCATGTCAGGAGAAGAGGTTGCAGGGGAAGTTGAACCATTATGTGCTGCCAGGACTAGGCACCATTCATCGGGGAACTCCAGAAGATCTAAAGGGTGAAATTTTCCCTTGTGATATTGTGTATTCTTTAGGACTGCTCCAATATTAAATGATGGGAAATGTGAAGACATCACTGTACTTCTAGCAAAATAAGAATTTTGGAAAAGTATGGATGCTAAACTTGGTGCATAACAGTAAAATCTATAGAAACTGGTAAGCAGGTGAACATGATAGGGAAATGAATCAACATGCTGAGAGCCTTTTAAAGGTGATAATTAACATTTGGACAGTGTAGATTGCTGTAGTCTGCTTGGATTTCTGGTAGGTATTTCATATCCTTCACAAGAGACTGGCAGAATAGATGGTCAGGGGAATGAATTGGATCCTGTATGTGGGATGGCAGGCACTGCCCCTGGTGCAGAAAAGATAGAAGGGGAATATGGGAGTGGCCTGTAAAAATCATGTGTGTTGTGGAGATGTCCAGTAGGGCTTTCTTGTTTGCTTTCTCTTTCATTACAAGAACATGGGACATCATTAATAAGTGACAGCCTGAAAACAGAAGTAGATACTCGTTTGTTAAACTTCTGGTTAAGCTGTGAAACTTCTTGCCTCAGGATGTTTGGATGTTTAAAAAAAAAAGGATGAATTAATAAGCAAATTCAGCCCATATAATAACAAGTTGTATAAATAACTATGTGTGCAGATACGAGGCAACCAGGTGTCATATCCAGGTCTCTTTCTCTAAGGCAAAAATACAGAATACTTCCTCTGGTCACTCTTAACCCCCTGCTCCAATTGCCTTCTTTTCTGTAAGGACTGAACTGCAGAAACCTTCCTCTCCTCAGTAATATCTCTTCAACCACACTAAATGCTGGCTTTGAATCAGTTTCTCCATTTTCCCTGCTAAACAGGATTTGCTGTCTCATCCTCATAAATGGCAGACTAATACAATACAGCACCCAAGGACTTTCCCAAAAGCTCATCTTGAGAGTTTCTGTCGTCCACAAAACATGGATTTCCCTTTAGAACTCGTTTTTAATGAAGTTTGGGTTTTTGTGAAGACCTAATTGGGAATAGTGTAGCTTTCTCAGAGACTGCTCTTCCTGCTGCTAGAAAAGGCAAAAGGAGATGTGGTCTCACTGGCAGGCTTTTGGGGTGTGTCTGTTTCACGGTGCTGTGAGGAGTTAAAAGGCAGTAAGTCCATTCTCCCATCACTCAAGTGCACAGGTTTCACCCTGATTTGGTGGTGGGTAGGGGAGGCGACTGTTTTACAGCAACTGCTCTTCCAGTTGGAGTCCCTTTCTCAGGTACTTCAAGGGTAACATTTTATTATTAGAAGCCTGTGCAGAAAACGGTTTTAAACCAGGTTACTGTGATGAGTTCCTGCTGGGATGTTTTATAATACCCAGTAGGAACTCACACTTCTTTTCCTTCCTTCTCTCCTTCTGTCCCTAACTTGTTTTTCTTGGAATTTTGCATTAACTGGAGAGATTAGGGGACACCTGTCCACAGGCTTGAACAGAATATGCCATGGGTTGTTGGGCTCTCAGGGCTTGTGCAAGCTGGCTGAGGAAGGAAGTGCCAAATCACAATGACTTCCTTTTCTCAGAGTGTTTTCCTTTAGAGACTTTCAGTTTTTTATGAGTTTAGCACTTTCATTGTCCCCTTCCTCATTTCCTTAGGCTTTAGCAAGCAGCCATCTGGATATGGAAAACAGAGATAATCACTTAGCCTTAGCAGCCTTAAAAAATGCTTCACTTCTGTTGTTTTTGTGCCATCAGTGTAACCAATTCCTAGAGATATAGTCATTACTGTAAGTTGCAAATTGCTGTATATATTTGTTTTCTGGATTTTGCAGTTCTTAGTGTATTTTCTAGAACTTGTGGTGGTTTTGTTGGGTTGGTTGGTTTGGGGGTTTTTTTGTTGGTTTTCTTTGTTTGGGGTTTTTTAATTGTAAATCCTGTAGAATGAACCAAATACACGCTGTCAGAAGTGACCACTAAAGACATAAATTTACCGTCTGAATGATGCAGAGCTTTGACAGGCTTTGAATTGCAGATTTTGTCCTTCTCTCAGGATGCTTGAGGGGTGAGTGCTAAAGTTCATTGCCATGCAAACATGTAAATGTTAATGAGGCTGCTAATTACCTCCTGCATTGGTCTCTTCCCTGCTTGTGAAGGCAAATCAATTAACAGCAGCAAAGGACAGCACTGGGTCCTTCTTTCCCAGTTCACTTTTCTTAAATGGGAAAATAAATCCTGTGGTTTTGGTCACTGAAAATCAGACATTTTGCAGAAGGGTTTCATGTAGAAACTGTTTACCTTTCTGTTACAAACATACATACTTACCTGTTCTACAAAATACATCCATGGGTTTGGTCAGATTCAGGTGGGACAGCGCCAGGGCACAGGGTATGAAGGAGAGAGGAGTTGTAGGGAAATGAATCAGGTGGCCCAGGTAGGGGGTATGTGGGTGTCATCTGTGTGTGAGAGGAGGGGAGGAAATGGGAGTAGCTCTCAGTCCAGAGGTGCTGGAAAGAAAACAGCTGAGGGTGCTGAGCTCACTGGAGAAGTCTCTTGGAGATACCCTTGTTAGAGCTCCAGCAAAGGCTGATCTCTGCCCCAAAGATCAGCAGCACAGAGACTTTATCCACTGCTGTGGGATACTCTGCATTTCTGCTTGATTTATGTGAAGGAAGTTTCTGCGATTAGACCTTTGGGATTGGTTGTAAAGAAGGATGGAAGAGCCAGAGTGTTAAAGGTGCCAGTTCTACCCTCCCCTGCTTTATGTGGGAACATTTTCAAACGGCAGTGTCATACCTGAAACTCTTGAAGACTGTGCTGACAGCAAACTAACCAGCACCAGTGCTCAGCACACTCTTCTAATAGTTGTGAGATGCACTGAGACGTGCAGCAACCTGCACTGTTTTGTTTTCAGAAGCTGAGAGACTTCACTGATGATGGAAAGAAGCAATTAAATGCAGAGTATGATGAACATAATGAGATTAGAACTGTTCTTACCCCCACTTACTAACCTGTAGTACTTAGGTAAAAATATGTGTGCTGTGAGTAGTTCCACCACAAAGGACTGTACTAGATTTTAAAAGATGCTCTAACTAGGAAAGCATAGCAATATAAGGAAATGAATGCCTCAGTAGGGATATAATATTTGTCCTTCTTGTTTCTAATAGGAATAAATGCAGTTTTAGTTCCATTTTAGAGAGGATTTCTTCAAAGAAATGTCAGGCAGCTTTCAGTTATGCAAAGAAAAGTTGATCCTAAATGAATTAATATATTGTGAAAGTGCAGTTGTTTGATTGCATTTCACCAGTACTATCAAACAGAAAAAGAATTGGTTAGTATTGGATGCTCTGTGTGAACATGACCCATGTGAAGTGATTTGTTATGGAAAGGAAGCACACAAATTCAAGCAGGAAGCTCTGTGCAGTCTGACAGAGTTATTAAATGCCAGATAACAATGCCTAGATGGCTTTTCTCCTGCAGGTTCACAGAGGCCAGCACAGTAAGCTGATACTAATTGAAGAAATTACTGTGTCGTTCTAGAAAGGATGTAACTAAAATACCTCCTGGGACCTTATGGGAAGATACAGATGTACAAAGGAATGTCTTCTGTGGTGCTTTGAGATTAGTGGCATATTGGATCCTGTGGCTGCATTACTCTTCTGCCTCTATGCAAAAACCATGAGCTGTTTTGTCTTCAGTGCCATGGGAGAGGGGAGGGGACTTATGTTACAGTGCCATTAAATAGTTAGCAGGGAGCTCCTTGGCCCTGTTTGTTTGATGACGGTCTCACTCCAACTGAAACAGAGTGGGGGAAAAGGGGAATTGGAAAATCTGCTCCCTACTTGTAGAGCTGTTCCTCACGAGGCTCAGTGCTCTGAGGATTCTGAACACATGAACAGCAGGAAGGGGTGAGTGCCTCAAGCTGTTACCCATCACCAGCCTTCTCAGCTGTTGAGGTTGCCACAGTTTACTGTGGATTACCACAGTAGTTGTTTTCCTCCACAGATTGGAAAGATATATTTACTTTTTCCGCCAGGGGCCGTTTCTATTATTGCATGAGACTGAGCTGTCAGGCACAAGCTTTCAGCCTAAATCTTCTTGTTCAGTCAAAAGGGTCCCTATTACACTTCTGGGACCACTTGCAAGGCTGTGTTGAAGAACCAGGATACAGAGCTGAAAAGTAAATGGTCATGCAATACCTTATAGGTGTCCCATAACTACCTGTGGGTAAGGTACCTCCTCTGCTGGGGAGGGCTAGGGAGATCAAACAGAATATGTCCCACAGCTGCTGTTCTGTGCAGTGAGACCTGATACCTTTGGAATCCCAGACAGAAGTTCTTTAAATAAAAATGATTATCTCTGTTGCTGTGTGAGTGTGTGACTGCAGTGGGGTGTGAGCAGCAAACCCTCAGGCACACACAAAACCTTTCTCCTTATGCTATAAAAGAAACTCTTACGAGTGTGCAGCATGAATTTTAGTAGCAAGCCCTCCCTCCTTCCCCCTCCATTGTGCAAGGAGTGGATGCACATGTGCCCACATACATCTGCTGCCTGGTGTTAAAGCTGCTTCTTGTAGCACTTCAGTGCATTTATTTAAGGATTTTCTGTTAAGTAGTACAATCCCAACTAAATGAGGAAAGAGTTACTTGCTCCTGACTTGCATGACTTCTGAAAATTAATGTTTGAGTTTGCAAATACGAATTGAGTTTCCCCTGCTCAGGAAAGATTTATTACTTTGGTCAAAATTGCAAGAAATATTTTATAGTTCTGACCAGAAGTCGTGTCTTCTGGTGAGGCTTTCTGTAGGAATAAGACCCTTTAAGTGTCTTCCCTTCTCATCACAAGTTTTAACAACGTCAAGGCCTGTCTTCAGTATGACCCATGATGGAAAAGGGGTGTGAAGAAAAAGTGGCAGAAGTCCGTGATGTTTGTACATGATACCTAACTCATGGGTACCTGTGTCAGACCATCTGGCTGGTTGTCCTCTAAAATGATATTTTTAATTTAAATTAATGTAATTTAAACTGATCAGTCTGTATGCTCAATAGATTTTTTTTATTATTGTTGTGGGGTTTTGTCGTTGTTGTTTTGTGGGGGATTTTTTATGCAATAATCAAGGAAGGACAATTTTAAGGATTTCAGTCCTAGAAGCTATTAATAGATTGATCTCAGTGTAGATATTTCATTAAGTGTATTCATGTGCCAGCTATAGGGAGAAAATTTAACATGGAAAAGGAGCAATATATTGAATTATCCAGCACTAGCTACAGATGAGAAGCTGATGTGAGTCAGGAGGCAAGTTTTTTATGAAGGTGCAGAGAGAGAAAGGCAGGAGCAAACGTGTAGGTTTTCCAGGTGGCACAGAAAGAGCCCAAGAGGCTGATGGAAGGCACAAGTCACGCTCACCCAAGGTGTGTTCTCGAGTTCCACAGAATGATTCTTGATCCTGCCTCTCTTGGGCTGGACTCGGAGGGGTTTGGATGACTGACATCTCAGTGCTTGTTGTGCATGGACTCCTGGGCGTCCTGGGGCTCAGGCTGCCTTTGGGGATCACTTGAGGGACTCTGGCAGCTCCACTAAATCTTCTACGGTTCAGCCGCAAAGAAGAGCAGAGAATCTGCTTTCAGTGTTTTGATGCTTCTCTGTGAAGACTTTTTTCCTGCTTTTCGTTTTAAAGTTGCAGTTTGATCTGTGCTTCTGTGCATAGTGAACTTAAAAATCATGCTGATGTGGTGAACACAGCAATCTGGATTGACTGATGGGGACCTCATGCCCACTGCTGGTTAAGTATGACCTGCTTGTTGGAAAGTCTTTTGTGAAATCACACCCTCGTCTTACCTGCAGTGGTACTTTCTTCTTAGTTAATTGTTACTGTGATATGTCCAGGCAATTAAAATTGATAGCTAAGTTCAGTATTTGAAAAATATATCTGTAAATGCAAATGAAGATTTGACCTGTGGAGGTCTCTTTTTAACATTGCAGCATTAAGCATTTTCTCTCAGGTTGAGAGAATTGAATACAAATAACTAATACTTGATTTCAGAGTTTCTTGCAGGACACCTGTGGATTTGGTGTCTACTCAAAATGACCTTACTCCTTTTGATCTAAATGCTCTGTGGGGGCAGGACCTTGAGCAGAATTCATGGAAGAACAAATCATGTCGTAGAGTCAGTAGCTCACTCCAGTGGGACAGTGCTTTTCAGATGCAATGTGATACTATCATAGTATCTCTTCTATTGTGGCAAGTTTGGGATATTCTTTATTGAAGAGTAATAAGGAGAGAGAGGCACATAGTCTATCTTTTGAATGCTCATTTTTTCTATTTATTTTCTTTAGAAGAAAGAAAGAGCAGCCCTTATTTAGTCAGAAAACCGAAACTTTCCAATTAAAATACTACTGTAATAGTATGGTAGTGTTCCAGTCATTGAAACTCTTCTAACATAAACAATCCAGACATGGTTAAATTCTATGGAAAACATCCAAGATAAAGTTTATTTTCTTGTGCAGACTCCAACATAGTGACTTTATACCCATTCCTATTAGGAAAGGTCACAGTCCAAGTCCTATTGAAAAGGTAAAAAGTGAAAGTCTTATCTGATCCTTGAGTCTGTCTTAGCCAGTGGTTCTTTCATTTGCAAGGGGTATGCAATACAGTCATATCAACAAGAAAGAGAAAATCCCATCTTAGCCTAGAGATATTGGACTAAAAATGTATTCTTCAGAATATCAATTAAATGAGATATCAGTAAGAATGTTTTTAATACTGATACACCTAATCCTTTCTCCTAAAACCGTAGGGTAGAGTTGTACGTGTGGTCCCTTTGTCTGTTGGATGAAAAGGAGCACCATATGATGTTTGGATTTTGGCATTTTTCAGAACATTGAATGCCTGTGCTGCCCCAGAGCTCTCTGCTTTGCTGCACAATTTAATAAAGGCTGCTAAATTTCCACACCAACTCAGTCTTACTGTCACTGTGTGTTACCAGGACAGGTGCATCTAAAAGAGTTTGCTCTACAGATTGCTTTGTGTAACTGTTAAAATGTGGTGTCTCGATGAGTGTGAGAAAAACACCAGCAGGTCTACATAAAAACCTTTTGGACATTATTTCAAGTAGGAATTGAATGCTTAGAAGTAAGAGTGTGTTAAAAAATAGTTGGAAGTGAATTTTCTCATTTTCCTTTACTAGTTCTGTGTCCCAGCAGTGATGAAAACAGCATTTGTAGATTGTCTGCGAATGAGTGGGTCAGTGGAAATGAAATGTTCCTTAAATTCTCTGGACTTTTGAAGAAGGCCTTTAGGAACCCATCAGTGTTTCAGTGTAGATGATCAAAATAAATAATAAATTTTACATTTTTCAAACAGAAGCGAATACTTTGAGGAAAGCGTTGCTGTGATAAAACCTGCAGTGGCTTAAATGAAAATATTTCAGTGGGAATGCAAAAAGACCTCTACTTAATAGCTAAGCAGTCAGTCAGCCTACTTGGTTTGCTCCCTTTGAAGGTGTGAGTAGTTCTCCAGCCCTCCTCTGGCCTTGGTGCCTTGTTCAGACACTCAGTTGTCTGTCAGCCACAGCAGACAGCACCGCTTCATGGCGAGCTAAATCAGGTATGTGCTGAAATAAATATACTTGGCAGTTTGATCCAGGTTTTACTGTGCTAGAACCATCTTGCTGTAACTTGTCATTAAGGTAAATTAGACCTTTGCATTGCTTTTATTTGTGTTTAGACTTGGGGTAGATGCTGGCAAAATACCTTTGGTCTAGTGTAATGTGTGTATGATTTAAGATATCCAGTAGCAGCCAGCTTCTTAGAGAAACAGCTGTAGCAGGGTGAGGTAGAATCCAAAATTGGAGCTGGAGGTTGTCTTTTATTGAACTGGTTTTCACTGGAAAGATGTTGATTCATGAAAATGAAGGGGGGGTGGGGGGGAAGGAAAGGTAATCTGGATTGTAGCTTGGAAGGCTGAAGTGTCTCCCAGATTGCCAAGAAACCTGTTCTGCTCTGGGGAGATGGTCACTCTTTCCTGCTGGACTTGCTCTGCACTGAAAGGAGCAGAGGGTGGTGTGGAGCTCAGTAGTTGGATATCAGATGCAATGGGATTAGCTGGGGCTAATAATAATAATAATAATTCTCAGCTTTAATAAGTGAGGATGTACAGTGCACTGACATTATTCTTCTGTCTGAAAGGTTTTGTGTTTTCTCAACAGAGAATAGGTGAACTTTTGAAATGCTGGTTGAATGCTGCCTAATTCTAGCCCAGAAATTGGCCTCCCAGTAACACAGTTATGTGAGCACGTTTGCTGACTCCAGTAGTGTTCACAGCCATGTCTTGTGGTCAGAGGCAGGTTTGCCTAGATCAGATGAGCAGACACAAAGACAGCTTGCCAACTGTTAAATGTCATTCAAAAGTAGTTTAATTTATACATTTGTTATCCCACAAACCTCTCCATATTACTGATACAAACCCATCTTACTGGCTGGTGTGTACTTTCACCGACCTCCCTCGTGATGCTTTCTGGATCAAATGATCTCTTCTGTGCTGAGAGTTGGCAGCTTTCACACAGCCACTGAAGGACCCCAGTGGATTTATGGGAATGAGGAAAATAGGAGCTCTGATGGAAGTTTTGCCTGGCTCAGCTGATGTGTTGAACCTGAGCCTCCCCTGTTCTGTGCAGCCAGTATGTTGCCAGCCAAGGTGAGTGGTGAGAGTGAGCTGTGGTTACCTTTTTAAAGTATTTTCTCACCCGAAGTGCTGCCAGAGACCTTCACCAAATAAGATCTATTAATGACCCAGTCAATTAATGAACAGAAATGGCACCCAACTCATCAAAGTGATTGCTGCAAATATTTCACAACTCACTGTCTGGCTCATGTCTGTGTTACTCAGAAAAGTAATAATACAAATATTTTAAAATTGCACCCAGCATTTAAAAGTATTCCCAACATTTTTTTTTTTTCCCTGTGTACTATATTCAAATTAATTTCTTAGAATGATAAAGAAGAGTGTGTTACATCTTTCTCAGTTCTCTCCTGCACTTACTTTCTTCTTGACCTGGATTTGTGTTTCTTTGTGTCTTTGCTTTGCTTGGTTTAGAAATCATTCTGTTTGCAGAGGTGTTGCTGGCAGCCCTTCTCCCTGGAGCTTTGATTTGATCAGAGAAAGGGGAGCGTGGGGTCTGCAAACATCCCGGTGTCTTTATTGGCAGTGCTTATTGTGGAAACATTTGAAATGCTCTTGAAAGATGTGCTGGTGCTGGAAAAGCAAATTTGAGCAGGATGAAAACTTTTCAAAGCTGGCTTTGAAAACCAACAAACCCCCAACTATCTTATTTTCTAGGCCATAAAGGCACCACATGAGCTTGACTGAATATGAAAGAATTCTTGAGACTGTTCATAGATTTTCTTAATTCTTTGAACAGAATGTTGTTGAATAATTATCTGTAGAAGAGTTTGTTGCTTTGTAAACTCGTCTGACATGAATGTTATCCTTTAATTAAAATATATAAAACATAAACATTAAAGTGCATGGTTGATAAATGCAAAAAATCAGAAGTATTTTTGAGCATTATGAAAATGAGTCCAGTATTGCAGATAGTTTAGGAGGCTCTGGTGAACTTCACTAGCAGAAGAGATAGAGATGTTAATAAAGGCCCATCTCTGACTTGCTGGTTATTTCTTACTTATTGCAGTAATGTAATTTCAAGGCATAGTTTTAAATTTAAAATTAATAATTGAGGCTGAATTGTTAAAACTCAGGATTGAACAGAGGACTTAGCTTTGCCTTTCAGCTCATGAGGCACTCGGATGAATTAGCCTTACAGTGAGTGGTATGATCTGGCTGTGGTCTGGATCATGACCCCATGAATTTCCCAGGGTCATTGTCCAGATAATAATGAAGTTATTTATATACACACTTATTTACCTACAGTGTTTATCTATAAATACTCAGTTATTATTTCTGTTCATACCCAGGACTTGGCAGTTTACTTCCACTGAAGAATTTGGGGCATGATTCGAACAATATGTTTGTGGGAACTTAATGTAAAAAAGGCAAATAATCACGTTTTTAATAAATATACTGTTTCCACATACAGAAATGTAAAGCAAGTTCTGTATTCCTTGCCCAGCTGTGGGAGTCCTTTCAAATTACTTGTGCTAAACTTCTTGGGACAAACAATCTGTTTGTAAGATAACTTAAAAAATACAAGTCTGTGTTCAGTGTTAACCTCTAACCTTTGCAAGCCTTTTGTCTAAACTCAGGCAGACTTGAGTTTTGAGGCTCAGGATCATCATCAGGTGTATTCTAAGGAAATGCATTTAAAATGTTATCCCTGAATTACTAATGAAATTCACTGTATGTATTGGTATGTTGAATGCATATCAGGAAATTCAGTTTCACTAAGGAAAACCAGCAGACCTTGTAGTGTCTTAAAAGTCTGTGACTGATCTGTGATAGTGGAGTCTTCATTAGCTAATTGGAAAATGGCTTGGGTAAAGCACGGTGATAAATGATACACTGCTGCCAAAACACCTGGGGCCAAACCAAAAACTACTGCTGTTTTATTTTCCATTTTTGCAGAGCAGGACAGTCGAGCGCAGTTAGTGGGATGTAGCACAGTGCCATGGTTACTCCAGCATTTTTGCATATCCCCTCAACCTCTTACCTCTTAGTGTGAGGGAGAAGAAGGAATGCCACCAAAACCTCCAACAGACTCAAAAGTAAAAGAAAGGAACTACTGAACCTACTGCTGCTCCTGTCACAGACTCTCTTTTGCTGTACTGGCAATGCCTGGAATACAGAACTGTGAGGGATACCTGAAGCTGTTTTAATTTTAATAGAAGTGTGTCATTTTAAAGCAGAGATCCATTTGGTCCATAATAATTGATTGCTTCTTTCAGTCACTTCCTGAGGGGAAGACTTCTACATGGGAAGGCTTGGGTGGCTGCACAACCTGGGAACATGCTAGAAACAAATAGAATGGACACTTATGTGTAGTGTTACCCATGGCAGGGATAATTTTATAAAATATAAGCAGATAGTGAAGCACATCGGTTTCCCTGGCATGGCTGGTTCCCCCTGGGTATAGTCAGACACCTTGTCTGGTGTTGTTTAAAGTAGACTCAGGTGGTTGCCTGGGTGAGTTTATTTGCAGCTGACCTGAAAGGAGAAACAGAGTGAGGTCTTTTCTGTGTGGTGGCAGACAGCTCACCCAAAATGTTTTCAGTGCGTGTTACAAACCTTGCTATTGTAGAAAGAACTTAACTTCAGGGGAAAGAGGATAAAGTTGTGATTCAGATGTTCCTATGGCAAGTTAAGGGATAGTGAAGATCATGGGCGCAGCAGCAAATCCTCTGCTGTGGTGTGACTCTGCCTAGCAGCCTGTCGGAACATCTCCATGGTTTGGGTGAGGACTCAGTTCCAGAAATCTCTCCACGAGTTTGCTGGGCAACGTTGTACCTTTGCAGAGTCCTTGGGAGCATGGTTCAAATGTGCCAAAAAGGGTCTGGATCTGACCCTCCCCCCCCATTTCTGCAAAACACAGGGCATGTGTCAGAGCATGATCTTGCTCCAAAACCCCTGAGTCCAGAACTGGCAGCCAGGAAGGCAAGTGTTAGGGATCCTGAAGGAGGTTTTGCAAACTTCTGAAGCAATGTTGCTGTGCAATGGCAGTGATGTTCTGCACGGATGTTTTGGGGTTAAGAAATTGAGTACTGTTCTTACTGTCAAGTCTGAGAGATCTGCTTGGACTCTGCAAAGGTGTGAACTGTGTTACTGCTGTCACTGGTGTCGCACAGGCACATTTGGACCTTTCAGAGGGCAAAGAATACCTTTATGCTTAGGGATGTTTGCTTCCTAGTGCAGTGCTTCCAAAAGCACAGCCCTCCTGAAACACTGAGCAACAATCCGTGCCACAGGTACAGCAAAGCACCCTCTTACCTGGAGGAAGGAATTCTTCTGTTAAGGAAAGTCTTTGCAAAGACTAGTCTTTCTTTCCAAGCTTCATACATAAGTTGTGTCTCAGCCTTGCGTGACTCCCATGATCTCCCATCGCTCTGGGGAAGGGGACTGTGGCTCTTCCTGCCCCGAAGGCATCTGTCAGGAACAGGGGAGGGTGCATTTCAAGGGAAAACTCTGCATTCCTTTGAGAAACCACCGTGTTTCTCTTGGTCCCAGCCCCAGCTCCTCCTGAACCCCTTCCAGCTGAGGATTCAGCCAAGAGCATTGCTGAGAGGGAAGGGTTCATGGGAAGAGTGTTTATGCCTGGTGTGTTCAAAGTGTGTCAACTGTGCAGGTGGTGGTCCAGGTGTCCCTGCCTGGTCCCGCCGGGCAGTGATGCCTCGGCATTGCCAGTGCTGGAGTTGGGGGTGTAAAACATCCTGCTGTACTAATGGAAACTGTGTGGAACTAATGTTTTTCTGATCAAAACCATGGGAAAAATGCTTTCTGGCTGATTCTGTAGGGCTGGTCTGTCTCATATTTTTCTTCCTGAAGATAAAGGGCTACTCAAGAGATTTTTTGTTTGTTTTTCTTTACATTCAATAAGTAGGCTTTGCAATTGAGAATTCAGCTTTAATTACAAACTTCATCTGGCTATTAGCCTTCCATTTTAATTTGTGGAAATTCATTTAATAATGTATTCTCTTGAGTTTCTTTGTTACTCTTTGATCAGCAATGAGTCCTGTCTAGAAAGCCTTTACAATAGATTTCAAAACACAATGGTATGCTCTAAAATGCCGGGTGAAGGGCTACATACTAAATGTCTTCCACAAAACCCTCCTGACTTAGGTAGCTGGCATGATTCTATTAAGGACTTAGTTCACGGCGAAAAACTTAAAGGAAAAATAAGTTCTCTGCAGTTGCAAAGTATACTTTATCAAGTTTACTAGATATTGGGCTGTGGTAGGATAGACTTACAAGTGTTGTGCAGAATAGCACATATCACAGAATCATTGAATGGAATGGTTTGGATGGGCCCTTAAAGATCATCTCATTCCACCCCCCTGCCATGGGCAGGGTCACCTTCCACTATCCCACGTTGTTCGAAGCCCCATCCAACCTGGCCTTGGACACTTCTAGGGATGGGGCAGCCACAGCTTCTCTGGGCGCCCTCACAGGGAAGAATGTCTTCCTATTATCTGATCAATATCAACAAACACATTCTAGAATAGAGATTGCTTTGTATTATGTCCATATTTTCACTATTGCTTTTGGACCTGGTAAGATTGGGAACACCAGCTGGAGGGGATTTAGGTGCTTATAAAAAGCCAGCTGGGTTTGTTGCTGTGCACTTATGGTGATGGCTGCTACTGGCCAAAGCAAGATCAGCTGCCCTGGTGGTTCAGTGTGTGTGGAAAAGTTGCACCCCTAAAACATTTATATTCTATATGGAGAAGCCAAGATAAAGTAACTTCCCAGAGACAACCAACATTGTGTTTTAACCAAAGTCGTGCTGAATGTCTGCAGTGAAACTGGCAAAAAACCCCGTATCTCTGCTGATCCCTTCTCTGTTGCCTTGGCTCAGCTCTGTGTTTTTCATTGAGTAATGTAGCAAAAAGTTGAGTAACATCTAAAATTCAGTACTTCTAATTTTAATTTTAAAGTATATTTGGGTAACTGCCCGTGAAAGTTTTCATCAGAATGTATGGTGAGATGGAATGGGCTGGAAACAGACTGGCTGCAGAACTGCTGTGTGTTTTTTTCCATGGCTCTGACCCAAAGTTTAGGGAAAGGGATGCCAAGCTTCTCTCAACCCCCAGTGGATCATGTTCCTTGGTGTGGAAGTGCTTGGTAGCCCCATCACAAGTCATGTCCATCAATTTACTGCCTGTGAGCCCAAAACACCACTATCTCTTGTTACATGGTGAATTGCACAGGCTGTGAGAAGAACTTTGAAACAAAGACACAAAAACGTGAAGGAGGTAGCAACATCATTGACAGAAAGGTAGAAAACAAAGTGAAAAACCATCTGTCTGTACCTGAATTTTCTTGCTTGGGCAGAGGCACTTCCTCTGAAAGAGGATCACCTTTACCCTCTGCAAGTGGAGGGGTGCTAAACCTTTCTCTGCCACCGGAGGGCTTGGGTTATGAAATTTTTATTCCTGGTTCTTTGCTGATCCTCAAAACAATTGGAAAACTTTCCCAGACTCTCCCAAAGTGGCCTTCCTTACAACATTCCCTGTTACCCCGCAGTTTTTGTCTCGGTGGTTGCTGACTGTGGCATCACTCATGGGGTCATCAGCCCACCAGGACTGACACGGAGAAAACTGCAGCTGATCCATGCTGGGAAACACTCAGAGCAGCTCTTTGAGGTGACTGTGGGCTGAGCTGAGCCTTGGGCAGTGCTGCTTTCACGAGCGCTCGAGCGCATAAACAGGCAGGTGTATTGGGTAACATTTGCATTTCTTGGCTGCCATTCCACTTGTTTCTTAAAGGTTCTGGGGAGCACAAGCAGCAGCGAGAGCTTTGGTGAGCAACCTGCATCATAAGTTGTCCATTGTAATAGTAATGCTCAAATAACTTAGGGAATTCCCAGAGCTTTGAAACTTATCCACAGAAATTGCAATCACTTAGAAAACTTATGGAAAGTATTCTGCAATTATAATATAATGGTGGTAAACAATAGTAGGTCTCTCTGCAGCCATTGGAATGCATGTGCTGCTGGGTGTTACTTGAATTGAAGCAGGGAGTTAAATGTTTTATAACCTTTCATAAGTTGGGGTGGAATTAGCATTGAGCAAAACTGATGCTGACATACGAAGAAGTTAAATGTGAATTAAGTTGAATAGATACAAAACCCAGGACAAATAGAAACTGATGTAATGCGTTTTTTTTTTTCATATATATTGAATACATGTATCAGAATAAAGCGAGTTCTTTGGAAAATGAACTATCTTGAGAATTCCAAGTGCATTGATTTAGTCAATTTTATGGAATGGCCACATAGAGATTTGGCAAAGGACCTAAACCATCTTATTGCCTGCAAAGAACTGCTGATTGGAAGCAGACTTGGAGCATAATGAAGTTTCTTTCTAATAGGAAGATGTTTCTGAGTTGCATCCTCACAGACTCATGTGAATTATTTACGGAGTCAACAGAAGTTCTCTATATAAGGGTCTCTGTTAGGTAATAGGACTTTGTCCAGCTTAGAAATAAAACTGTACTCAGTTTGTATAATGACAGCCTGTGTGTGTGTGGTTTTAAGTATTTACAGAAAATTCTATGTGTAAATCAGTGGTTTTAGTTTATCAAATTGTTCAGCTTTTCTGTGTGACAGAATTAATAGCTATTAAGTATTAGTTATTCCTCCAAATAACAGTGTGTGTGTCAATAATGCAAGAAGATGCCAGCAGTACATTCATACAGGATAAAGCATTTCAAGTAGTTCAGGTTCCTGGTTGTAAGATGGAGTGGGAGTGTGAAATTTCTTTGTTAGCTTTTAACAATGGAAGCAGCACTTTTATTACAGGATGGTGATATATCCTGCTATTGAAACTGGAGGGCATGGCTCTCTGCAAGTTTTCTCTTTATAACAAACACAAGGCAGGGCTATTCAAGGCACTATATCTATGACTTGAGGATTGACTTAGCTGTTGATAGAAGATTTAGATTCCAGCTCAGCAAAATGCCTGAACCTGTACTAAGACTGATTCCAAATTAAAACAACAGGATAATCCAAATCTATCTGCTGGGCTGAGGGCACAGCCTGACAGCTTTGCTGATGTAATGGTTACCTGCCACCAAAACAAGAGTCATGTCATATATCATATCATTCCCCTCCTGAACCTACCTTTAGCTTCCTACCCTCTTCCAGCTTTGTGATTTATTAGTTCTGTGGTTGCACAGTGAGTTGATTCAGACCAAGTGGGAAATGAGGGAAGCAAGGGAGGCAGTGAGAGTGCCTGCAGGAGGGAGGACCGTGGGGTCTGGCTGCAGGTGAGTGTTGGATCAGGTGAGTTATGTCACAGCACATGGGTGTGTTGATACAGCTGGGGGAAAGCACAGGCAAGAACAAACAATTTTTAAAAGGGAAAGGATGGGCATTGGCTCCTTAAACTGAGATTGCTGCCAGAAAATGGTGTTATGGAAGTGTAGTGTGTTAAAGATCTTGTGAGGAGCTTTTGGGTCACTCCCAGCACTTAGAGATTGACTAGTTTTAATTTCCCTGTCTAAGGCTGCCTGAGGGAGATACATAGTATTTTAGGAAATAACAGTTTAGACAATATTGTGTCTAATTGAAGTGGCTGGTAAGAATTTGCCTGTCTAGTGGATGGTCAGTGTGTAGATTTATTTGGGAGTAACTTATATTGAACTTAGGCCCCTAATACAGCTTTGAGTAATAGGGGAAGTTCTGAGTGATTCTGACTGTGACATGAAGTGTCTTTCGATTGTTCCTTAAAATTAATGCTATGTCGTTCTACTGATAGTGAAAAGGCTTTATTTAAATCATGCAGGTGAACCTTTTAGACTATTAAAATGTTGGGGTTTTTTTAAATCTTTAGTGATCACATATTAAAGCATCTCTTAATTTATCAACAGAATTCCATGGAGAATCAACATGTACATGGTCGTATGACCATATGGTATGAACCTGCAGATCTCTTTTAGGTGATAGACCACTGCATCTCGATATTTGTTGTAAATAATATACTTGGTTTTAAATCGTTTTAGATTCACACCAGTCACAGTGCCAAACAAAAAAATAAATGATCATTTGTTGAGTGCCATAATTTCTCATTAATTAGCTAGTAAATGATACCTGAGTTTGAAAAAATGCTGAAAAATACTTGGAATAATGGTCCTCTGTCAATGTTTGATCTTTGTTTTATTACTGTTTAAAGCCACATCTTTGATAAGCAGTCCTGTTCTGTGCATTGGAACAGGCTGAGAAACTCCATTCAATGAGGTTACCAAATTCACCTCCCCTGGGAGGGAACCCCAGGGAAGGGGGCACAAGGGTGCCAGGCTTGGGTTTTTTGGTTATAACAGTGTGTGAGCAGAAACACCCACAGTGTTGCTCTGTTCTGAGACAGTCACCTATGTTAGGTCCAGTGTGCCCTGTGCCTGTGTGTTCATCTGCAGGCGTGTATGGGGGCTCATCTGTGTGTGTCCACTGAGTCTTAAAAACATTCATCAGAAAAGTGGGAAAATAGTTCTACACTCAGGATGTGTGGGCAAAAAAGGAGGATGGTCAAGAAGGCCTGAAGAGTAGGGTAGTTTTGTGTAAGCATCAAACTCTGCTGTGTTTTATATTATAAATCTTCAGTTTGTCAAAAAAACTCATTAGAATTTACTTTCATTACCTTATTTACAATAAGATGTGTAAAGTAGCAGTGAGAATTCAGCACAGGCTTGATCTGATGTAAATTACACAGATTTTGGGGAAGGTTGTCTAGAATTACAATGTTCCTGAACTACGGCTTTTTGGAAGCCACTGTCCATCAGAGTCTTTGGCACTTGAGCTGCTGCAGCGTCTGCATCAGTGGAACTGCACTGTCTCACACCAGCAGAAAACTGGGTGGTTTTGACTAAATGGTTGCTGTTAAAGTAGTAGCTGTTTGTTTTGACAGATGTTGTTTCAGTTCCCTGTCTACCAAGTATTCAGAAATTTGTACTTCACTGCAGACTAATGCCATAGATTGCTTCGTTTCAGTAACTAGACATTAAGTGGTTCAGAAATTAAACTCAGACTCCAGATTTTTATTTTAGCGTATTTTCCATTCTCTAATTGAAAAAAAAAAAACGGTATAAGGAGAGCTTTTTCTTTGCAATTCCTTCTTTATAAACCTTTGAGTCAGAGTTCTAAATCTAAGTTTGTGTCTTCCCTTTCTTTTCCTTCCCAGCATGCACACAGGACAGAACAAAGCTGCTAGAAAAGTTTTTACCCTGCCGTAATTAGCTGAACAAATCACCAGTGCACTTGTGAATGCCAGTAGGCTGACAGTGCTTGTCTGGAATTTTTATTTACTCCTGTTGTGAGCTTTGGGGAAGGTTAAATTTGTTCTAAACAGCAGCAACTTTGTGTTTCCTGCAGTTTATGGGCATGGTGTTGAATTGGTCAAGTTTTTCCAGATATAGAGCCTGGATTGTGCAGGTTGGTGCTGAGCCCCAGATGGAACTCCTTTCTGCAGTAGAAGCATTAGGGTTTTAAACAACAGGTGAAGCCAGTGATCAGGTTCTTGGCTGGGCTGGGCTGGGCATAGTCTGAAAGGATAGATCTGACAGTACCAGTGTTTACTGGGCTGACTTATGAAGGTCTTACCTTAAAAAGCTTTATCCTCAACAGTTTCTCACTGTTGTTTTCTTAACCAGCGTTGGACTCTACAGCCACCTCAGTTGCTTTTTCATTGTCCCCATTTTACTTGCTGCCACGTTTATTTTGTGAAATATGATGAGAGTGCTGTGTGATCTCTCTCCAGAGATAAGTTGGTGGATAAAACCAAAAGAAAATAAACAAACAAAAAGTTCCTAAGGTCTCTTGGGGGATCGATAATGTGTCATTACTGCTGTTTTCCTCTTTTTAAAGATCAGTCTGTTTTATCTGATAGAACAAACTGAAGGTGTCAGGGCTGGCACATTAGGTAAAAACTTAGCTTAAAAATAGAATTCAAGCACACCATTCATGATCTGTAGTAAATAATCGTCTGTGTCTAATTTATTAGTGTTGTCAACACATATGCATAAGCACATGCACGTGTGAATACACACAACTGAGCCTAGGGCTGCTGAATGCAGTCCTTACAGAAGTGCTGTAATTAACAGGAGGACAGTGATGAACCCAGCTCAGGAGGGGGGTATGGTCAGTGGAAAGCAGTGCCTGGGAACAAAGCAGGGAGGGCTGTGAACCACTGGTGTTGCGTGGGGGTGGACAGAACAGAAACATGGCAGAGCAGCAGACACTGCTCAGGGACGCTGAAGTTGTAAAGCTGGTAGGAAGGATTGTACATTAGAGCTCCAGTCACCTGTCATGAAGCTTGGGGATGTGTAGATAAGGCTGGTGATGCTTCTCTGTGTAGGGGATGCAAGAGAAGGTAGTACTGGGAGGCATTTATGGACACAAGGCAAAACCATATGACTGAGAAAGCAAGCCTGTGTCATGAAAGGAAGCAGAAGGAGCATGGCTTAGTTAGCTTAACAGAATGAAGGGGCTGTGATTACTCTCTTTAAGTACCTTGACATAGAGGGAGAAGAGTTATTTAAGTGGAAAAGATTGTTGGCAAAGGCATGTAAGTGGGTGTAAACTGCACAATGGTAAATTTAGCCTGGGAATTAGATGTCAGTCCATCAGAGAACCACACTGCTGAAACAGGAGGAGCAAGGGACAAGTAACCCATATTGTTCTAACATGAACCATTTTAAGCATGAATAAAGCCTAGACCTTATGGCTCAGGAGTTTGGTTTTTTTCCCATCCTGTGTCCTAGGAGGAGTACAGAGGAAAGAAAGAGACCCAGCTGCATTGTAAGGCTGGATATAGGGGAGCAGGGATTTCTAAGTTACTGTGGTGGAACCAAAGTCCTGATCTCATCCACTGCCCTGGTTTCATGTGCAGGGAAGGTTTAGATCCTGGGTAGGGAGGAAGGATGTAAGGCAAGACCTGACAGGATCTCACTGGCCATTACCATAGAATCTTGTAGGAGTGTAATAACCAAGAAGTGTCCACAGGAAGACTTTTAGCCCCAGCTCTATGGGTTTATTCTCTGTTTATTTCTATTTCAGCCACTCTTTGTGGTTAATTTGGCCTCGTGGTCTCTCGTTTTTCCAGTGCTCAAAGGACAATAAGGCTTGACATTTCTGTAGATTCTTGTGCTGCAAGAAATCTATAGTTACTCCTATCTAGTGTTTCCTGTCCCAGCAAGGGCCCCTAAATCTCACCTTTTTCTGCCAACTCTTGCCCTGTGCTGCTGGAAGCCATGGAAAAAGATACACTTCCCATTCTTCCCCTTAGCACAGATTTACTTCCTATGGGAACTCCTGACTGTAGATCACAAATAGCTTGTTAAAATGATCAATGGTTTCCCTTATTGAAATGAAAATCTGGTTATAGGATGAAGTGTGGGTTTGTCAGATTTACTATGGTGATAACCCACAGAAATGTTTAAGAGATGGTTGCACCAATTCATTTTCCTTTATAGCACAACCTTGTGGAAGTTGACAGTTACCATGGTTTCACATTGCTCCATGGTAGTTCCCCTGGATAAAAACACTTGTCTTGGTTTTTTTTCCACAGTGAATGAAGTATTGTTGTGTAAATTGAAATCCAAACAGATAAAGAAATTTGAATTTAAAAGGAATTTCAATAAAAGTATTGAAGAAAGGGAAGGAAGAAACATGTCAGCTTGCAGAGACAAACTAACTTGGAGGTCGCTGAGAAACCTGAACTTCAGTGAATTCCTTAGAGCAGCACAGGTGTGTTTGCAATGACAGGGCTTTTCCACCTGCCAGCTCTCAGGTGGATCTCACTGCCTGGGAAGGCTCCTGCCAGAGTTATGACAGAAAAGGGGAAATCAGTGTCGAGGCAAATTACTCGGTTGGAAAGACAGCATTGTGTTTGATGTCTTCATTGAATATTTTTCCTACAAGGAAATAGCTGTTCTGTCTCATGCAGAAATGTGATTATTTGTCCAGCTTAAATGAAAGGGTCAAAAACAAACTAGAAGAGGTATCTACCTGGGAGGGAGACTCTCCTTTATTCTGTTATAATTGCACTGCATGGTTTGAAAACACTACGTACCTCATGTTTGTTGTACTGGGTGGGTGACGAGCCCCTTGGATTTTGTAGAGACCTGTGAGTGTTCTCAGCTCCCCGAGCCCATCCCTCCCTTTCCACCTGCTTCTCAGTGTGCTGTTGCACTCCAGTGTTGTCTGACAGCGGCCAGGGCCCTTGCTTAAGGTGGGGGAGAGGGAATGGAGGCATTAACAGTCTATATATATGATTTATCAGATCTGACAGAATGTGTTTCCACCGCTCCCGTCCCCGGGGGCTCTTGGTGTGTGTGTCTGCAGGGATCTGATGAGATCAGTCAGTCACCATTAAGCCAAGGGACAGGAACACCCACCGTCCTGTATTGCTTTTTTCCATGTCTGCCTTCTTCCCATTAGACATTTCTGGCAGTGCACATCTCAGGGCTGGGCATAAAGAGGCCTTGAGCTAATAAACAGTGTTTGCAACCAGTTGGAATTGACGCCTTCCAATTGATCTGCTGCTGTCAAAAGATAAATTGGACTACTGAGTCAGGTTTGAAGTAGTGATATAAATATTTAGGTTGTTTTTAGGTGGATTAGATTTTGATGGTCATTGGGGTAAAAGGTACAATTTTAAAAAAGAAAAATCTTTTTTGTATGGAAAACTTGGTATAGACACCATGTGGTATAAATTTTAGATATAACAGGATCTGCAAATTAGTTCAATGTTTCAGTAACACCAGGTGGACTAGTTATGAGAGAATACTTATTGAAAGTCAGCCTTCTAATCTATTTATAGATTTATTCTCTTGGGTTTTATGGGACATAATCTTAACGTGCTAATTACTAACTCAAAGAGTTGCCTAAAGCACAATAGAAATTGTATCGTTCTGTTTGCTTGTACTTTTTTTTTCCCCACTGCTAGTTTTTATAAGAAGATAGAGTAGAGGGAGTTAAGCTGGTAGTTGAAACAAGTACATTCACAGCATCTGGATACGGATCTGTCAAATACTAGTTGATTCATGACTATAATTGTAGGTAGTAAAAATCAGCATTATTATTAGCAGACATGCATGCAAACACTTGTGTGTTGCAATGCCTGGCTGTGTGTGCTGGGGATGGTGTGGATTGGATGGCAGTGCACAGGGAGAGGCCGGAGCTTTGTGCCTTTTGCAGGGAACTCTGGTCTGGGAGAGAAAAAGCTGTGGGCATGTTTGACTTCTAACCCTCTGCACCCTGGGGCCTTATTGTCAGGTAGAAGTTTTTGAGCCTGAAGTTAGACCTTCAGTAGAAAAGTAGAAATATCATTGAAAAAAGAAAACACAAGAGTTTTTGTTTTGTTTTATTTACTGGAATTGCTGTTGAGGGTTAAAACAGCTGCAAAAAAAAAAAAAAAGAAAAATACAATACAGGTATGCATATACAGGCACAGCTGGCTTGTAAAATAACCCTGTTCCCTGCCATTTAGAGAGAGTGGTGTTAGTGCAGGAGGTAGAGAACATGTTGCTGTGAGCAAGTCTAAGTGCTGTTGTTCAGGTGAGGTGGCTTCAGTGCACTTCCCCTCGGATGGCTGCAGAGCCTGTGGGTTTCTGTGACAGACCTGACCCTGTCAGCCTGAGCACAACTGGGACACGAGGGGTATCTGCTTACATACCGTGCAGGTACAATGGTATTTCTGGGTGTAACTCGTTTTAGAGGATTATTTCCAAGTATACTGTCCCAGCTTGGAGCAATCTGTGGTTGAGGTAAGTCTTTGGGTTTTAGCTTGTTAGTGGCCTTTGGTACATTTTATGTGTCAGGAATTACTTATTCTCTCTACATGGTCGTAGTGATGCCAATATAACAAAGTACACTCCATTTTTAACTCTGCTATCTGATAGTTTAATTTAATGTCCTGTTCCTCCACAATCACCCTGAGACTGTGTAAAAACCAAATTTCGCCCTTTTACAGGCCATTCATGATTTTATGGACTTTAATCATGCTGCCCATAGCTAATGTTCCCACATTAAAGAACTTTGATGTATTCTGGCTGTGCTAGTATTCCGGCTAGCCCACATCTTTAAGCTATTTATTGCCATTTTTGTACCTCTCTGCACTCTGGCTGTATCCTTTTTGAGGCAGGATAACCAGAACTCCATGGAGTCTCCAAGACACAGGCTTAAGGTGGCTTTGTAGTGGTTATTTTTATATGGGGTAAAAAGAGAGAAAAAATCTGACATAGTGTCTGCCCTATCTGACATTGGCTGAAGAGGGAGCTGATGTTCCCAGACTATCAACTCTCTACGTTGTGTCCTGAGTGGTGGTGGCCCATTGTGTGCCCCCCCGGGTAGGTGTTAAGGACAGCTTTCTTCTGGCTGTGTTTGCTGATGTTGAGCTTAATCCTCCAGTTTTGTTGCCCAGTCACTCAGTATCATGAAAGTCTCCCCATCACTCTTCTAGGATGGCTGTGACTTTCCCCACACTCATTAATTTTGTATCGTTAATACAACTTCAGTGGAGCTTAAATCTAAACATGCTGGTTCTGAAGAGAAAGTTGGAGTCTCTCTGAGGGTGTCATATTTCTCCCATATTCCTTGGCAGGAATAATTAACTGTGAAATTGGTAAATTTAGAGATGGTGTTACTTTTGGGGAAGTTCTGCTGTGCTCTGTGGTTACACAGTGGTGTCAGTGCCAGTGTGCCCAGTCTGAACTGCTGACTGAGTGGGCAGATGCCCATGGTCAGTGGGGACAGATAACTCAAAAAATCGTTGCCTGACTCAGAAAAACCTTCATGCATATTTTTCATAACTGGCTTACCAAAAAGCCAGAAGAGCATCCAACATGTTGCTTTTAATGCTTTCAATCCTCCAAGCAGTGCTGGCCCCTTCTGTTCAGCAAGGAATTCCATGTTGATGGCTTGGTTGACTTCCTTTTTTTACTTTACTGGACTTTGTGTCGATTCAAATTTCCACTCTGTCCTGGTGGACAGGCACATGAACACATGTGAATGCACAGATACCTCTCCCTGTTCCAGCAGATCTGTTGTCTTTGGGAAAATCAGCAACTTTTCTCCTTATTACTGACTCTTACTCATAGAAGGCCAACCATGCTGCTTGTAAGACCAAGTCAATCCTTTCAGCCCCCTGTGCTGGTACAGACATCTCAAGCTTGCTGGACTGCCACCTCTGGCAGAGGTTTTGTGCTCTGTGTGACAGGGCAGCTTCGGGACAGAGTCTGCCACTGTCCTTTGGAGCTGTTGAGGTGAGGTTGTGACTTGAAAAATTGTCTTAGCCAGAAAAGGGAGAAGTATTTCCTATCTACATCTCTTAGAGATTGGCTTAATCTTTCTCGTATTGCAGTAAAAGCAAGAGTATCATAACAGCACTGACCATTTGGAAGGTATTACAGACCTCAGAATATTTACCCACAAACATTTAAGCAGACATGAACAACTGACCTGAAAATCATTGAAATTAAAGCAGTGCTTTGTTAACTCTGTACTTGGAAAGCAGGCATACATCCTCCCACCTCACTTTTTTTCTTTTTTCCCCCTCAGAGAACTGTAAAATACAGCACTCAGTGTTTCCAAAGCTGAATTCTCTTAAAATTTAATTGAGGAAACTGTGATCCCATTAAAAAAAAAATTCCCGCCTTACTTGGTTGTTAAAACCAAATTTTATACATCTGGAAAGTGCTGTTCATTTCTTGTATTACACAGAATTAGCATATCAGCTGCATGGAAAAGAAAATAAGAGATGACACAATCTGCCAGTTATATTTATTCTTTGGTGCTCGTATCAAATATAAAGAAAAAAAACCCAACACAAAACATGTAGGAACATGGCAAATGCAAAAGTAATAGACCATTAAATTTACTCAAACTGCATTTGTTACTGGAATCTGTTCTGGTAAAGGTCAGATTTCCCAGCAAATAGAGTCCCAGGGATAGTCTTTCTGCATCCCACCCCCTGGAAGTTATGGCTATTTGGACAGAAATGTCTTCACATGGCCCACCCAACAGGTGGATGATGAACTGGAGGCACTTTTAATTATATATATCCTTCTCAGATGTGGATGATTTGTTTGTTTTGTGCCACTTTTTTGCTTGTAGGATTTGCTCATAGTATTGAAAGCAGTTAAGGTGAATGGAGTGAAGGTGTAGAAGTGTCTGCATGGTGGTTACTTGGCACTGTTCCGAAGAGGGAGGCATGTTCTCTTTTGCTAACAGAGATCGCAGTCAAAATAGCTATAAACTTTCCAAAAGAAAAGCCACGTGTCAGTGGAAGGATAGAAGAAGGCAGAGAGGAGACTCAGCTTGGTGCCTGTGCTGGGGCTGGATGGATCACAGCCCATAAGCATTTGACACCATTCAAAGTGTAATAGCAGTGATAGATACTTCATGCAGAAGTTTAGTGCCATTACAGATAAGCTCCCTGTATCCATCAGCTACCGAGGCACAGAGCTCCCTGTGCTTGCACTGGCAGAGTCTCCTGACCCAAACCAGACACAGACAGGCATCCCAGAGAATGGCAGTGAAGGATTATCATTGCAGAGTGGATGTCAAGCTAATGCTGTTTCTCCTCAGAAAATGAGCAAGCAGCAAAAGGAAAATGATGGCATGACTGGTTCTGCTGTCTGTGGTTCCAAATTTAGAGGTACTTGAAGCAGTAAGAGAGTCAGATTCAATGAAGTCTGGTCTAGTATGATTCATAGTATGTTTTCCAATGAAAATGGTCTTTATGCTTCTGTCCTGTCACTGGTGGGCCATTTGGAACTGAAACGATCTCTTTTGTGCTCTTGGTTTTGCCGCTGACCTGACTATCACCTTAGCCAGGTCACTTAATTCCCGTATCTGTGTCTCATCTCTGAAGCTTGGCCTGCAGGAAATCTTTTTCCCCACTCTGTGTTTATGCTGTGCTTTATAAGGTACTGCCACGATCTCCTGATAGCATCTGCTCATTGCAGAGGTGATGCATTGCTGCCTTTAGGGCTGGCAATATCACTTACGGGGGAGCATTATCTAAAACTTCCCACTTCCAAACTGAAACAGTGTCATTCAGCTATTTAGAGGACTGTTGTTTGTTCTGGGTGGTATTTGTAGTTTCAAAGTCAATGATTAATAAGACTTCAGTATAAATCTTCTGAGATGCCTTTACTGTTACGTTTAGTGCATCCTTGTGAGGTTCACAAATTTTGTGTGTATTAAAACCTTTTCTGTTAAGGGTGTAGAATTTAAGTAAATGGAATAGTAGTTCTAGGAACTGGTGACAGAACTTAGATTTCCCCACACCCCCTGTAGGATCAGGGACTGTGTCTGAGCTTGAGAGTGAAGTTTCACAAAACAACATTACTATCAGTCTCCCTTGTTCCTGCCTATCACTGTTGTGAAGAAGTTTATGCCCCTTTGTAACATTTCACACTGTGTCTGAAAATACCTTTTGTGTCAATACACAAGAAAATAGGTCCTTTTTTTGGCAGAATTGTTGTGCAGCAAAACCAGCTTAGCAGAAGAGGGCGTTCAGGTTTCCAGCTGGGATTCAGTTGAGTGATTTTCAAGGGCCCTTGCTGCTCCTTTGCTTCTCTCCAAACACCAACTGGGAACAGGGAGCCAGCATGGAGTAATTAAACTTCTGGGAACGCTTTGGGAAAAGCTCTGAATACTGGGCATACTCTGGCACAGGAACAGCTCAGAAAGGTGTGTGCTGTTCTCTTCTGCTTGAGGTTTTTTTCCTGTCATTTCAGTAGGATCCTGTACAGTGCAAGCAAGGCAAAAAGTATTGCTTCTGCAGTTTTCTGCAAGGTTGATTAAGTTGGGTTTGTGGCTTCCAAGAAGTCCAGAGAGTAATGGAAGTGGAGGGTCTCACAGCAATGCCCTAGAATGAGTCCATCCATATGGGAATCTTTCAGCAATAGAAAAGTCATTCCATTTCTTCTTGCTATGGTAGTCAAACACACATTTATGGGTGAAGCATGAGTTTGGTCTACAGGAGGAGGCAGAATGCTACAAATGGCATCAAATGTCCCAAAAGGTTTAATCTGACAGCAGTATCCAGGGGTTTGATGTGTAGGAGGTGAAATGACATTGAGCTGAAAGCAGACTTGGAAAAAAGCTTGCATGCTTTTGCATCTCTGAAAAGCTACGGAAAATGAAATGGTTTTGAAAATAATCTGAACTTCTCCCTCCATAAAATATTTTTCCAGTGTTGTGTGCTTCTAAATGCAAGAGCTCTGCCACGCTGGCAGCGTCCCTGCCCACAGAGGGTGGTGTTTGATGTGCTCTGGCATCTCACCCTGCAGCTGGCAGTGCTACCCCTGACATGGCTTGCTCTTACTTAGCAATGTACTAATGTTATTTATAGACCACAAGAGTCCTTAGAGATAAGTGATTACATTTCATCCCTTTTTTATGAAGAATGAACCTTGAGCTTTCAAAGAAATACAATGCTAAGCGTTTTCTCTGGCAGGAGTGGCTGATGCTAACCCTGCTCTTGGCAGTGAGGGGTGTGCAGCCTTGGGCAAATAGCTTAACTTCTGGGAATATCAGCTTCTCACTGGAAGGGAAGGTTGGTATGTTTATCTTAGAGATGCACTTTGAAGCATAACCAAATAGTCCTGATTAAATTCTAATTAAGTGCAACACATTATTAAGGCCAGTGAAGTTGCTGGCCTGAGATAGAACACACAGAAATTCCTGGTCCAGCATATGCTTTTAATCCCTACTAACACTTTTCCTTGGACTGAGGCAGTTCTGCACTGAAAGGAGACTGCTGTCATTGAACAAACAACATTAGATTTTTAATAAGATCAAAAATCTGGTTTAGTGGGGGGGGAAAAAAAAATCAAAAGAAATGGTAATTTCTGTGGCATAAGAAATTCCTGATAGGAATTGTCAAAATGAGCTGCAGATCTTTTTGTAAGATTGTTTTCATTAGATTTGGGCTGACGGCAGCATCTTACTGGATACCCTGTCTGGAAAGGGATCAAAAATGAACTCCAGCTCCCATCTTCCCAAAAGACCAGAAATCCAGATTTCCCAGAGCAGACAGGTGTTTTAACTGACCCTCAGAAAAAGCAGGTTTTGGCATTTGTTTAACCTGAGTTATGACTTTACAAATAGAAACTTTGTTCATTTTTCCAGATAATAAATTTAGCTCAGGGAAGATGTATATGCTAATGCAAAATGTTTCCTCTCATTGTGAGAAGGCAGTGGTGGAACATGTCTCAGTTTTGACCAATTTTAGTTGTTTAAAAAAACAACTAAACCTAACCAGAGAACAATAACAAAAGCATTGTGTGGGAGTTTTAAGGATATTGAAAAAAAAAAGGATATTTTATTTTTAATTATAACCTGGTGTTTTATTAATGCTATTAAAGCTTAAGGGTTAAGCTTTTTAATAAAATCATGCTTCAGGCCAAATCATATTTTATCAGAAATCTTTTATGCATTATATTATGCACTAATGATATGCCAGATCCAGAAGGGAAATAACTGTACTTGTACTGCAGGAGCGAAGTGAGATCTGATGGGAAAGGCTGACAGATTTCTTTGCTCTGAGTGAGAATTTCTGTGGGCTGTGCCAACCGAAAGGGGAACTGGAGATTCAGCATGGTACATGTAGAAACTGCCACCTAATTATCCCTCTGAGGTGGGGCTGCAGGGCTCCGTGGGGACTCAGGAGAGCTGGTAATCCCAGTACTTGCCTCCTACAGCTCATCAGCTCCTTGTTGTGGAGAGGAATAGCACCATGGCCCAGCTTTTCTGGCTCGGCTGGGAAGCAGATGTCTGTCTTCCCTCACAGCCTCTGACATCCATCCCTTCCAGCCATCCCAAGAGCACCTTCCCATGGCTGAGCCTCACACTGGGAAAAGCAGCAGCACTTCGGGAACAACCCTGCCTCGTGAGCACCATCACCTTCCTGTTTTCATTCTCACTTGTGCTACATGTCCCAGTTGTCCTGCTCCAGAAAATAAACACCTTCCCAGGTAGCTCCTGCCCTGTGGGTGGATGCTGATGATGTTGGTGTTGCGTGTGCACAACCATCAAAGCAGAATTTGGACCACTGGAGATGTTAGTGCTTGATTTGTGTGACCATCTCCTTGGTTTCTTCAGCACAGTTTTTTTTCCAGTAGCCACTGAGGGAATGGATGGAACTATCAAATGTATTGTCCAGTGGTCCATGCTCTGGTCCTTTCTTGTGTGAGGAGTTTTAAGACTGCATCAGGATGGAACATTCTGACAACCGGGAAGGCACGACTGCCATCGCTTTGTTCCATGCAAGGCCAGGTTTCCCATCTGAAAGACTGCTGCGGGGTTCTTCCATCCTGGATGTAGCCTCAATTCCCCTTTCCTAAGTGATTTAGGAGCCTGTTGGCCCCAGTGTGGGGTTGCTGTCAGCAGAGAGCGTCAGGCAGTCCAAGGGGGTGATTCAGCTCTGCAGTTGGGCTGCACTGGCTGCCAAAAATGCCTCCTCCTAAATGAGAGGCCAGCCTCGATTTTATCCCTGGCTTCGTCTCACCCTGCCATATGACTGCTCTGACAGGGTAAGAGGAGTCCTCTGTTCTGGCTGGAAAGTAACTGAGGGATTGGCTTCCGCTTATATGTCCAGGTCTTTGCTTTGTGGCTTTGCCCTTTTTGGCTGTATGTTAAAAGGGATATTTAAATAATACAGGGTATTTCTATAGATGAGGACTGTAAGACATTGAGAAAAGAGAACAGCCCGTCTTTTCTGCTCATGTCTGCTTTTGATTCTGATTGAGAAAAGAAATAGTTAAAAACAAACAAGAAAACCTCCAAAAAACAAACAAACAAAAAAAAAAAAAACAAAAAACCCCCAAACAAACAAAAAAACAACACAAAACCCCCCAACAAAACACAAGCCCAAGTCCTCATTTTCCCAGCTGTACTGGATATTTTCCTTTAAAAGCTGGATTAGTGTTTGCATTCTGTATGTCAGCTCCCTGTTTACCAGGTGAGGAAGGGACATTTTATGTTAGCTCTGTAAGCAAAGAACCATAAATTGGCTTAAGCTGACTGACTTCTGTTCCCACAGGGTTTTCAGAACGTGGAACCTATCTGAATGTGGCAGTTTATCCTGACACTTTCAACTATCTTTTTCATGTGCCATACAGTCACACTGTGCCTTAATATCATTTACAAATCTGTTGTGTATTTAAGAAAAAAGTACCTTTTTTTAAGGTTTCTTATTTCATAAAACATTTACCCACATTACTTTTGTATTTTCTTTGTTTCCTTTTTTCCTCTTTTCCTAATTCCCCTTCTCTCATCAGGATCCACTATGCTCTTTGCTTCCAGTCTGTAAAAGTTGTGTCATCTGGTGGAGAACACATGCTCTCAACATGTATTGTCAATATTAGTTAATATTGTTATTGTAGTCAGGGGCATCTTAGGGCCACTTGCACTAGAATCAAGTGCACTTTCAGTAAACTTCAGCATCAATTCACATTTTCCATCTTGCTTATGCTAAAAAATGCAAAATAGGGAGAGAGAAGTTAGAAAGATACTGCTGGAAATGTTTGGCGTCTGCGATTACTTCACAGTTTTTCTTTTTACATTGTTTATCTTTTTTCCCCTAGAGTCTGGTGTATTTATAAACCACAGTCTTGGAGCCCCTATTTCAGCCCATCCACTCAGGGGATGGAGGCTTTGCCTCACATTAGCAAATCCATTCAAGAGTCACCTACAGGCCCTGAAGAGGAAGAGTTACTGAAAATTACCATTTATGTTTAATCTGTGAAGTTTTGCAAATCTCATGTAGTAGTGCTTTCAAAGAGTAAGTAAAATTAGAAGGATGGTGATATTTTCACAGGTATTCCCTGAGCAGTGGAATCAGCTGAATTAAGTTATCAGAAATTAGTTATTTGATCAACTTTAATTAGAGCAGTTTTTCATTACAGCCCATTTTTTAGCTGAAGGCTCGTATGGACAAACAGAATTCTGCAATCTTGGGTTGCAAATTGCATTCTAATACTAAATTCCAAACCAAAAAATCACCTTTTAATTAAAATTTATGGCATTTTGCATTGATAATGTTGCAGGTTCCAGAGGCAAAACAGAAACATGCTTTACACTTGAAGACTTTTGCAATAGATTGATAAAAGGATGACAGAAACCTCCCAGTAAAGAGTAGGAAGCCCTGTCTGGTTCCCCTCGCTTGGGTGGAATCAGCTCTGCTCCACAAAATGCCAGCCACGCCTGGGGGTCAGTTCCCTGGACGTGTAAGCACACAGCGTCCCAAAAATTCACCTGACTGTGCTTCACACGAAATTCTTTGTTCAGAACTTTCTGTAAGCACGGGCAGTTCTGAACCATCACTTAACCTGGCCACAAGCAGTCCCGAGCTTGCTCTGCTCAGCTGCACGTAAATACTCTTTTGGGTGCAGTTGGGTGCTTTTATTGCTTCCACAAAGGCTGCACTTGGGTGATGTTTGTGTGTGAGAAGAGGGGCTGAGGGCAGCGGATCTGAGCAGGGAAATGGCCATGTCCCCAGCCAGCCCTAACAGGAACATTCCTGGGAAAGCTCTGTGTTATGGCAGTCATTTGTAGTGGAGTGTTCTCAGCCTCAGAAATAGGTCACAAATTCAGAGAGGCTGAATGAAAGCATTACCTTCTCTTGGGTTTTAAACTCTTGGTGTTGCATTTTCAGTGTTTAGTTCAGCTATTACAAGACACAAAAATAGAAAGAGATGATTCTTTACAGTGTCAAACCATAACTTTCAGGAGAAAATGTTCCAAAGAATGAGCTATTCGAGCTTTATTGGATGTGTTTTAAGAAGTCACAAGTGTTACACTGTAATTAATTCCATTTTGCTGATTTTTATGCAGGAAATGTGTTTCATCTGTGAATGTGAAGCAGAGAAAGGCTTTATGAACAAAAAATATCAAAACACATTTCTGCTTTAGGTTATTCAGCATTCATTAGTTTTCTGAAAGATGTCAAAACATCACTTTGTCCATCTGTTTGCTGGTAGAATATTGTCACCTGGTTTAAATAGATTTCAGCAGAGTTTGAAATGATGGTGTTATTTGTGAACTGGAAAGCAAAGCAGGAGTCTTTCACTGCAGCTGAAATGTTGGATAAATCTTTGTAACACAGTTACAGCTTTCTAGATTTCACCAGTAAGAATTACTGAGCCCTCACAGCCTCAAGTTTATTTTCCATGGCCTAAAACAAGAGCTGGTGTAAATCAAGGTTGCACTGCTCACTTCAGACCAGTGATGTTGATTTATTTGGTTGGGAACGTGACCTCATTAGCCCAGCTGAGCAGAGGTCAGGCGCCACAAATATTGAAATCAGGAGCAGTATTTTTCAGTAGGAACCTTAAGTAGCTTTTCTCTAAGAGCTTTGGAACTTTAAAGCCTGTTGTGCAGACTTTTCTGAGGTAGGCAGTGTGTTCTGGGTCATGTTTGGGAGGTCAGAAAAATACATCCAGTCATATCAAGCTCGTGTTTTTAATACCGTTCAGGGGTGTTGGACTTTAAGGTGTGAAAGGTGGGGGTGGGGAGGGCGGCGGTATTTGTTTGGTTTTTTTCCAGAAAATTTGTCAAGGAGACTGTACTGATGCTTGCCCACTTTTTGACCATGGTCAAGGGTGACCTAGAGCAAAAACAATATCTGTCTTTTTGTTGGAGATAGACCAGAATTAATTTGAAAAGTTGTTTACTGTGTATCTACCTTTCTTAAAAATTCAGCAGTTAAAGGCTCATGATGAGAGGGGAGTTGGAACTAGATGATCCTTAGGGTCCCTTCTAAGCCAGGCCATTCTGTGATTCTATATTAGAATGAATTATTTAGAGGTCAAGACCTAGTGCTTTTGTGGTTTGTTGTGTTTATCATCCTCTCATACAGTGTCTGTATAAACAGCATCTTCACTGCAGCAGTGGTACTCAGCTGGCAATGTGGGTTCCAGCTCTGTGCTCAGTTTCCCTGCTGTGGCACAGCAGGAGCAGCTCTCTGATCCCTGCTGCGATGTCACCTGCCTGGGCAGGGCCCCCTCCATGCCCTGGCACAAGCCCAGTGTGACAGCACCAGGCAGGGCACAGAGGGGGATGCCCATGGGCAACAGGAAGGCACCCATTGTGTCCTCACTGTCTCTGAGCTCAGAGTCACCACCTTTTCCACTTCAGCCTTTTCCACACTGATTTCGTGGCAAATAGCTCTGTGCTGTGGGGGATCAGATCAGGTTCTTTTTTATGGTTGATCCTCCTTGGTGTATGAGAAGTTCTGTCAGCAGTGTAGATGTGGGGCTTGGGGATATGGTTTAGTGGTGGACTTTGTGTGAGGTTAATGGTTCGCCTTGATGATCTTCGGGGTCTTTTTCAACCTAAATATTTCTCTGATTCTATGGATTTGGGGTTTAGGTGGAATATCTGATGCACAGCTATGGAGAATGAGTTACTGGTGGGACACCAGAGAAGCCAGAGCAGTCATCAGTCGCAGTGCAGAAAGGACTGACCTCACCCTTTCCATTTCCTAGAATTTCTCATGAGCTCAGGAAATGTGGTAATGGGGAATTTCAGTAAGGTAGGAGAGTAGTAGAAAGAGAAAACAAACTGCACCACCAGTGCCTTTGCCCACCTGACCCTGAAATCCACAGGGCTTAAGCCCTTCTCCATCAGAGCTCCCAAACAACACAACCTTAGGTGAAAACAGGGCAAGTTTGAGACTTTCTGTGTGCTCATTACTTGCACAGTCAGCCACCCTTGTGGAAGCCTTTTAGCAGGATTTTAGCACTGCTGTGACCCTTCCAGAAGGCTCTCTGGAGGAAACCTACCCTCCCTGTTACCTAACAGTTCATAAGTAATTGTTGGTTAACCAGGAATTTTACCCCGCACTTCACATTTCGGGAACAGATTGGAAACTGCTATGTCCATAATAGGAGGGAGAGGCTCAGAGTTTTATGGTATGCATGGTAATAAAAAGCAAAGCAATTGTCACATGCGTTTTGGCTTGAATCATGACAAGAAGCAGATGTATGGCATGCCTTTTCCTTTGCTTGTGTGTGTGCCAAATGGCGCGAAATTCTCAAATGTTTTCTGCTTTTTGTTGCAATTTGATCTTCTCCTGAATAAACTGAACATGACAGTGAGTCCATCCAGAGCAGTTGCAAGCTTTGACATTTCTGTGACTTTTCAGAAAGTGCTTGATTTACATTTATTTTGAAGGAAAGGAGGGGAAGGATTACATTCATCTTGTGTTGAAAAGATAAGTATGTTTTCAGGTTAGAAAACCATAAAATCCATACTTGCTGTTTACAAGTAATGACTCTGTTATTTTAACAGCTCAGAGACCAGTGAACTCTCTTGTGCAACTTTATTTTTGTGAGTTCAGATGCACATACCTGCTCAAAAATACAGGTATTAGTAAATGCAGTTTAATCTAGTGAACCCACAATCTGCAGGAGCCACATGTGCACAGACATGTGGATGGTAACAGGGCTGTCTGTAGCATGTTCTTCTTGGTAAGTGTATTTCCAGGGTGCCTGCCCCACTCCTGTCGGGTTTTTCAGGTATGTTACTATGAGTGCAGATTTCCATTGCTGTATAAATGTGTTGTCCTGGTCTGAGCCTTCCTAAGCTCTTGTTGTATTCTGTGGTAGTGAGTTCTACAGGCTGTTTGTGCATGGCAAAGACGTGCAGTTCCTTTCCAGTCTAATCCTGTGATAGAGAAACAGATTATGGGGCTCGTTCTCATGCCAAGTCCTGTATGGCCCTTTTGCAGAGTCAAATGATAGTGAGGTCAGCTCTCAGTTCCTAAGAAACTTAGCAGAGAGTGCACAGTTTAGACAACCGAGTCCATTAAATGAGGGAACTTCCTTTTAACCACATAATAAACTTTTTTGTAATAATTTTCAAGATGCCCCTTTTGAGATAGTTGTATAAAAGACGCTCTATTTTAAATACCCAAAACAGACTTGTAAAATGGCTGTAAAGCTGCAAAGCGTTCCTGAGCTTGAATCACATTTCAAAAGAGACCAGCCTTTCTGCAAACACAGTATGTGTAATTGTCACTGCTTTCAAAGTGTGTCTTATTTTGGTAGGCAATAAAAGTAAACTGTAGTGCTCGCTATTCTGTGGCTTCAGTGATTGCTTGAGATTTAAAAAGCAGTGCAGAGACCAGCATAGCTTTTTGTGTATGCAGGGGTAGGAGCAAATGCAGTTAAAAAGGGAAGATGTCAAAAGCAGGAGGAAAAGAAATGTCACTAAGTATTGTAATGCTGGACTGGGAGTGGCCCAGCTGAAAGATGCTGATAAAGAAAGGTTACTAGAATTCTTCATCCCTTTAACCTTTCTCTCTATGAACTTGTATTGATAATAACAATAACAAGATGGGATTTCAGTCACATGAGAAGGGCTCATTAACACTGTGTAAAGCCCCCAGAAAGGGGTGAATGGTAGCACAAACAACAGATGAATCTTTGTAAGAAATATTCTAAATGCTGTTCACACCTCAGTGTTGGATTTGTCTTTAGCCATTGCTGGGATGTGTCTCAGCCTCTCACGTAACTCCGAGAGATGTTGAAGAATCCTTAACATATGTTAAATGTTCTTAATGTTCATTTTTAGTAGGACTAGTGATTTGAAGCTTTTCTGCTGAAAACCATAAAATAGAATTTCAAGTAGAAGTCTTGTTTAATCAAATTACTGAGCTAAACAGAAGTTTCAGTAGTGTTAAATTCTGTCTTACTGAGGAAATGTAGACATTTTGTGACAGTTCCATGTGGAGACTAGAGCTGGTTTCATCTTTTGAGTTCATTAATACCTGTTCTAACTGGAGTTCTTTTTCTGGTCCAAGTGACCTAATTCTTCAGACAGTTCAGGGGAAGACATGCAAAAAAACACAAACCGCAGCACTGCTTCAAGACATTTCATATTGTAAAATATTGTCTTCTTGGTGTTGTATGAAATGTTTATTGTGTTCATTAAAAGGTATCCTGGCTTCCACAAATAGTCTCACATTCCATGAAAATCAGGACCATGAGCAGAATTTGCTGCACACTGAATTATCAGTTACATCATCAAATACATGCACCAATATATTCTATTACTGAGAGAAGCGAAGATGTTTAAATTTGAGATTAACTGAATGGTTCCCTTTAAGCAGAGTAAAGGTGAGCAAGGAGACATTGCATGGCAGTGGCTGCTTCTGTTAATTGCTCACAGCCGGGCTTTTTTCTGTTGACTTTTTTTTTTTCTTTTAAGAATGAATTTTTGGAGGTATAACTGAATGCCGCTGAAATTTTAATGCAGTGCACTCAAACATGATCTCCTGGTCAGATGAGAAATCCTTTAGGAGTAACAAATTATATTAAGCAGTTATTTAAAGCTAGCACAAGCTCTGCTAATTGCATTCCCTACAGAAACAGTAATAAGGATTTCTTATTCCTTGTTCACAGAAATAGTGATATTATAGCTTGCTTTGTGAGAACCTGGAAGAATAATTGTCTTTAAAAAATCCCACTGGAAAGGAAAAGATTACACATTAGTCCTGTAGTTCTCAGCTCTGCAGCAGCTCAGCAATCCCACCAGAGTCAGCAGGGCTGAGAAGGATGTGGAAATCAGGCAGCCAGCAATATTTCACACTGATGTGAGGTGTGTGTTTAGTGTTAAGTATTCAAACCTGAATTGTGTGAATGAGCTGCCCTAAAACAAGAAACTGTGTGCTGGTGGAAGATGTCTGGAAGGTCAGTTGCAAAGTTTAGATTGCTTTTCCCCACTTTATTCCCACCACGTATCCTTAATATTTTTCTGGTGAGTTTGGGTTTTTCTTTTCTGCAGAATGTGCACGATTGCAATGTTGTTTTTTTCAGGGTACTGGAAATGTTACTTCTGAAAAAAATCAAAGCCCTCAACCTAAGAGCAGTTTTCTTCATGAACAAGAGCAATCTGTAAATTTCTGAGGTTTTTGCAGAGGGGGCAAGTGCTGACCTGAATTTTTTGACTGTCACATTCTTTCCCCCTGTGCCTTCCACTGGGATGGATGTACCCCATGGGCTCCTGTGGCAGTCTGGGGGATGTTCTGTGTGGTAGCAGTCACCCTCCTGAGAAGGAGGGAGAAGACAGGACTAAGTTCCTCTCAGAAATCTGTCCATTTTTTGTCCCAAATACCTTTAATTCTTCACCTGAAAAGCTTCTTAAAAAAAAAAAAAAATCAGTTGCCTACATATGGAACAACATTTCCTTCTTAACTAGATGCCTGTTTTACATAAAAATAAAGGGCTGTTGTCAGACGCTCTTTTGGTAAGCAGTCAGCTGGGTGAATATGGGACGGTAGCAACTAAATACACTTTTGCAAAAGTCCTTCCTGCAGCTGAGAGGAACAGGCATGTTGCTCTCAAGTTTGTTCTCCTTTGCCTTGTTCTCAGTTTTTGTTTCAGAATTTCTGTCCGTACTTTCCAGCATTTAACACCTCTGGCTGTTTTAAGGATGATCACTAATTACATGAACACAACTGCCCAGCTTTCACATGGAAAAGTCAACATGCTGCATTTTTCCTGTCCCCTTGGAGTTACCACTGCCTTGTGTTTCCCTGCTTACACATAAAGTCTTCTCCACTCCCCTCCCTGACACTCCTGTGAAACGGAGTGCAAAGGCATTCCATGGCCAGCACTTAGTGAGTCACATTTGTTAAGTATTCCAAGAGCTCACTTCCAGTGGAGCCTGTGGACTTTGAAGCTCATCAGAGTAATGCTGAATCAGAGATCCCACTTCGCTGGTGTGGTAGAAAATACAGTGATCCCCTTAACACAGCTTCCATCTGACACGTTGGCAGGCAAGCTCTTATTTCTGCTTCTTGATACACATCCCACTTCTCTCTCAAAGGAATAGGAGACTAATATCTTGTCGGGATTTTGATTTATGATTAATTGTTCAAGGACCAAATTTTCTGCAGTAACGTAAGATTTGGGAGTGGAAGTATAAATTACTGTATTGTTTTCTTTGACACAAATAGCTGCTTTGGCTTCAGGGAGTTTTATCTTGCTGTGTTTAAGTCTCTTAATGGTACTAGCAGGTACTTTTTCTTTCAGAAGATTTATTACTTTCCAGTGAAGAAAGGGATGACAAAAGTATTAAAAAGACCCCAAGACAAACACAAACCTCTCTCCTCTTTTTGCTCTGGGGCTTCCTACCTTTATTCCCGTAAAATTCTGGAGATCCAAGTGGAACTGTTGCTGAAGCAGCTGTGCTCTTGCAGTTCTGCACACAAGTTGCATTTAAATTGATTTACAATGTTTCTGTTTGGTTTTTTATTTGTTTATTTGATGGTTTTGTTTGGTTTTGTTAAGACAAGCAACTTTTAATTGCCAGAACTCTTTTTTCCACTTTATCATACATCAGAGGAAGAAAGAACAGTGAGACTGTGCACTAGGAGGAGGAGTGCCCTGAAACTTCTGGGCATAAATTTCACATTCCTACTTCCCTCGTGTCTGTTAAGTAACGTTTTCCTCTGTCCTGACAGCGTGAGTTGTCTTTGTCAGGGTTTCATAGCCTTGGAAACACTAGCAGGCAGCCCACAGAGGCACAAACAGGTGGGTAACTGGTGGTGACACTGACAGAGGTGACAAGTGAGCATCTGTGTCACTTGGCCTATTGTCACTGGGCTACAAGGAGTTGTGGCAATTAAGAATTAAGAACAGTATTAAGAATTAAACCTTATGTGATGGCTCTCTGAAGGTACATGTGTACATGGCATGACATGCTGGAAAAAAAAGTACTGAGGGACATTTACCAAATGAGGATGTTAATCCAATTTTTTCAACCCAATCAAACAGCATCATTTTGATAAACTAATTAGCACTGACAGACTGCATCCTTGGGGAGACTCTTAACCAGGTCCTGGATCATTTCTTTGAGTCAGCTCCAGAAAATGTTTGGCTGTCAGCTCCATCCTGATTGCTGCCAATCAGCGAATTTCCTTCCAATGAATTAATTCGAGGCACACCCTGTTGGCTTGGCTGTTCTCTTTCAGGCTCATTGCTAACAGCAGATTTTGAATAAAAGATACTTAGAACTTCACACAGACATCTTTGCTATCTCTCAAGTCCACTGCGTTGCTGTTTGAGCTGCCATGCAGTGCAACCCTTACAAGGCTTTTCCCAAATACTTGCAAACTCTTAACCATTCTGGCATTCTTGCAGGGTTCTTAATTAACTGCTCTTTCATGAGGAGAAGAAAATTTACTTTAAGCTTTTTCTTGTTTTAAAAAAAACCCCAAAACCTCAAGTGAAACTAAATATTCTTTAAAATGTTGAAGTGACAGAAGTTACGTATCACTTTTATTGACTGTCTATTTACTTTCCTGTGTAACTCTTAGTTTTATATGTGGCTTGAATTGTGGATTTACACTGAATTCCATACTTGGAAAGGGTAAGGCTAGTTTTGCTTATAGAAAGGTGTTTGATTTTTTGGCTTTCCTCATAGTTCTGAAGGAAGAACCTTGAATAGTTTGGAGGTATAGAGAGGCAGGGACAGGGCTATTCTTTGTACCAACAATGCAGAAGCACCCCCTTCTTCCTCACTGTGTATCTCAGCTTTCAGAGAACTCTTGTGATCTTTGAAGGATAAAGAAGATGATTGCGGGGGCTGAGTTGACAGCAGTGGTGCAGAGTCAAGTTCTGAGTCAGGGGTGACATGATGCTGAAGTCAATAATGCAAATCAGAGTGCTCCAGCTGCCCTGTGTCTGTCTCAGAGTGGCGCTCAGTCCCCTGCCAGCCCCTCTCCCTCTGCACAACTGGCTGCTTAGAAAGTATTACCACGGTGCCAGACAATGACTTTCCTGCCATTCTCTCCTTCTCTCTTCTTGTCCTTCCTCTGACATTTCCAGCTACCCATGTTCTCCATGGTGACTTGGAGCAGCTCCTGGCTCCTTGCAAGCATTCTTGGCCAAAGCCCCCCAGATGGGGTGACAATTTGTCACTAAGACCAGGGAATAAATGACAGCAATGCTGAAATAAGCAGTAGGGATGTCAGTCTGTTTCCTCCCTTGATGCCCAAGATAAAGGACAGGAAAGGCAAACAGTTTGGGGGTTTTTCCCATAAAACTGCCTGTAATTGGGAATTACAAGATGAGAGAGCATCTTAAAAGAAGACCCTAAAGTAATTTGCACCCCGTTCATGAGACTTCTAAGGGGGAAATGGGGAGATGTCCACAGTTGCCACGACATCTGTGTGTCTGGGTGGAACTGAGGACTTCCATGGGTGAGGGAGTGCTGTTGGGAGCACTCTGACCCACTGGCACAACTTGCTCTGGAGTTACAGCCCACACTCGGTGCTCTGGTTGTTAGGAAGAAGATGTGTGAGGGTTTTCAGGGAGTTTGGATAAAGAAGTAATGGCAGGATTGCTGTCCCTTAAGCCCTGCAAGGCCAGTAGCACTCCTGTGCAGCCCACATGGGAATTTCACCCACAGAAAGTGGCTTTCGTATGATGCAGAGAAAAGATGACAGAAAGATTTTCTGGTCTTGAAGAATTGGCTGAAGTGCCCCAGTTACACTGTCCCATCCTCCCAGGCTGTTTGATGGTTCTTTTTCATTAAACAATAGCAGATAGTGCCCTTCAGTCAAATCGAGCAAGTGAAAGCAATAACATGTTAGCAGCGACCAATATCAGTAAAATAAGGTTGCACACCAGTGTTCCTCAGGGGTGTGTGTGTGTATATATATATATATATATATATGCCTTCCCTCAAACCCTTAGTTTGAAATGACTGCTTCCCTGACCCACCACCCAATGCAAGCTCTCCACAGCCCCTTGAAAACGGATATGAGAACACTTCCCCAAGCGCCACTTAACGAGCTGTAAAAATGATTTTTATTTACCAAAGCCCAGCAACCCAACCTCAGCCTGAACAATATAACCAACTCCCTGCTCCCTAGTGTTTTGAAGTTTACACTGCACATAGGAAACAGGTTTTTGAGGGATAATTCTTTACCCCCTGCCCTGCTGGGGCTGCATCTTCCCCCTTTTCCACACCTGCCCAAGGAGCTGTGCTGTTGTGTGGGGTGCCCTGCCCTACTGGAGAGAGCAGGCTTTTCCTCCCTAACTTTGGGTCTGCTGTGATCCCTGGTTTTCAGCAGCCCTTATTCCTGAAGGACATTAAGGAGAAAAATTCCTATTACATACATGCTTTATCTGTGCCAGATACAACAGTGGTGAGGGAGGAATGCCAGGCGTTTTTGGATCACTGAGTTTTGGTTCTCAAAGAGCTCAGTTCTTGTCCCAGTTGCACCAGTGGTGATTAAAAATACCCGCACTGAAGTTCACGAGATGCTTTTTCAACTGCTGTAAATCAATGTCTCCACTGACAGGCACTGATTTGTGCTGGATGAGTCTCTTCAGGTGAAAACTGAGTCAGGTCCTGCAGTTTTAAAGTGGATCACTCCCAAGCTTTGAGTCAGCAGTGAATCCACCAAAGGCTCTGCATTGTGCTTCCATGAAGAAAATTGTGGGGAAAGCAATGGGTGTCTCGGGGCACTGTCCTGGACACTCCTCTCTCAGGGAGCAGTGTTGCTGCCTGTAACCATGGGGAAAGTGAGAGCCTGGAGATAAGTGAGGATGCCATATTGTGAGAATAATGTATTTTCTGCTTGTAATTGAAGCTGGAAAAGCAGCTGCTAATCCTTCTGGAAGTTGCTTACCATGGGTAGAGTTGAAAAAAATATGTTGGCAGAGGACCCAAAGAAATCAGCTCATTTGCTCTAGAAGTATTTAAGGTTACTCAGTACAGTATTTTTGGTAAAATTAATGCATTTAGTGCCAAAGACTTTTCTGATCTTTACCTCCAGCTTCTACAAGCATCTATTGCAAAGAGTTTGAGACTTTTTTAGGCTACTTTGAGTGGTTTGTGGTGCATGCCCCTTTTCTTTCTCTGTTATAGTCCACCAGGAGCATCAAGGCAGGAAAAAAGAATGTATGTCCTAGCATTGCATTAATGTAAGTCATGATGGAGTTAGTCATATATATTTCATGTACCTGACCTTTGGCTCAAGTCACACTGTGTTGTACTGGTAGTGATGCCAGGCTGTCCATCACTCTCTGTCATCAGCCACAGCCACAATGCTAAATGATTGCAAAACAGTGCAAAAGCCAGATTGATAAAATATTCTTCAGCTATTCTTTCTCTCCCTTAGTATACATATTTATGCCTTAGTTGTTTTCATGAAATATTTTGGAATTCTGATCCTGTTGGATAAAAATATTCAAACTTGTCATCTTTTTTTAGATACTTGAAGTTGTGCCACTGCTGCAGTATGTGTGCCAGATTCAAATATATGTTTTTCCATGAAATCTTAATTAACCTAGGTCATAGCAAAATTCGAGATTCTTTTCTGCCCAGCCACTTCTCCTGTAGTGGATGGGCCAAGCTGAACTGTGCTTATTTAATACAATCAGTATATGAAATTGCTTGAAAAGAAATTGTTTTACAATGAAGCAATAATCTTGAGAAAGCTTGCAGCACTTTTGGCTAAGATTCTCTTAGAAGGGAAGGAAAAAAGAACCAGCTCATTTTTAGGTTGGAAAGAGTTCAATTTATAATGAAATATACAAGGATTAAGGCAGAAATGACTTTTTAGTGTGGTCTTCCTTGGGATGTTTGCAGTTGCACGTTCCCTTCATTGTCCCCCACCAGGGCATGTGACCACAGGGATGAAACTGCTGTGCCTGTGGGGTTGGCCTGTGTGGAGAAAATCACAGGGGAAGCTGGACAAGTGGTGGGGTAGGGTGGTCACTGCCCTGGGTCAAAGGGCTTCAGAAATCCTGATTAAACTTGTGTTTCTTCCTTCTTTTGTGAATAAGGGTTTGGTACACATGATGTTTGAAGTATAGTGTGGGTCTGAGGAAATATGAGTTAAGCTACAATTCCTGCTCACAGACATGACGTAGCCTCCCTTTGTCTCAATTTTTTTGTCAGTTGATCATGGATAACAACCCTGCCTTTTTCCTCACTTTTGAGCTCTGTTGCCATCTAAGCCATTTCAGGCAAAACAGTCCAAATGAGGTTGAAAAAATTCCCATGGGAACCAGCTCAGGTGGTGGCACCCACAACCACTGCACTGCTATCCTGGTAAGCGGTACCTTCTCGCAGGAGAGATGCAGGTTGGGCAGCGAGAGGACACCCCTGGAAGCTGCATGCTCTTGTCTGTACCCTCCTTGGTTTATTTTGTTCAGATGCTTCTACTTCCCCCAGAGTTAAAAATATTTTTTTGCCAGGACTGGGTAATAGAGGATTTTCTTCTAACTCAGAAGTGTCTTTGAGGTACTTACCTCTCCATGTCCCCTGAGACAGCACACAGCCCATAAACTTGCTCGAGTAATTCATGCTCCTTTTCAGGAATGCTGAATGTGAGTTGTTAACCTTGTTCAAGGGACTTCTCTCAGAACGAGGAGATGTCTTCTCCCTGAAGCATTAACAGCTCTGTCCCTATCTGGAGGTGCTTGTTTTCTCTCCTTTGTCTCCCTGTGCCTTGCCATTTGTTAATTTTCCTCCTACGCATTTTACTTTAGTTTAGGAGGCTCCTGCTGTCTGGTTTGAACTCTGCCAACACAACCAGAGTCTGTTTTCAAACACTCACTCCAACACCTTTGCTTTGGAGAGGGTCTGTACTGAGTCCACTCAGGAGGATTGTACTGAATCCACGGATGAGACTCCCAAGGATTGTATTGAATCCAAACAGGAGACACTTTGGCATCTCCTGTCGAGCTCATCCTCTGCCCAGCCATTCATTTGGGCTCCAGCAAGAGCCTGTGAACACTCTGCTTTTGCATCATTGCTGATGTCCATCTCTGTGGTGTAGGTTAATTTTAATTAATCTCATCTCAGGGAGGAAAGGAATGTTAAAATTCTGACTTCTGGTCTATTTCTAAAGTCTAGCAATGACTTTCCTTATGGGACTTCAGTACAACTTTCAAACAATATTGTTAATTCTTGGGGAAAAGGAAGGAAAAAGTTAACTCCCAGTTACCTGCGCTGAGAGAAAATCAGCACAAGGTGCAACCACAGTTGTTTAATTACATATTTGCTTCACTGTGGAGAAGCATAAATGATTACACATGGTACAAGGTGATGGAATATGTAACTTGGGAATACTGTGATATAACAGCTACACAACTTCATGTGTTGCATAAAGCCTCCCAGAATTCATTGGTGCCAGTTCAGAAGTTCATAACTTGGGTGGCTGGGAAAGATGGGGTGTTTGAATATTGTGGTGAGGGCAGATTGAGTCCACTTAACCTGGATCACTCCCCGAAAGCTGTGCAGCCCTTTCAAATGAGCCCAGCTCCCCTTGCTTTCCCATAAACAGGGCTGTTCCCCAGCTGGTGGAAAGCTGATAAACTCTTACAGTCAGTGGTACTACACTCATTTATCCCAGTTCAGCAGCTCACCCACCATTTTTCCTCCCAAGCCCATAAATCCTTTCTCACTGTCATCTGATTTTCTTCCTCTCTTTAATATATTATCTTCTCACCCAACGCCAACTCTAGTTTTCTCATTCTTCAGTGGACAGGGAAAAAAAGCCTTTGGCAGAACTTTTTGTTAGCTATTTCCTCTGCCTCTTCCATTTTGTTTGAGGGCTGGGTTGTTCTGTCATGTTCTAGACTTGGGATGTTGCTTTGCTAAAACGTAAATATAGCAGTTTCTTAATCCAAGATGTTCTTGGCATTACTGTAGCCCACCCCCCTGTGTTGGTAAGCCCATCTTCTGAACTGGCTTTCTCATATCAAATTCCTGTTCATTGATAAATACAAGAAAATTCTCTCATTTAACATCCTTTGCTAAGCCTGAGAAGAAATAAAAATGCCCCAGTGCCGATACACCTTTGACCACAAAGGTGCCATCCCTGCTTTGTAAGAGTAAATTAGATATTTGGGGTTCACATACTATTTCTTGACCTGGCTTGAAGGGACTAAAATCTTTGATCTTTGAGAAGGAGAAATCCTAACAAAGCCTCACAATTATTAAATGTTTGGGACAAATGTGCTTTTAAAAGTGTGAGCAGAACCAGACAGGCACTTTACAAAGATACCGGGCTGAGTTGGGTTTTTTCTGCATTTTTATAAAAATGGGCCTTTTTCCCTTCTTTTTATTGGCATCTTTTCCTGCAGAAACAAGGTGTCTGCAGTCACAGAGTGTTCTCCTGTCTATCTGCTCTTAACTTCTCATTGCTTGGATAACTTCAGGGAAATTTGAACTAGCCTCAACCCATTTGATAGAAAGGAAGAGGTCTCAACAATATTAACTCTACAACTCTTTCAAGAATAGGAAGCAGAAGGAGCGCACATTAGTATTTCCATTCAGCTTTATTAAACATGAAAACATCCCCACATGAAAAGCTTGGTTAGTTCTGTTGGCTCACAGAACAACCTGTGTATGCAGCAAGGACACCTTCCGAGATAATGAGCTATATAATGTTCATAACTGGAGTGTGAGGCAGCAAGTGATAAGGCTGTGACATCGGTGTGTCTGGAGGCCAGAAGTTCCTGAGAATGTGGCATTTGCTTTCCAGCTGGGATGAGGCAAGAGGGGAGTGAGCAGCTCTCAAGCTCCTCTCTGCCTGCTCTGCAGTCCAGGCTGGGAGGAGAGGGGCAAGGAGGGGCACACCATGTGCTAGACCTTCTCAAGGGATAGGGCAGGTGGTCTTCCCTTCCCCTAAACAGCAGAGGAACCAGGTTGGTTCCTGAATCATGAACACCCCGCTGGAAGGGGAGGTTTCCCCCTGCTGGCTGTGTGTCCTTCAGGATTGTTAGCAGGGGTAGAAGCAGGGGCTTCATGGGTTATACATTGTGGTGGCTGTGCTGCCTTCCTGTGTCTTTTGCATATTAACAGCCTTCTTGACTTTCTTAGTCAGAAAAATTAGAGTTATGAGGACTGAACTCTCTTTGTTCTTTCACATTTATGCTCCCTTAAAATGTCTTTATAGGGGATTGGCAGACAGACTCAGCATGAGAAAGGAGCTTCATCTCTTAGTTTTCTGGTTACTTATTAAGTGTTTCCCTCTGCTAATGTACCATAAAACAAATTAAAAACATTAACTGCTAACAGTACAGAGGAGAGGTGCTTGGGTAAAGCAGTAAATTTGGGGCCAAGTTGCAGTGTTTTCTGAATAGAAAAAAAAAATTAAATGTCTTTTCAAGGCATGTAGCCATTAAGGTTGAGATACAGATGTTTAAATAGTGTATTGCTATAGAGGTGATCATTAAGTATTACTGATGGTTTTGGAAATTCTACTCTACATTGTTGAAAGAGATGAAACAGACAGTAGAAAAGTGATTCATACAAAGAATTCGTGTATAAACTGATTTCCTTGGTTTTGATTAAATGGCCAAAACGAAATTTTGCCTAATGTGACCACTTGCTTGCATGAGAGATCGCTTTCAGTTGACAGCCCTCTGCAATTCGTTATCTAATAAATATCTTTTTATAGGACATTTCTATGGAAAAAGTATGTTCTTGTTAGTAAGGGACTCTCAATTTCTCACCAGTCCTGCAGAGTCCAAGGAAATCAACATTTGCAGTGGATTTATTGCCTGCCATTTCCAAGTGCAGTCCAGAACATGTCGTCACTTTATATTCTCTGTGAGGAAGTGGGAGAGGCAGCATTTGGGCTCTGACTCCAGCCACTAGCAAAGCTGTGAGATTGTTGGTTCCTTTTTAGTTTTCTCCTTTGGGTGTAGCATCCTTCGTGGTGGAGTCTAAAATCTTGCTGTCTTCAACACCACAGAGCTGAGTTCATTTTACTGTGTGTGTTTAAAAGGCAGGGCAGGGTTTAGCTCAGCATTAGAAATTCTGTTTCTCAGTCAAAAGACCGATAGAAAGGTGGTATTTGCACACTCAAATAAATTACTACCTAGTGTTCTCTTGTGCTTATTATTTTTCTCTTAAGGAGGACTCCATTGGCGACAATGCTGGATTGAATTCCATATGAGAGAGTCTAAGCTGTCCTGTCTCCTACTGTTTTTGCATTGTCTTTTTGCTTTTAATTCCCAGAAATTGCAGGGTACTCTTTCATCCCTAAAGGGCCAGACTTACACCATGTACAACCAACTTTCTTCTTGAGTCATTGCACTCTTCTTCCTAAAGTACAACCCATCACATAATTGTGGGGGAAGCTGAGACCCAGGGGGGCTGTTTCCTCCTTTCTGGAATGAGCCTGCTTTTGATTCACCAGGGATCTCCCACGTAGCCTTTTATTTTTCAGCCTCGTTCCTTCTGACTGGATTTTGACCAGAGCTGAGCTAACAGTTTTGAAGCACACAATTCTCTAAGTGTAATCAAGATTCATGTAATTCGTGGTTTGATTTTTCTGTGTATCATGCCCTGAGGAATTATTTTCCCCCAGAAAAGATCTTTCCCTTTTAATAGCACATGGGTTTTCTAGATTACTTTTCAAGCTGCAGCAGAACGAAGGCAGCACTATTGTTCTGGTTCCTGGGGTGCCATTGTAAAAACTTCGTTTTCCCCCGAATATTAAAGCTGCTTTCTGCCAAAATTTGTTTCTTAAAGATGTAGGGCTGAAAACAAGCTGCGAGAATGGTATTTTATTGACCATAAATATGTGCAGCTCTGGGGTGTGACTGGTTTTCCACTTCTTTTAGCAGTAGGTAGATACACGGAGGTATTTTAAAATGAATGTCATTAGGTCTTCAAGAAAGATTAACTGTGCAAAAACATGACTTATAACCTAGCAAATAACTAGGAAATGGAGATCCTTCAGGTGTGTGCTCAGTTTTATGGGTCAAACCTGGACAGTGCCACTGGAATTTCTCAGATTCATGGTGAAGGAACTTACTTGCTCCCCACAAACGTACACAGGAATGAGATTCTTAGTGGAGGTATTTCCAGGGTCAGTTCACGCTGTTCTCCACTCCCGAGGAGGAGGTGGCTGGTGACTCTGGGCTGCCTCCTGCAGCCCTTGCTGGGGCTCTCCTTGTGGCAAAGAGCCAGGGCCATCAGGAAACCTGCGGGGTGGAAGGAGCTTTCTGTGGATGGGACTGGGAGGGGGCACAGCTCTTGTCCTCCTTTGTCTCCTTCATCCCATCCATCTCAACCAGCAGGAGGAATTTAAGAAAATTGGATGTAATATTCTGTGCTGAGAGGATGTTTGGCAGCAGTTCTGTGGTAATGTGAGCAGCAAGCTGGCACAGCTGGGCCAGGTTCATTTTGGCAAAACAACTGGGATCTTCAAAAAGGCCATTTTCCTGTGCTACCTGTCCTCAGCTCATCCTGAGAGCACTCATGGGGACCTGCAGGGCTGGTCAGAAGGTGTCTGCTCCCACTGCCCTTTCTGCCTCTGGTATCCTGCAAAAATGCATTGGATCCAATTTGCTTGGTTAGGACACCTGGGTTTTGTCTGCCATAACCAGTTTCTTTGACTAACCACATCTGGTCTAAGCAACATGCACTATGTTTCTGTGGCTATGGCAATTTCACCCTGGTTCTAAGATTTGCAGAAGTTTGTTCGTTTGTGAGCAGAAAGAATGTTCAAAGTTCTTTTGCTAGCACTTCTGTGGAATGGCTTTTATTTAGGTTACCTTGACAGACACTCAGACACTGTATGCCAAGAATCGGCTTTTAACTTGAGCCAGACTTGTTCTTTGGCAGCCTTATTTAATTACAGATCCATCCTAAAACTTGTTTTGTCCTCATTGGAGAGTTCATTTCTGAAGGTAGCAGAAAAAGCTCTGGAAGATTTAATGACACTGTAAGGAGGTGTTCATTTCCATGGTGAGACTTGGCCTCAAGTGAGCCTACAGGGAGGGACTCTGCTCTCAGGCTGAGAATGTTTCACTCAATTTCTTTTGCAGATTCCAGAAGTTATCATTGCTGTTTGATACTGTGTCAGACTGTCCCAGTGACAAACAGGTATTAATACATTTTCTCCCTGAAACAAAGTCTGGAATGACAAGACTCTGCAGTGTGTTTTCCGGTCCCTCTGGTACCCAGGTCTAGGTTAAGGCTCATCACAGAGACTGGCCTGTAACTCTTATGAGTACAATAAATACAGCACTGGCAGACAGCCAACATCCATAAGCCAGGGAGTGTGTTTCCTCATAAATAATATTAATATTTTGAAATACTACCACCTTCTGGCAGTTAGAGGAGAGGAGACCATTTCTGCGTGAAAACCATTACAGTGCCGCATGTTATGAGAAAATGCACTTTCTGGTGTTAACTTTGAATTTCACATTCCATTTAGAATCATAGAGTCATGGACTATTTTGAGTAGAAAGGGACCCACAAGGATCATCTAAGTCCAACACAGGACACCCCAGGAGTCACACCCTGTGCCTGAGAGTGTTGTCCAAATACTCCTTGAGCTCTGCCAGCCTCGGTGCTGTGCCCACCGCCCTGGGGAGCCTGATCAGTGCCCAGCCACCCTCTGGGGGAAGAACCTTTTCCTAATATCCAACCTAAGCCTCTCCTGACATTATTTTCTGCATGAGCTTTGTTTTCAAAGACCTGTTAATATGGATTTTCAATGTGTTCCTGTCAGGGAAAGTGCTATGTGCTTTTTCTGTTTATTTTCCATCTGAGTCATTAGTTTTAACAGGTGCCCTCTGTCCTCAGTAGTGTCACTGGGAAGAGAGGTATTCCTTCCATGGCCCCCTTTTTCCATCACCCTCTCCAGTATTGGTACGGAATTTTTGTAAATACAAAGTGAACCAAGCATTAGCAGGATATCCTCCTCCTAATTGCATTTACCTTTGAAGCCAGCAGTTTAGGCACTGCTAATTGAAATGCTGAGAGCTTCCTTGAGATGCATCCTCTGTGTGTGGCTGACCTCAGAGCCTCAGTCAAGGGTATCGCGTTGGTTTGCAGTGAAGAAGGAAATGGGGTGATGTCCTCCACGTGCAAAGACTCCATCCCATCCATGTGATTCCCAAGATCAAATTTTGCTTCTCCATGGGCATGTGCAGGGGCTCTGAGACAGACACAAGGCTTCCCTTGCTCCCACAAGGACCTGTAGGATCAACTGTGCCCTCTGAGTCATTGAGACACAGCTGGACCTCTCTGCTCTGGGAGACAGTGGAAGAAATTCTTTCCCCTTGGTCATTTATTTCGGTCTCAAATACGAAGGTATTAGATTATCATCTCTCAGGAAAGGGGAGGATTTCTGGATCTCAGGTTTCTGATCCTGTGGCCAGAGAGAAGTTCACTTACGGAATTCACATACAAATTCACAGCTGGCAGTTATTGTTTATTTGGGGGAAAATTTACATGTGTTATGTATTTGTTTGGACTCGAGGGTTTATTTTGTAGTTGTTTTTTTTCCCCCAAAAAATATTTCTTGTATACGAATACAAGAAGTTGTCTTTATATATTGCTAGATTTTATTGTTTCTGCTCTGGATGGCCTTATAGAAATATATGTTCATTTTTTGACCAGGCATCTCTGTAAATAATCAATTTCTAAAACAACTTTTAAATTTTTTTATGCTGAACAAGAAGGTAGGCAGTGCCAAGCTTTCTACTTCATCTGTAGAATATGCAGGGCTCTGCTCACAAGCCTGCAAGTTGGATGGCATCTGAATCTGTAGGAAGGGGCTTGAAATACAGAGGCAGCCCTATAGAATGGCCTTTGTAGAGCTGAAAGGGGAATCCGGGTGTCCTGGCAGTGGTCTGCCTGCAGTGGCTCTCCCCATTTTAGGATAATCCAACAGCACAGGAATGCAGCTGCTTGGAACATTGTGATAACTTGTTTATCTCATTTTATGTAACAGTAAATATAATCGTTGTCTTCATCAGCTTAAAAAAGCTTAAGTATTTGCATTACTTTTCCATGCTGCTGAGGTGTAAAGATGGTTAATGTTTTCTCAGAAAGAGATTAAATAATGGCATCTCAGTGTTGTGATTATGCTGACTATGAAAGGTGCAGGTCCCTGTGTAGATAATTAACAACTAAAAAAAAAAAGGTGTACTCTAGGAAACTAATTATCTTTATTCCTATCTGACAGTGATTAATTTCTAGTTGAACAAATGCTACACAACATTAAACTGCAATAAATTCTTGAGCTGATAGGCCGAGCAAAGGAGACAAACAGAAAATAAGTATAATAAAAGAGAAATTCAGTCCCATTTGAAATGTAAGGATGTGAATTCAAGAGTCAGGTGGGAACTAGGCTGAGAGTTGGCACGAGAAGGCAGCCCAGAAGTTGGGATCCTTGAGCAGACCTGGCTGCCTGAATGGCACAGAGGCTGATCACCCCCCTGGGCACCGAGGCTTTGAATGCCATGGTGTGCAAGTGCTGCAGTCATACCAACCGGGCCAAGAAAACAATTATTCTCTTAAGCTTTCCATGTCTTAGAACATTTCTCTTTTAACTTTCCAAGTCCAGAAGGAAAGGAGGAGTGGAATATAACATTTCCCCACTTCACAGTTCCTGCTTTTTCTTCCTTTCTTAGTGGAGGGATATAATGGAGTAGAAAATCCCCCACTCTACTCACAACCCTTTGATTGGATTTGTACCCTCAACTTCCTTACATAGATGTGTGGCTCAGATTCACAAGATTATTGAAATGTTAGCCTGTGATTGCAAATTTCAGGAAGGAATATTATTGATGTCCAGCAAAGTCTGTCATTTATAAGATCCTACCTTGAGAAGGGGCACCTCTACATCTGTTGTCCTCAATTGGTGATTTTGGTAGAATTTCACATGGAGAAGGAAGAAGTCAAAGCACTGTAAGTTCTTAGGCTGTGACCCATCAGTTCGAACTGGACCTGGCTAATCATCTAAATTAAATAAGCAGCCTGGGACTGTAATTAATGAGTATGTCACCAGCAGTCAGAGGAAGTTCTCTTGAGCAGTTACTGTTCTTTGCTAGTAATTACCGATACGGGTGTGGAAGGGCAGATGCTGCAGATGTTCCCAATGCAAAATTGTCTCCTGATCTGGCATTTGGCACAAGGACAGTGTGGACCAGAAAGGAGAAGTCCTTTTTCAGGAAAATAAGAGAGGATGAGAAGGATCAACTGACACCTTCCAGGGGGTAATCCTGCAATTGGCCAAAGCTACCCTGGGTCATAGAGAGCAGGTGCAGTCAAATTTGAAATGGCACCAGAATGCTACTTGCTGGTTTCAGCAGGAATGTGGCTCAAACGGAGCTCCCTCATGGTCATTCTCGCTTGCTTTTGTTGCATCTGGCTTTGAGGCACAGTGGAGACAAGGCTGTGTTTTATCTGCTTGGAGCCCAGAGCTCATTAGAAAGGGGACTGCATTTGTGAGTAACCGAGGAGGAGGAAACAAAGGGCCGTGCTGCGAGATGGCTCCGTTCCTGTGCCGGGATAAAGGCATTAGCGCACGGAGTAATTTGACGGGCAATGCCTGCTGCTCCTGGGTGACTGCCTTACACAGAGCAAAGGTCCCAAATGTCATATACAGGCGCTCTGTTATGAAAATCAGCTAAACTGCTGGGAGAAAGGTTGTAGCTCGGAGAGGGGGGCAGGTGAAGGAGGGGGTTGTTGCCCCTGGGGGCTCCTCTGGCAGAGAGAGAGAGAAAAGAGGAGACAGGTCGTTTGTTGTCTGCAGCTCATGAAGGGGGTAGCTGTGAGATGGGGAAATACAACATGCCTTGGAACCACTATATATAAATCGAATCTGATTTAGTGTTGGGGTTGGTTTTGTTTTTTTTTTTACCGTCCAGCAGAGTTATGAATTTTAGTTCCAAGGCTTGTATTTTAGAACTGTTTTTGAAGATCCCCCCCCTCGTAAGTGCTGAGAGGTCAGAGATGCAGTGGTTGTTTGTGAATTCTGTTCTCCCAGGGGTATCTGGGGTTTGCTGTCTGTTATTAAGAATCCGAGTGAGCTCATTTTGGTGAGGGGTGGTTGTTTATTTGCTAAGAGAGCATTTAATGCAGTGGGTATAATATAGTACATGCAGAATACATGTCCAAGATCCAGAGAATTTAATGATGTTACTGTGGGGCATTTAGTATGCTGGTTTCCTGCTAAATTTGATGAGTTCAGCAAAACTGGGGGTTATGCTCGAGAGTTCAATGGAGTTTTATTCAGTGGAAAAGCTCCTTTTAGAATAGCCTGAAATTGTTTAATGATTGTTGCATAGGTTACAGCCTCAGGGTTGTCCTGTATTTGATCTGCCTTTTATATTAAAACTGGCCTGTTTGCATTTTGTTGTTTTACACCGGCAAAAACCAGCCAGGGGATGTGGGAGCAAGTGGCAATTCAGTGTTGAGAGGAAAACTGAAATATAATTGTAAAAATTCTCAACAAAGACATTCACCCATAACCCCCTCCTCCTTTTTTAATAAAACCTTGTCTCTGCCCCTGGGACAAAGGGGAGGCTTATTCTTCTTTTGATAGATTGCTTTTTAGGGTTCGTCCATATGTGAGATTACATTATTGAGCCAGCAGACCAGTTGCTAGCATTGCTCCACTTCATCACTGCCTGCAATTATCAGCAGATACCACAAAAAGTAACAGTCCAGAGGAGCTCATAAAAGGGCCAAGAACAATAGGGAGAGAAGGCTGAAGAAAATTAATAAGCGAAAGCAAAAAATTCCACTTGGTATCAATTTCCTGGTGGACTCGGTCCTTTTTATCCACTGTTTCTGTAACTTTTTTGTCAGTTCAGGCTAAGTCTGGCTTTCCCACTGCGTGGTGTGGAGCGGCAGGACACAAAGCAGCAGTGACACAGCCCTCTGTGCCCTCCCTGCTGGGTGATCTCCATGGCACGGGCAGCGATCACCCTGGGGAGGGATGCTGAAGCCTGCCAGGTGTGTCAGGCAGTGTGAGCTTTGCTGGTAATAGCAGAGGGTTTTGGGAAGGGGTGTGTGTGGGGAGCATCCCTTGCACTGGGTAGGTGCAGGCAGGTTGCCCCCCTGCACCGTTTGGAAGGACTCACTGTTTTGGGGTAACTATACCAGAGTTGCTGTCAAAACTCCTTTTCTGATACAGGCAGTGATTTCAGGTAGGCTTGGTGCCATTTTCCTTTTCAGACTCTAAGGAATACAGTGCAGTGAGAGGCAGAAATGTGTAGGTGCATCAAAAATGTCTAAAAGCACCTGCTCTGTAACTAAAAATATCAAATAAGGGACAGTATGCAAATGTAAGGCAAGCTATTAGACCTGGTGTGGAAAGGTGCAGTGTCTGCCCAGTCTGAGGTTCAGGGATAATTTTCATTACTTTCCCCAAATCCCCCCCATGAAAGCCTTTTGCATTGTGCTGAGAATATATTTCTTACACAGTACTTCTGCTAGTAATTCGTGCCAGCCAAGGATTTATAATCAGGCTTTGAAAAATGTATTCTTTAAGAATAATAAAAAAGATTTTTCTATCTACTCTATTCCTAGAGCATGGTAGTGAAGCTGTGTAGTCTAATCCAAAGAGCTGACGGAATAAAGGCGAGATAACAATAGATTAACTTTGGTTTGTTATAACGCATTACATTGTTTATCTCCCAGAAACACACACTCTCCAGCTGAAGTTTCACAAGTTTAATTTCAGTCTGTGTGCCCAGGCCATCTAATGGTCAGCCTTTTGCTGTGCTCTACTTAGAAAGTGGGGGGCTCTTGATAATGTTTTTTTCTTTTTTTATCAAAAAAATAAGTGTTTGAAAACTAACACACATTTTCAACAGAAGAGATAAACGTGCTCTTTTTAAGTCACAGATGTGCGAGCTCAATCAACAACAATAAAAAAATCCTCAGTCTGGAGTTTTTCTTGAGGAGGATTTGAGGGTTTGTTTTTCATTTAGCATTGAATGAGAGAGAAGACAATTTTAAAAAAAGATTTTATGTAATTTTATTTTTCTCTGGCTTTGCAAGCACTTTTACTTATATTTTCTTTTTTCTCCTTCTCTACTTTGCTATGGAAAACAAGGAAGGAAAAGACTTCTTTTAAAAAAAAAAAAAATCTAAAAATCCTTAATTTTCAAGATATATTCTCCTGGTCTTTCATCGCTATAAATAGTGTTTGATACACTCCAGTTGGAAATGGCAGAGTGAGCTGTGGGAAGAGTGGTGTCAGATGTAGAGGGGAGCTCGGACACCCTTCCTTATGAAGGTTAAGGGAATAAGAGGAGGGAGGAGTATGCTGGTTATGCTTAAATATTTAAATCTGCACACTTACCAAATTTTTTGAGTCTTGTGTCTGTGAGGGCATCATGTGACTGTCTCTGCAGTGTCTTAGTGCCAGTGCTGACCACGTCACCCAAAGAATGGTCGTGCTCAGGAACTGGAGGTTGCTTGGTCCTGATCCTTACTGAAAACAGCCCATGGGAACAAAGAAACGTTCACCTCTCCGGTGGTGGTTCCCCACTGGGGGATCTGGTGCATTTATCCCAGAGAAAGGAGTAGAGACAATGGTGACATCAATCCAGCTGAGCCAGTTGTCCTCCTGATAATCAATGCAAGTCTTGCCACTGGGGTTTTTACAGTAGCAGAGTTATCTAAAATTAAATTATTTTGAAAAAATGCAACAACTTTGTTTCACAAGACAAAGGAAAGCAGTGGTTTCATTTGCAGTAGAAAAGGTCCTAGCGGAAATTGCTTTCATTTGCTGAGGGTGTAAAAGGTAAATGGTGAATACAGGGCAGCCTTTGGTTGCCAAGAGCAGTGGCTGGTTTTACCCTGTTGCTCTGTTCCTCTCCCATGAAATGTGTCCCCCATAGGCACAGGCTGTGCACAGCTTGGGCTTGAAGTGCAAATACACCTGTAATTGTTGAAGGGTGCAGGTGGGGTCTGACCTGGTGTGTGCTGGTGTCTCTCCGTGGGTGCTGTGGCAGCATTTGTGCAGCCCATGTGGACCTGTGTCTGTCTTTAAAGACACAGAAATGGATTTTTTTGTTCAAACACTGCTTGGAAAACCTGGGAGTAAAATCTCATGATGTGTTACTGCTCCAGAATCAGTGAATGGGATGGCTCAGGCAAGTGATGACCAGTTAGTTTGATAATTGCAGCTATGAAGGGTCCTATGGGACCTAAATAATAAAGAAACTAAAGGTGGTAACATAATTCCAGGGAACATTGGTTTATGAGCAGAGGATCTTATCAGACAATCTCCGTGCTGGATTTTTCTTGGCATTCACAAAAGTTTGATAAAGTTAACTCTGTTAATACACTTCGATTTCTCTGAGGCATTTGACACAGTGCCAAGGCAACATTCTGAGTAAAACCATGTGTGATTATTAAATCAGCATTGCCCATATCCACTGGATTAAGTCTGCCTGAAAGATCACAAAAAAACCAAATTGGAAATGAGGAATACTCATCTGATGAGGCTGCTTAATTTGTGCTCATTCCATGGGGATCCTCATTCAGCCCAGTGCAAATCAGTGCCTGTGTCTGGGAAAAAATTACAAAGTCATTATCATAGAAAATTATAGGAAAATTAGGGGAAAGGTTAAAATAAAAAAACTCCACCCCAGTCAAAAACCTATGAGGCTATTCATATTTTATTTGAAGGCTATCATGTTTTGTGAATTGTCTACCTGTTTAGCATGCAGTAGAAAATTCTGGAAGAGATGTGTGTCTGTTAAAAATTTGCAGACTTCTTCATAAATACAAACACTGCTCTAAAGGAACAGATTTTCTAAATACTGGCTTATCTACTGAGTAGGAAAATGTGCCGTGTTTCCATTACATCTGTCTCGAGTCCATACAGCAGTCAGGGTTTGCTAGCAATCAGTGTACAGCTTTTATTGTACACATTTTATTGGAAAACCAGAATTTGCCAGTTAAGTGTGTTTCTAACCTCCGAAATCACCATATAGGAGACACCTCTGACCGAGGGATTGTGCTGTGCAGGTGCCACAAGACCTGCTGTGTCTCTGTGGTCCTGTGGGATGTGTTTCCATCAGCCTTGCAGGCACAGCTCCCAGCTGGGACTGCTTTCTGTGCTTGCTGGTGTCATGGTTTCTGAGGTTCCCACTCAGTAACACCAGTGTGGATGCAGGGAAGGCAACCAGAGCCTTCCAGGGCTTGCAGAACTCGTGAGGGATGAAGGATTAAAAGCACAGCCTGCTCTTACAGCCCACACATTTACAGGCCATGTGTGTCAACCTCCTGCCTTTATGCTGGGAGCCCTTGCTCCAGAAACAGGAGCAGGCCAGTGGCCATGGGTCAGCAATCCCAGCAGAGCAGGTTTATAGCAGGTTTATAGCAGCTCTGTGCAGAGCTGTGCTTGAAGCCCCCCAAAAGCATCAGACCACAGACTTTCAATGAACTTTCAATTCTTTCATAGTTCAGTATAAACACAGTTTCTAAAGATTTCAAAATATCTCGTCGTTTCAAGTTTACAAGGCACAGCAAAGTATCTGCCAGCTGTGCCTTCTTCCCCACACTGTCAAACACTGGTGTCAATGACAGCTACTAAAATACTCTACAGGATCTTCAGCCCCCTGGTCCTTCTCTGCTCTCATCAAGTCTAATTCCTCTGTGATTTTAAGGGGAGCAGCATTTCAGCTTGGTATAATCTGTGGTGCCAGGAAAGTTCTTAATATACATTTTAAGAGGTATTTTATATGTGCATTAGTTTGGTTTTTAAGCAGTGTCACTTTTAGGAGAGTTTTATTTGTATGTGGTTTATAAGCCAAACTCAGTTATCAGCCACAGATTTTCCTTATGAGAATAATATTTCTATTTCAAACAGGGAACTTTGCTTGGGGAAACACTTCCCTGTTATTGAAATGGATGATTGTCATTCTTGGAGCGCTCAGGTGTCAGCATTAGTTACCCAGAGTGCAGTGGAACTAATGTAACCAAACTGTATTCTCCTTATCAATTTATAGATGAGCTATTACTTTAGAATAGAAGAATAAATCTGGAGTGAGGGGTTAGAATGGCTGGCCTCCAAGGCTGTCCTTGAAACAGTCTAATTTGTTGTCTACATAGTTATTGCCTGTGGTGGTCTCTGCCTTCAAAACATTAGGCAGGCTAAGGCTAGAGGTGACACTTGGTTTTTCAGAGACCATTTTTACATTGCACTGCATGCCTCAGATTATGTGGATTCAGGAAAAAAAGCAATATTCATGAGAAAACACCACAAAGTGTGTTTTGGTCAAGATGAAGGAATCCATGAAGACAATCTGGGTCCTGTATTTTCCATGTAACATGGACCACATTCATTAAGCTGCAGCTGCATTTTGATGTGTCTGTAACATTAAGAAATACTGATACTTCTGTGAGCTGAGCACAAGTACAACTCCCTTGTTCTTACATACCCTTAGTCCTTTTTTTTCCAGTCAGGTGCTCAACCACATTGGTATATATGATATTAACCACTTGTGAGGGGATGGGGCGGGCAGGGGCTGCCCATTGTCCATCAGCATTCTTGGATCCACTCAAGGAAAATCCCCACCACCCAAGGCAGGAAAGGGAAACCTGTTCGTAGTTTGGTTGCGTGGCACAAGGGGGAGCTCAAGGTTCAAATTGCTGCTGAATATTCATAGAGACTGTGCGAAACATCCCCCGCCAGGTTCTGGTTTAAATTGTTCAGTGCATTAGACTTCACTATAAAACTATGATTTCAGCAATGTAATAGTTTAATTCCTGGTTTAATGGAACCAAAGCTACGTGATTTGTTTTTATTTTCAGTTGAATCCATGCAAACTGTTTTTTTTCCTCTCAGCTGAGTTAATAGTAATTCACAAAGGGTTGCTTTTCTTTAAACTTGCTCAGCTCTAACAGTGACGTGCAGAGTCACCCTCCTGGCTCAATGCAGGTTTAGAACTTTGGTGATTGTGACTCCACAAGCTTTAGTAGAGAGATGAGCTTCAGCAGTAATATTGTTCCACTTAGCTTCTGATGATACTAATCACTATTCAGCAACAGATGTGCTGTTGTTACTTGAAATTACATTAAAGTGGAAGTGCAGTGGCTGCTGGATACCTGCTGTGATTGGCATGTCAGATAAGCACAGTGAAGTGACAGAAAATTACTGCATTGGCTTTTAAATTAGAACTGGGAAGCCTTGAGCTTCTTTCCTACCAAAAATCAGAATTTAGCAGATATGTAATTATCAGTACAAGTCTGCTTCACTCACTCACAGTATGCTGAAGTGACAGCAGCATGACTGTGGTGACTGTAGGAATGTCACAGCTATCCAGGGTAACAGACCAGCTCCCATCCCTGGCCCTCTCGTGGTACCTTGGGCACTTTGGGAGAGATATTGGTGCTCTGTCATAAAAGCCAGCACTGGCTTTTGGTTGGATGTTGCCAAGCTTAGAGATTTATTTGGGGTCAGAAATTCCTGCTTGCTTGCTCTGTAAGGAAACGCAGTAATACACTCCTTTTATATAAAAATATTGCCAAGGTCAGGAGTTTGGTAGTTAATTACAGCTGTAGGTGTAAGTTCAATTACAGAGTGCCCTGGGTGTCCCTTTTGTGGCTCTGTCTAACTCCTAACAGACATGTTGACCCTCTGAACCCTTTGATTGGCCTCGTGATATCTCTCTTGTTGGGTCAGAAGTTCCTTCTGTGTCTTGGTTTTGGGAAGGCCAGTGGAAAATACACCAGGATAACTAGAGTGTAAATGACAACATATCACTGGGAGGAAAGGTGGAGACAAGATGTAAACTTCAGTAACCAAATTTAATGCTTGAGGCTACAAGATGCCATCCTGGTTCAGAAAAATACCTTTTGTTTGCTCTACAGTGAAAGCTTTTCTTTTTGCCTCTGTGGAAGTGTCAGAAGTTAGGCAGTTGCCAGAGGCAGGAGTCAGGGCTAAATGTGCTGGGGAGCTGTTCTTCTCTGGCAATCCCAAGGTGCCTCCTGCAGTTGGGAGAGGTTACAAATGAGACAGATTAGAGCTGCTGGAGACTAACCAAGTAAAGCTGCAGCAGTAATTTAGGCAACAGCTCTCCCTTCCCTGACACCCTGAAAAGCACAGAGTGGGTAAACGTTTGCTTAATTCTATATTGGATCTAACTATGTCATTGCATTTCCAGTTTTCTTTATACTTGAGGGGTAACTGAAAAGATTCTAAGATATCTGTAGAGGGAGCAAAGAATTTACCTTCTCTTTGTAAAAATAAAAACTGGGGGCAGTTTATGGCACACTGGGCTCTAATTATCACTAAATAATGAGGATGCCAATAAAAGGCTTTTCATTTCCACTCCCACCAGCATACAGCTGTGTGATTAATCACTGCCTCTTACTGAAGGTACAGCATTTGTGCTCCCAAGGTCCTTCCTTGTTAGCCCAGGTCCCTGCTGGGGGAGTCCATGCTGCCACAGGGTCCTTGCATGGTCAGGGATTTTGCCATGCATTGGCACAGGTGGTCCCAGCTGGGCCAGCACAGGGGGTGGTACCCGGAGTGCTTCCCTGCCCTGGGACCCCTTGGAGCTGTATTTACATGTGAGCCTGCTGTGGTGGCAGCCTCTGGTCGCTCCTCTGACCAGTTTGAAGGAAGCAGAGAGCAGGTTTGCAGAAAGGCTGGTGGAGACAGGCTTTATGAATAAAATACTTGCTTGCATTAAAAAGAAGGTGCCTGTATGGAGCAGGTACAGAAATCTGGAGACGGTGTGCTCTCCAGGAGCTACTTTCAGGCAGGTCTCAGACCCTGTCAGTGATGCTCAGCTTCTTGCTGTGTCTTACAGCCTCCAGACACTGTGAGATGCCATCCCTGCTGTGCCATCCATGTGTGTGACAGGCGCTGCTGTTTTCCTGCAGGGAAAACTACTACTGCCACCACCACTGAGAGCTGCTTCTTCCATTTCCATCTCTTGTAAAGGCTTTTTTCAGTAGTGACAAGTGGTTGTCCAAGAGCCCCATGAACCTGGGGGCCCCTGAAACAGAGCAAAGTGGTGCTGACACTGCACAGGGCTGGAGGGATTCTTTCTCTGTGACCAGTATGAGCTGTGTCATTGCAGGCTTGTCACAGTCTCCAGCCATCCTGCTCCGCCCAAGTCTACAATCAAGTAGTAATGGTGTAGGAGTTAGGCTGCTTTATGTGGAACAGGTGAAGTAAGCAGTCCATTTGCTTTCAATTGTTTTCTTAAGCTAGTTATTTTCTTTTCAGTTTCTTTTCTCGTGTGATTGATTCACAGAATTTTTAGAAGTGTAACTGGTGAACAAGACACGGGACTCTCATTCCCTTCCCATGTGGTAAGCAGAATAATAAACCAGTATGGAAAGTGTGCAGACATTCACACTGCCTCCTCAGCAAGGCAGTCCTGCAACAGCTTCTGCAGCTGCTTCTCCCCGTGCCCAGGCACTGAACTGGCTGTTGGAGGGATGGATTGTGCTGCCTGGCAGGGCTTTGGCTGGAGCATTCAGCAGGGATTCTGGGCTGCTCCTGGGAGCAGCCTGAGAGCAGCCTGTCCTCCCAGGCTTTCTTGTGTTAAAGGTGAGAATGATACTCTCAGAAACACAGCACAGACATCTCTGCCTGGTTCCTCATTTACCTGCACTATAAGCCAGGAGTGTCATAACATCATGTTAGAACTCCTGTGCATGGGATCTCCATCAATAGCTTTTGCTTGCTGATTGTAATAATGGATTTTATGTCCCTCTCTAACTGCTTACTAACAAAGGCCCTGCAAACAGCCTGCCCATGAGTATTCCCCAAGGATTTGTGCACATACAGAACCAAATGTCTTCATGACCGAGGTTTCCAGCCTGCAGTCCAGTCCACTGGTGTGGGAACCCACTGTGCAAAAGCAGGAGGGTTTGTGAGGGAGAGCATGTGCCAGCTGGGAAACCAGTCCCTGGCACTGAGGTGGCTGAAGACGTGGTTGCACAGGGGCAAGAAATGCAGTTCATAGCCGTGCTCAGAGTTTAGGGTTCCTTCTGCTGAATGCTGTGCATTAGGTGGGCAGCTGCACCCTCGTGGCGTGACCACCCTGTTGTGCTCTCACCAGTGGCTCTTACTTCTGTTCCTACAAGTTCCAGACTTGTCCCTTGTGGAGTAGTGGCATTAAGCCACAGGCTTTGATTGCCTAACAGATTTGGCCTGGGCTGAGCTAATCATCCAGTAATTTGTAATATTTTTATGTCTTACCTTTTCATGTGGATCATGTATTGCTCTCGTGAAGATGAAAACTAGTAAAACACTGATTAAATGTTTTTTTTCCCCCAAGTAATTTGCTGTGTTTGCACCATTTGCCAGGGGGAGAGCTGTCGTTAGAGTTTCAGAGATGCTCTTTCAAAACAGATGAGAGATCATTATTGCTGAGTATAACTGGCTACGTGAAGGCGAGTGGGTTTTGATAGTATTTACTCTCATGCCAAGGCAAGATCACAACAGGAGCTTGTAAGTGCATGTAAAACTTGACAGAGACATTAAAATATCTTGTACACCTAAGGGATTAATAGACTCTTAGTTTAGACACTAAATTGAAAATCAGGAGGAATAATTTACTTTTGGCCAAATTGATCTCAAATTGGTTTTGGTTAATTTCTTACCATGGTGGAAAGAGGTGATTCATCTAAAATGCAACCAATAAACTACTCCCTAATCCCCCACATCTCTTTTGATTAATTTTAATCTCATTTAAAAACCTTTTCTCATTAATTGTTTGTTAAACGCAATTTCAGAGAGTAGAGAATTGACATGTTTAATAAATGTCTGCAGAAAATATTTAGCCATTCCTGATAGGAAACACTTAACTGCAATTCAGTAGAACAAGAAAACTTGGTTCATAGCTTTTCTACCCAGTTAACTTTAGTAAAAGATTTTCTGTGTGCTAGTAGGACATGGCAGTCAGTGTTGCATCCTTCGCTTGTTCATCCTGTCTTTTCTAACATAACTTTTAAAGCCAGTGGAGTTGTATGTAATTTCTCGTCTACAAATCCCTGTGGAACAGATTCAGACATCTTATTTTCTTCAGATTTTAAGACAGTCTTCAACTGGTGAAAACATTTCAATTAATGATCACAAAGGCATAAAGACTCTTTAGCCACTCTCTAAGTGGAGTATTTTTGTATTCACTGTCACATCACAGGACACAGGGACACACACATCACCCACCCAGTGTCAGAGGTGACTGTCCCTGCTGCATCTCCCTCTGCAGGAGCCACCAGAGGTGATGTTCCAAGGGGACGCCTTCCCAGGGGTCAGCCCTCTCCATCACCTCCTTCTGCTCAGCCCTGCCCCGGTAAGCCTGGGCCATAACTAGAGGAGCTCAGTGACCTGAAGGCGACAGAAGCTCTCTTTTATCTGGTGAAAGGTGCCAGCCCCACCAGCAGTCAGCCTGCCTGGCACTTCCCAAGCAAGGACTTGCTCTCTGATGTTCCTCACGAGTGTCCACAGTGCTGCTGAGGAACCAGCCAGCACGACACACACTTGGTGAGGAATTCGAGTCCGTCATCTCAGAAGGAACTGCCCATCACCAGAGCCCCTGTGCTGTGCTTGCCATCCCATTCAAAGGAGGAGTTAAGTATCCAGCAGCGTTAGCTGTGTAGACTGGCACAGTTTTTTTCACGTGCTGAAAACCAGCTGTAACATTTGTGCACTGTTTATAGTGACTAATGCCTGTCTCATTTGCCATCAGTCACAGCAGTACCAGCCCAGCCTGCCCCTCTGTGAAGTTCCTCAGGATACCTCAAAGATGAATGATGTAGAGACAACTGAGGCTTATTCAGATCCTATTGTAAATGTTGAAATGTCACAGGCTTGCTTTTTTTTTTAACATCGTTACATCATTTATTCTTCGTCTGTTATTTGTTTCTTCCTTGGTCCTTGCTGTTAATCATCATGGTATTTTTAGCACACAGATAACAAGTGGTGCTTTGTAGCTAATAGTTGTGCCACAACAAACTGCCTGCTATTCTCTTGTTCCTTTTGTCTTGTGTTCAAAATGACTTTGTTTCTCTGTGTTCTTTAATACTGTACATATCTTAAAAAGAGAAAGAGACTTCCTGCCTATTTTTCTTTTTTTCCTTTTTTTTTTTTTTAACCATTCAAACAAAGCCAGTTCTCTTGGCCTTTTTTTTTTCCCTTTTGGCTTCCCCCCACCCTGATATTTGTAGGCCTTTCCTTATGCCTGAGCACAGGCAGTTACATATTTCCCTTGCTAAGGGATGTCAGCTCCACCATGTGTGGTGGGCAAAAGCTCTCTGCATCTCAGGGAAGACTTTAAAAAACACCCAGGTCAGGGCAGCTGTTGAGCTTGAGCTCTGTCTGCTTGGCCCATGGCAACCACTTGAAACTATCAACTCTTTTTTCAGCTGGGGTTGGTCACACTCAAGCTCTCAAGTTCTTTGTGTTGCACCTTATGTCCACAGGAAAGATAATGAGCTGCTGGGTAGGTCCTGACCTCTGTGCCTCGCTGTGGGAAGCGCTTGGGCTGTGCAGGGAAGTGTCCATGCCTGTTCTCTGGGAGCAGTCATGGAAAGGCAGCTTGGTCACTGCTCCAGTGGGTGAGCAGGGATTCCTCTTGCCTGAGCCGTGCCAGCCCAGCCCACAGGGATCTCCTGACCACGGGCAGGTGTCTCCTTGGCCTTATGCCTGGAGTGCAGTAATGGAGACAGCATCTTGATCCTTACAGGGTGCCAAGAGGGCTGAGAAGAGATTCCAAGTGCACCCTTGCACCTGGAGGCAAGGATTCCAGCAACATAATGGGTGACAGACCAGTTGGATCAGTGTGCCTTTATTTGGGAGGGTGGGAGTGGCACCTGTTTATTCCTGTTGCTCTAAACCAGAGAGAGGACCCAGAAGGATGCAGTGGGTGGGTGGTCGTGGGAGGGCAGCATTTGGTTCCTTGCTCGTTAGCGTCTTCTGAGTGTGGGCTGAAGTTTTTTAGGCTCAGATGATCAGTAGGAATTGGGTGGGACAAGGCATCATAACTTCGTCCCATAAATATAAACTGAGAATAGTATAATGTTATTACTAAACAGATTATATGTGATTATACTTAGATGCAAAAAAAGTAAATAAAAAGGCGGGTCAGTTTGGGCTTCCTGTAGCCGAGATCTCCAGGAGAGTCTCTGCCATCACTGCAGCATCAGTCCCTCTGTTGTGCTTAGCACACCTGTTAGGCTTGATTTTTTCCTATCTTACATGACTACTGTTTGTTTTTCTGGTTTCAGGTGTCTATCCCTGCTAGCTAAAAAGTAAAAAAATTAAAGTTTGTGAGTGTGCTACATTGTATGTGTGATGGGGAGACCGTCTGAGTTTACCTGTCTTTAGATCATGAGTCTCATGATCTGCTTTGTATTTGCTTACTTGGGGATTTTATTATGAGGGTTTTGATTTTGCCTGTATCTAACACAGAGGTGTTAAAGCACTTGCAGGGGTGTAAGGGAAGGGAATCTATGCAACAGAATCAAAACTGTAGAGGAAACGTGCCACTGAACTGCAAATATGTCAGAAGTGGCCACTATTCCCATTTGCTGTCATCCAGCTTAGAAGTAACTATCAAAAATAAGATTGTGCTTCCCATAACTGAAGTGCGTTTCTTTCAGGACAGAAACCTCTCTGACACTTGGGTTTTCAAGAGGGGGACTTCTGCAGCAGGGGGAAAAGGGATTCCCTGTTCTTATTTTTCTTCTTAGGTTTTCTTCTGCACAATATTTTGTGGCATATACATTTGTGTTTAAATGTGTTTCCCTCAAAATGTTTGGTCCTTGATGTTGTTAATCCTGCAGAGAACTTGTGTGAATTGGTGTTGCTATTTGTCTCTGGGGCAGCAAAGTGTGAAATCATTAACTTGGGATTGTGACCTTACTGCAAAATCAAGCAGGAGAGAAGCTAAATTATGGAAAGGAACGCTTTTAACCAGGCATAAATCTCCAGCAGTATTAGCAGAAAAATTGAGCCGTATTGGTCAAGTAAATTGATTTTTGTATAAATATTCTCTGTTTCAAACTTGTGGTGACAGGAAAATCTTTCTACATTTGACCTCTCTTCTAGTGCACTTATTTTTGTGAGGTGTACGAAACACTCAAACAAGAAAAACAATGCTTTGTATTTAAAGACAAAAACATGAATAGAGGTTGCTCAGTTCCCACATTACTCTTGAGCTCTTCAACCTTGACCTGGGTAAACACTTTTCTTGGACAAGTGTGGAGATGTTCTTACCTCCATAACTATCCCATATTGCCCTTTACTCTTACAAACAGTTTCTGCGGAGTTTTCAGGAGTGATAAAAGCAATGATTCTTGCTTAATACTGAACTACTGCGTCAAGTATTTTAGTTAAATATAAGCTAGAACAAATTGAAAGTGCTGTGTGCCTAAGCTGCTTCCAAACCAATATAGTGCAGTGACATGGGATGTGCTGAGTGGGTGTTCGTGTTTCACAGGTGGGGAATAATAAACATTCATTGTCCCGTTCTGTGCCACTTACCCAGTTGCAAAAGGAAGGAGTTGGATGAAGTGCGTAAATCTGCAGGTGAGTTGAAGGGGTAGCTCACAGCTTCTGCAACAAAATACTGCTTCCTCTGTAAGGAATAAAGCTTGTATGCTTTGGAATGATGAATTCAGCTGTCTTGCTGGTGGAAAAAAGATTAAGCAAAAGGGAAGGAGTTTAAAAACTCTGAGTCAGGAGATTTGGAAGTCTTAGTGTCTGATCTCTTTCTATCCAGCATTAAGGTCTCCTGTTTACTTTTTACTTATTTCAAATTTAGTGTCATCAACTTACTGATGAAGTTTTTAACGTGGAAATAGGAATGAACTAGAACTGTGTACCTTGCACTCCTGCAGCCAAGAAAGGGTCAATAACTCTTTCATCTGTGGCGAAAGGACCAAACACGTGCTGTAAGATTAAGACCTGGGCAGAAGGGGAGGCAGTGGAGCAGATAAGAATTGCAGTGCATAGCTCTGCACAAATATATTGGGAAAACTGTGTAAGGGAGTGAAATCGAATGTGTGTGCATTAGTGCATGTTTAGAATCCATAATGGTCTGAGGCATCCCTAAAGAGCCAGAGCAGCCAGGGGAAGTGACAGCGGTTCAGGAAGTGCAAATCTCAGCTGCCTTGCGCTTGAGCCTGGAGGAGAGAGAGCCTGGTCTATCCAAATGCCTCCTTGGCATAACACAGGGAGGAAAGCTTGGGGTCACATTGGCGTAATCAGCAGGGTGTGGAGACAAGCATGGGGATCACAGCTGTGGAAAGCGCTGTAACTGGAGACAAGAAGCTTGAAATGGCAGCAGGAGCAGTGGCACTGCACTGTGAGGGTCAGCAGTGTCACAGCCACACCCGGGCTGTGGGGCAGGAGCTGCAGGGTGGGTGGGAACAGCCCGGAGCCCAGTCCGGGGGGATTAGGCAAAGGCTGTTCGGGGGCAGAGTTCAGTCCCCGAGTTGAGTTCGTGCAGAGCTGCAGTTCATGTATTCATTATTGACAGCTGTTCTTTAATCTTCCATGTGTATCTAAGTGCAGTTGGAGAAACTGGCTCCTGAGGAAAGCTGGAATTTGGACTTCCCAGTATTAATATGTTTTTGTTTTCTTTTGCATTGCTTTGCTTTGAACGAGCCACAGGCAAGGTCTTCTCCCTGTGACAAGTGTCTCCCAGTGTGCAAATTAGGACATTCCCTGTTTTGATTTGTAAAATTTTCTATGCTGGGGTCATAGAATATCCTTTTGTATACTCGTGGTCATCTGTCAGGAGTAATTGTTAAGTGTCTGCAACCAGGGTTTTCAGAAAGGCAGTTGGATCCTTGCTGCCCTGGCCTGCCAAAAGCCCTATCAAGAAATTCTGTGAGCCCTTCCTGGATGCTCATTCTCTCTCTCTCTCCACTCATGAGAAGTTTATTGCCAGTCTGCTTTTATTTACTTTTTTTCTAAGAGTTCACGCCCTCACTTCTCCTGAGACTGTATCTTCTTTTCTGCTGAGTCAGTCCTGTTTTCCACTAGTGTCTTCCATCTGGCAGGTTAAAAAGTTAGGCAGTCATCTGTTTCCATTTGTTTTCCACAGCCCTCCGAACAGGGTGCAAGCTGCCAGTCTCTGAGAGGGGCAGGATCAGATTCTCCATCAGGATTTAACTTGGCTCTGTTTTGTTTGTACTTGAAGAAGGCTCTGCCCCCATCTGGGAGTTACTGAGGGAAAGGTGGTTCAGATTAACTTTACTTTTCCCTTAGGAACGGCCACGGATGTTACTTTGATAAGTATATACTGTTTGTTTATTGTTCTATTTTCTGTTCTGTTTCTCTAATCCTTTTAATGGGAAATGGTCTTTGTGCTGCCAGTTCACAGTTAGGTTATCAGCTTTTGGGTTTGTATCATTTTCATTGCTCATTATATTCAGCTTTATGTGTATAGAGGTACCATTTGTGTGTCCTGCAGAGTTTATTGCACGTGAAACTAAAGAGCTTTCCTATCTGATGGTATTCCAGGCAAGTACTTTCTTTCCCTTGACATAATAAAGATTGTCCAATTAACTTCTACAAATTTCTTTGGTGCTTTCAGTGTGCCTTGAAGGTAATATTAACTTTTCATATACCTAGGAAAAGAATGTAGGCTGTTTCAACAGGAACCTGTAATAACTTTCTTTACAACACTTTTCAAGCATTTTACAATATTGTGTGAAGCTCTGGCCAGTACATTTTTCAGCACGCTTTTGGGCAAACTGACGAACTCATCTTTTCTGATGCTGAGATCTCTTACATGTTCGCTCCTTTGCCAAGTTGCTTTTCACTGTGATTTTCAGGGTATTCATGGGGTAGCATCTTCTGGTAACTTGGTTTTGTACCTGCGGTCTTAAAACCAACTTTATAATCTAGACTGCAAAAGGTGGGTATTTTTAGCCCTCTAAAAGTGGGGAAAGACCATTATAAATGCTGTCTGGCTTTGTGATTTTCCCTTTCTAATTATCCCATTAGCACACTGTCTCACCGTTTTCCATAATTGCCAATAAACAAGATTATTTGTGAAACTTCCACTGAAGCCCATTAGGATGGCTCTGATAGAGATGGAATTCACATTGGGTCAGTTCTACTTCACAAAATCTTCAGAGCAGCTAAACTTTTTGTGTGCCAGACTTGAGCTTCCTTGTAGTCTGTTGGCAGTTACTTAGTCATTTCAAAATTACTTCTTTACTTTTCAAAAGATAGATCTTTCTCTTGGAGAATATTGCTGCACTTGTGCTCAGCTGATAATTTAGAATACATGAAACTGTTTTTCTTTGTGCACAAAGGGTCTGATATATCCAGATTTTACCCTGGTGTGACTCCACCTCCTTCAGTAGAATTTCCTCTGCTCTGAACTGGCATAAATGATGTGGTTCTTTCCTTAAAAATACAAAATGCAGCACTGGTTTTCACGTTTCCAAAGAAGTTACAGGATGTGACTTTGACCAGTTTGATCTGTTCAGGGTGTCACTTGTTGGAGTGACCTGTGCCAGGTGCTCTTACTGCACTTCTGCCATGAGTGGAATCCTGACTGAAGCCTTTCCTATAAACAAGGAATAGACCCACTCAAGTGAATGGAACTAATAGCAAAGTGACCTAATGGATCAGGCTACTGAATAAATGGCACAGTCATGAAATCCTCCAAGATTTAATTCTGTGAAGCACTCACACCTGAATCTTCAGGTTGGGTAGATGAGAAGAAACTTCATTATAAGACAGAAGCAAAATCTGCAGACTGTGGCAGTTTTTTCTTCCATGGCTGCTGATTATCTGACAGTAAATTTATCAAGATGTATTTCCTTTATTTTTTCTTCTTTTTAAATAAAGTGTTTATTGTGACATTTTAGTGAAGGTGCATTTAGTTCCCAGAGAGCAGTACTGGTCATGGATTGATCATTCCTTTCTTGGAGACCTCTGAGCCACGTGATGCTCAGTGACTGTCACCCAGGTTTGCAGAGCTGCTGTAGAAGTGACAGAATGTGTGATACAAGACATTTCTGTGAGCTGAGCTGTTGTGGGAGTCGCTCAGAGATGGAGCACAAGCTGCTGGTCAGTTTTAATGGCAGGGGTCGGGAGGAGGTGGGGGGACTCCCCCACTGCCAGTGTCATGGTGTGGAGCAGCTCAAGGACAGCTGAGTCCAAGGGGAATCCGGCTCTGGCTGGCTCTTCCTCAAGGAGAGTTGTGTTTAAGCATCACCAGCACTCCAGGAAAATGGAATTCACAAACATTTTCTCTTCTTCTTTGAAGTTATTTATTGAGTGACAAGCAACTGTGATAACCAGGGAAGGGATATGCAGTTGCCATGTGTTCTTCTTGTTCTTTCCACTTTGGGAAGAAGTGGGCAGAGGGGTTAATCAGATCAAAGCTGGTAATCCTGATGAATTATGTCAAGTTCTGCAACCATACAGTTTTTGTCACTGCTCTTACCAGTTGGTGCACGCTTCTGTGTTCCTTGAATTGGGAGGAAATCCCTGCAGAGCCCTGTAGGTGAGAGGGTCACATGCTCCAAGGGCTGCATCTCGAAACTACAAGGGAAGTGTCCAAAAATTATTAATTTGGAGACACTGCAGGCTACTGTAGATCAGCAGCGGATTCACATAATTGAATTTCAGGCAAACCATTCCAGCCCAAGGGTCAAATTATGAATAAATACAAGACAAAGCACACCATCTGGTGAACCATGCTTAATGTAACCGAATTACTTGCTCAGTGGATCTTCCAGGCCAGTTAAGTAGCTTATCCGTATTTCTCATTGCTTCTTTGCTAAATGGCACATTCCAAGCTCTTCCCTTCCCTCTCCCCCATCACCCTTTAACCTCTGAGTCAGTCAGAGGGGGTGGGTGGTGTCTGCCCTGACAGGGTGCTGAGGATGTTGCTGAAGGAAACAGGCTACTGCGGAGTTCCCTCAGCAAGTGGGAGCCCACGGCCACTGCCTGCCTGTCACACACATGGCACTGAGAACTCGTCACTTTAGTCCCCTGCAGTTACTGTTTGCACAGTGCCATCCAATTCTGAGTGGGTTACAGGCAGCCTGTATCTCTGGGGTAGTTTCCTGTTGAAGGAGTTATGCAGCAAGATGAAAGAAGCAGAGCTGGATGTGAAATTATTGCTGTAAAGTCTCGCTTCATTGCAACAACTTTCATGATTTTGCTATAAAATTAGTGGCTTCCTCTAGACTTCTCTGGCTTTAGCAGGCTGGGGGACAACTGCTTATTTTTTTGAGAAAGGATATATTTTCTTTTAGGTTGTCCAGTGTGCAGTTTTTTAATGTGCTCTTCTTATAGAATAGGGTATACACTTGTACTGAAAATAGGACAGTCACGTTTTTATAACACTGAAGAAAGAAATGATGAAATGTGACTTACAGAGTCTCAGTCACAAAGAGTTTGCACTTGCCTGTTTGTCTCAGAAAAGTGTTGCTGTTTTAGCCCCTGTTGATCAGAGTGCAATTATTCAACCAGTATCAACAAAAATGATGAAAAAATGCATGGCAGATGACAAAAATTATTTCTGCTTCAAAATTGCTGCCGTGATGATGTGTAGTGTGTAATTATTTTTTTAAAGTGTAGTTAACAAACTAGAAACATCTCCGCAAATATGTATTTAATTTTGTAGCCAGTGCATTTTATTTTTATTTTACATACATGGCAACTCTCAAGGTTGCATGACAAATTATTTCATCGAAAGCGATTTCTGTCCCATAGAGATGCTTGTGGCAGTTCCGGGATTCCACTGTGCTTTATATGAGGCTCAGCTTCTCTGATTTGCCTTGTGATGTTTGATGTCCCATTTATTCCACAATTAAATAAAAGGTTTGATGCAAGTGGAGAAAAGAAAACTAAAATTTAGAGAACTGCACTCAGATGGAGTTCAGGTTCTGGGTATCCTGAATTTCCAATGTAGTTAATTCTCAAGTCCTCAGTGCGCGTTCCAAGCATTTGGAATGTGGTGGGGTCTTGCTCCATAATCCCCCTGGTGAGTGGGGCTGCTGGAGCTGGTTTATTCAGGAAGGGGACAGGCCATTAGACACAGGAACACAGCACTGGGTCAGGGTAACAGCACCCCAAGGAATATGGAGCAATGGAAATAGTCTCCCAGCTGGAGCCTGCTCGATAATACTTGGAAAAGCTGCCTACAGTATCCCAACTGGTGTGGTCTGCAGGGAAGAGGGAAGGAAGGGGTGTCTTTGAGGGAACCCCGTACCTCAATCCCTTCTCTTATTAGGAGGTAAAAAGAGCACATTTCAGAACACATAGGAATGTCATCTGGGTTTATTTTTAAATGGGTGTTTAGACTCAGATATCTTAATTTATCTTTATTTATATAGAATATAAAAACATGTGCCTTCAGTCGAGGTGCAATGCTGTGTGAAAACAGCATTTCACTTTTTACCTTTTTGAACATGTGATGAGCTGTGTTAGCTAAGATTGAAAATAATCCATACTGTTCTTCTGAAATACTGAAAAGCTGGGTTTGGGAGGTCGCTTTTTCTTTTAATAATTTGCTTTTTATTTTTTTAAAGTATCATAAGGCAGCCCAATCAGTCAGTGGAAAAACACTGGCCTGAGGCTTGAGCTCTGGATGAAAATTCTGTCTGCACAAGCTGTTCTTTGGGCTCCAGTGTACCAGTTATTTTCAGGATTGCTCCAGTGACTATATTTTAATACAACTTTCCAGGCTATTCCTGCTGACATTTCTGGGTTTAGTTTGAATAAAGTACTAGACCTGTAACCAGAGTTAACAATTCTGTACTACAATATTTCAGTTAAATTGCAGGTTATTAAATAAAGCAAGCCAATTTCTGATCTTACTTAATGTACATTTCCAGTAATTCAGGATCTGATGTCAACAAAAAAAATGTTTTAGATAGTGCAAAGAAGTAAAGTAATCAGATTATCTTTCAGGAAATGTATAGTGTTTATTTCAAAGTATTTTAGTGTGATACAGAGCTAGTAGAAGGATTTCCAGTGTATGGGGTGGTAGTTTGAGTCAGAGGGACATTATGTTTGTTTCTAGTGCAGTCTTTGGTTCTTGGCTGGGGTGGGCTGGGGGAATTGCCCCCTTCTCTCTGGCAGTGCAGTTCTCCTGCAGTTCTCTGCCCTGTCTCCTCCTCCAGAGGTGTAGCCCATCTTCAGTGAACTCACCATCTTTTGATCATCTGAGTCGTTCCAGGCTTGGGTTTGTTCCAGCAGTCATCTCCCAGTCGGAACACACAAGACAAGCAGAGCTTGTTACGGGTTATTGTAAAACCCAAGAGCTGCTTTTGTTGTGCTCTGCAGAGAAGTCTTTTGCCATTCTTTACATCAGCTTTTCAGCCCACTCATTGGGCAATCAGATCTGTTTCACCACCAGGTCCCTAGTTGGTTTTCTGGGCATGTCCAGTTGTGCAGGTCACGTTGCAGACCAGAGCCTGGGCCAGGTCTGACCCTCTGGAGCCCTGATGTTAGCAGCTGGTTGTTGTCATTGGTGACTGCCACAGTGAAGCCATACCAGACCAAGGAGATGAAGGATTCACACAGCCTCATGCATGTGTTCTCTGACATGTGAAATTTAGGTAATCCATGTCATTAATCTAATTGCAAGCAGCCTGGGCAGCAGAAAAATCTGTGCATAGTGGATGCATATCTCTGTAGCTTCAAGGAGCAAGTCCTTAAACATGTGGCACTTTAGGGATATGAGTATCCTCTTTGTCTCCTTGGACTGTGAACTCATTCATCCCAACTGGTCCTATTTTCCTGGTAATGATGTATATAAGAGTACGTATTTAGCAAAGGCAATATGTATGAGTTGGCTGAGATTGGCTTTGCCCACTCTGGGTCCCACTGAGGACTCTGGCATTAATGCTGCTGGTGTCTCCAAACTGGTCGTGTTTATGCAGACTCCATGCAGTGCTGTGGGTTTGTAATACCACTTAGAGACATTTAATGGAGGCTTGTGATTGACATGATAAAAACCAATATCATTTGCCAAAAAAAGACCCCAGCCAACCCAGAGGGGAAATAATTTCGCATTCCTTTTCCTGGACTATTGTGACATAAACCTCTAGAGCAATTCCAATAGCTCTGACCAGGAGTTGAATGGAGAGCAATAGGACAGTGAAAAGGAAAATCCTTGGTTTTTGCTGCTGTTGATGAGTTTCTCATCAGACAAAGCAAGCACACAGGCAATCACCCAACAGACTGGTGGAGGCCAGGAGCTGACCAATTAAATTAAATTTCTCCTGTATTGCAACTAGATGATCCCAGGAAGGTGTGTCAAGTGTCCCGGTACTTCTGGAGTGGGTAATCATGTTCTTGCATGATTACCTGCATTGAGCATTCAGCAAATAGTAGGATTTGTAAATAAAGGTAAAGCTAAAGGTGGGTGAGACCCAGCAGTGTTGTTACGTTGTCCAGGTGAATTGATGTGATCCGTATCACTCATGACTCCAAAATAATACTTCAGCTGGGTTCCTCCTGGGATCATCAGCCCAGCTCTCCGAGTCTGCTTGTGAGGTCTGAACCCGACCATCATTTTGGACATGGCATTGCATGGTGAAAGTTTATACTTCCAGATGAGTTTATATGTGTGTGAGTTACACAGCAAGAAAAATTAGAACATTGCCTTTAAAAAGCTCAGTGAATAAAAAAATTAAACTCACTGAAAAAAGGTTTTCCTGAATGTTTGTCCTCTACTATCTGGCCATTAGAGCAAAACATGATTTTTCTCAATTCTTTGTTCTAAGCAACTTTTTAAAATTATTTTTCCTGAGAAATGACATCTGTTGAAAAAAGTGGGCCATGCTCAGTTCTTTCGCTAAGCCATACCTTTAACAGCAGCATATTGCAGTGTGCTTTCCCAGCAGTTTGTATGAATTTGTTGTTCCTTTTTGAAGTGCTGTCCTCAACTTCAGCACAAATTGGTTTACAGTGAAGAACTCACTGGTAGGAGAAGATCTGGGATATGGAAGTGTGTAGGTGTGATCAAAGGGAAAGATGTAGCATGGTGTTTCTCTTGATGTTTCCGTCCGAAGGAACAGAGCCAATTACTGCCTCACTTAAAAAGATGCCAGTGTGGAGTCTTACTGGGAGTGTGTGAGTCTGGAGAGTTTGGTTTGGGGAACAGTCACTTGTCTGTTCATAACTGGTCTTGCAAACATCCCTGATCCACTTTGTGACAAATGAACACTGAACTCAGTGGTTCATACATGACATGCCAGGAAAAGGCTGCTCTGTAACTCTCTGGGACTTGCAGTGTTGTGGATGAATTGAACTTAAATCCTATATGAACAGATAAATGCTGGAGCCAATATGCAGGATTTTGGATACTTCAGGAAGCATCTCAAGATGTTGAATTTCTATCTTAAATTCCCCAAGTTTCAGTAATAATGAAAGAATGGATTTTTGGAAGCTTCCAGCTTTGGCTGCTGCATGGAAGAACTTGAGAATGTTGTTTATAAAGGTTCAAATATTAAAATAAGAAGGAAATGAACCTATGTGTAGTTCATGAAATTGCTGTTGGTTCATGACTTGAATAGTTTGAAGTGACGAATGATACTGCAAGAAACTGTAACTTTTATTCTGGTTGGCATGTTTAAAAACATAAGTATTTTATTACAAATTTTTGTTCCCATTTGCAAAATACTTGCTTTTTGTAAGGCCGCTGCAGTACAGTTTTGGATTCCAATGGGCGTGGTTCCAGTCACTGATGTTTTATTCTTTTCTCTTTTTCAGTTACACCAGCAGGGTTGTTTCCAATGGACTGAAGGCACAAATTAATAATCCAGAACTGAAAGTCAGAGGATTGGACCCACTCATCAGTAATTTAATTGACAAACTTCATCACTTTAATCAAGTAAGTAATTTTCCAAGATAAAGGCATTTTATCGCACAGCTGAAGGTAAAATTACTAGGTGGTACTGCTCATCATGTTACATTTTCCAGGATCATAGGTCCGAAATAGCCACGGAGTGGGTTTGTGCTAAAGGCAGCTGAAGATTCTGTTGCACCAGCTGGGTTATGAACTCTGGTGAGGCAAAGTTATTTCCCTGGCAGTTGCTCCATAGCTGTTGGTTTCCTGTGCTGGATCCACAGCCACAGGAGTGTGGAGGAACTCCCGCACCCCACGGTTTGCATGGAGCTTGTGGCTGCAGGCAGGGTTAGGGTTAGGGTTGAGTGCCCTCAGGAGTCCTGTGGTATTCCTGAGCTGAAGGACCATCTCCTTGGTTTTGCAGCTTCCTGCTTTTCAGTGGTGTAGATGAAAAGAGATCCAAACCCAAAGGAGTCTGTAAGGGCATGACAACCGACTGTACAGAATGCTGAAGTCAGGACAGAAGGTTCTCCAATGTGAATTACCCTTGTGCCTTTCTGAACCTTCCCTTGACAGGCCTTTTCCTCAGCCCCAAAGGAAAGGTACTGTACCAGTGGGTTTGTCAGAGTCGTGATTAACCCGTGTCTGCCTCTGTCATCTGGTTGGATCTCCCAGATGCACTTGCATTCCTGGTGCATCTGCCGTCTCTCAGAGCTGAATGTGTGATTCCCTGATACTCCTGCTTCAGCACACCTCTTTGTGAGCTCCTAGAGCAGTGCCAGCCCAAATGAGCTGGAGCTAACAGATTTAACAGAGATTGATTTTCATTTAGAGCAGGCATGTTTTCTTGTCAGCCTGGAAGAATGCTTACAGCAGTGTGCTCACAGGCAGAGGTGTTTGCACGTTAGTCTGCTTGTAATCTTTCACCATTAAAGAATGATGGAGCACAGGGATATAAGTAATAGGAAACCACTGAAAAATTAAAGTCCACCTTTGTGGGTGGGATGTGCAGGAAGAAAAATAATCTATACAGGTGAAACAGGAGGAGGAATTGCTTAGTCAGGATGTGGGAGGTTGTGAAAGCTGTGAACTGGGAGTCGTGGCTTCATCTCTTACTTGCTCCTGCAAAAGTACAACCCTCCTTTATCTCTCATCAACCACAGGTGGTAAATCTGTAATCTAACCAGTAATTAGTGTTTTTGTTAAGTCTTGCTTGGCTCTCATGTTTTTTTCCTGTTCTGTAGGCTGCAGTTTAGGAATTCTTTGTATTACACTGTTTGATTTAACTCACCATGGGGGATTACAACCACCAGTCTGGTGTGGTACTTAATATTACAGTGAAATAGGCATTATGTGGTCAGATTGATGAAAAGGATAATTCATTATTTATCTGCCTTTGCATGTTATAAAGTAGAGTGTTAATTTACTTTATAAATATTAGATATATCCATCTGTGTAATAGTCTTCTATAAACACTGACAATAGGAAATAGTTAGAAATAGATTAAATTAAAAGTAGCTGTGTATTGGAAATTCTATTTCTTTGTCTGCTGTAGAAAAATACAACTCTGCACAGTCTCCTAATGAGCTGCATACCAATTTTCTTAAGTTACAGATGCTTAAAAAATGGCTTCAAAGAGAACTTTTTGGCCAGAAGAATAAAATCCAATTCTTGGCTCTTTTTGTAAGATGGAAGTGTTGCTTCCTGGTGCTTCTAACCCTGGTTTAGGAGAATATCATCCTTAAGTAAATGTAACTCCCATCAGATTGAGGTGCTTAGCAATAATGGATTCTAAGGGTGAAGGATTAAACAGAATACTGATTATTGCCCTAAGATGGTTCGTTCTTAAGTACTTGCAATAATATAAATTCCTTTGATCATAATTTTAGTAAGATTTCTTTAGAGATCAAAGCATCAAAGAAGTTGCTAAATATCTAAGATTTTCACATGTGACATCAAACATGTGTAGCTGTTTTCTGCTTCTTGGATTTTCATTTCAGTTGTGATACTATTATACAAATAAAAACTGACACTGGAAAGCTGATTAAATCAGGAGTTTAAAATGTCACCGATAGCATGTGTAGTCTGTAGAGTTACACGGAATCCCATTACACCTTGTATGGGCAAATTGATTTTTTTCATCACATTTTTCTCTTTTTTTGAGGCAGCGTGTAAGGTGGAATTTAAACACTGATAAAATAAGGTGTTATCTTTGTATCTGCTTAATTGCTTCACTCTTGTGACACCACTTTAAGCAGTACTTGCACACTGTGTACACAGAACCAGTCCCAGAGAGATGGGAAGCCTGGAGAGCAGACAACAAAGCCATGCACATCACAGGTGTGTCTGGGCTCCAATAGTCTTCTTCTGCCTCTTGAGTAATATTTCTAAACTACCCAGGAGAAAGCGTATTCTTGGATAAGACAAAGGTGTGCTGAGATTTTTAAAGGAATAACATTCCTGTCTCAACCAAACCAGCTCCAGCCATGGTGCATCTGTTCCTCAGGGAGCCTGGACCTGTTGGCTTTCTCTCTCTCTCAGTGTTTTGCAAAGGGGTGTGTTTTTGAAAATGGCAATAACCTGCTGCTGGATCAGCTTGCTGAGGCTGGGGAGTGCTGTCAGCTACGCTCAGATCCACAGCATTCATTTGTCTAGAAGATTTACCTTAGCTCAGCCATTCCTAGTGATTCCTGGAGCAAATCCAATCGCTCCTGTCTTTGATAGATCTTCTTCGACCTTCACCTTCCATTGCTGGACCTCAGCTCTTCCCTATCCCTCACAGCCTCCTTCCCTCATGCAGATGTGGAGCAGCAGGGCCAGAGGGGCTGGAGGTAACGGGGGGCTTTGGCCACTGTGAGCAGGACTGGCTTGTCACTGAGCATGCAGAAGGAGCAAACTATTCACTCATTTAAATCCCAACCTGACGGTCTTTGGTGTACAGCAACCCTTTCTTTGTTAGCTCCACATTATGACTTACCCACTAACAACTTCACTGACCCTAAATCCCATGGGCAAGAACTCTAGTCAACGTATTTTTTTGTTCTAGTTGGTGCATCCCAGCTTGCGCATTTTACAAATAATCTGTATGCAGGTCTTCTTCCATTTCTGCCTGTCATTTAGGCTGACATGCCAGTTTATTGGAGATTATAGCAGTTCCTCATTTTTTTCATCTGCAACTTAAATCCTCACCACATAGTTGTTGTCTTTTAAAAAAAAAAGATTATGCAAATAGCAGGCTATTTTATAACCACTTGGCAAAGCCGAAAGTAAAGTGAAATTTGGGGAATATTATTCAACAATTACTGTTATTTGCATCCCTGGCAGATAATGTAGTTGAAGGGTTTATTGTAGCTGCTGATTCAACATATCAATAGAATTACCAAGCTACAATTTACAGTAACTTTTAGTAATGCAAAAACAGATCAAGTGAAGTCCCAGGTTGATTCTGAAAAAGTAGCAGTTAGAAATAACATCTTTTCCTCCCTCTTTTTTGTGAATAGAGCAGATGTGAACCACGACTGATAATAAACACATAATCCCCCACTGTACCTTTTTTGAGTACTACTTCTTGCCACATAATCGCACTGAAATAACGTTTTCATGCTTTTCTTCAGCATAATGCTTTCCATAGTTCAAACACAGGCAGTTCTGAGGCCAGGGTTAAAAATCCTAAAGGATCAATTGTGCTGAAAAGAAAGAGAATGTTGGGAAAAGTGGAAAAGCTGTGACTGTAACTTTATTAGCAGGGATGCGTCAACCTGCTCTAAGGATTATCATACAATAAGTATTATACAAGTTTAACTTACTTGTCTTTTGTCAGCCTAAATCTAATCTTGACATATTTTGTGAATCAATGTGTTTTGCTGCTGTCAGAGATGAATGCTTAGGGCATGGCTGTAGTTCAAGATAACAGTGCAATTAGCCTAGTGCATAAAATGAGAGTCATGTCAAGGCAAATCTTTCTGAATCTGAACTCAAATATTTTATTGTTTTCCCCACCAAAGTCTCATAGGTCTGCCAGCTGAACTAAGAAATGCATGTAACTTAATTCCTTTCAGATTTGTATAAAGAGGATCCCATCCTAGCAAGGTTCAAAGCAGCAACACTGAGGTGTTTCGTACCAATAATATGAGCCAGCCATAGTTTAATCTCAAGTGTGAATTTAACTGGGTTAGACAATAGAGAATAATACAATAAATAATTTAAAGTACTACTTAATTTAAAAGTGTATATATTTTTTTAGACATCTATAAAATTTATTAGATTCTAGAGTTTTTATTTTAAATTTAAGTGGAGACAACTTGGTTTGATTTTTCATCCAGAGTCGTAGCTGACTTGGACAAACATTCAGAATTTTCCGTTCTTCGTTTCATCCAGTGAAAACATGAAAGGAAAGGTAGTCCTCTAAGAAAGACTGTTGCTACACTGCTTCTAGTCCCTGGGATTTAAGCAGCCCCAACAAGCTTAGAGGTAACATTGCTTGCCCCCACATAGCTCCCCAGACCACAGAGGCTTCAGTGCAGGTTCTGAATACTCTGGGCCATAGAAGCCTTAAAGATTAATCTTGTCTCAGCTTGTCTGCAGCTGAGGCACAAGAGAGATTTCCATTGAAGCAAACACTTCTACAGCTGTGATGGTCCTTTTTGAATTCACATCACTGTGAAGGCAATAACAGCCCTCACCACCTTCATCTTCCAATGCAAACAGCAGTGATAATTGAATTAATACCATAGTTATTGGCTGATTAATGAATAACAACAAGAAGCATAATATACTTCAGGAAAATAAAGATAGAATTAATGAAACCTGAAACAATTACGTTTAAAGTCTTATAATGCCAGGAAAGACCAAATGAACTGTTTGTTTATTTATTTTTATTTTTTTAATTTCCTGCTCTGCTGTATGAAGATTGTTCACCCCTATGGTCAAATAAACTGTCATCTCAGATTACTTCATCAGTTATACAGAGTTTGTTTCTCATCCTATTGTATTTTTCAAAATGCTTGCCCTTATTAGATTCATTGTTTTTCTTCTCCCCTGCTAAGTCAGCCATGCCTTTGCTTCCAGGTATAGATGCTGAATGCTCAGCTCTGAGATATGATCTTTTTCATAATCCAATTTATCCCAATGCTTGAAACAGTCCAGTTTACTCAAAGACTGGGCATAATCTTTCTCTGTGTGGTCTCCTGTATGGTTTTCTATTTCTTAGGAATTATATATGTACACCCATGTAATGTATGTTGTATAAAAGTTTTGGAGACATCAAAATTCCACATATCTGTGATCAAAGCAAGAAAAGGTAAATAAATGCTGCCAGCCTTGGAAGAAGAACCAGAGATCCAGTAGTAATGTAGCTCTCTTGTTCCTTTAAATGACCTGGCAGGTTTCTGTCATATATAGTCCTTAGCAAGTCATCTTTCAGTGTATAGCATTTTGCTTTTGTTACTATTTTCATATTGACTTATCAATTAAATTTGAGAAAATGCACCTGCTCCGTATTGGGAGATTCTTTTGTTACTGAGAGAAATCCAAATCACCGGGAAGTGCTTCTCTCAATACAGGCTGTAGCTCTCAGGTAATTAAACAGGCTTAGCTGCCGATTGCTCAGGAGCATTTATCTGTCACGGCTTCCATTAGCAGGAGGAAAATTCACAAGAAATAAATTCGGATAGCAGGTTGGGGTATCTGAAGTCAGTCAGAATGCTGTTCTGGTGTTTAGCTTCTGCAAACTGCTGTTGCTTTGGGAGCAGTAATTTGTGCCCTTTCCCTGTTTCTGATTTAGGCATGGCCGGTGGGGCTGCTGGCCGGGGGAAGGAGCAGGGACAGGCTCAGGGCTGTGGGCAGCTCAGCTGGGCTCCTCTGGGAAAACACACAGGCACTGAAGGAAGAACTCCCTCGGATTCCCTCTGTCTGAGTGCCTTGAGGGGCAGACGGGAAAGCAGAGCAGCTGACAGGAATTCAGCCCTTGGGCTGGTGTGGGGTCTCCTCACTGAGGGCTGGGCAGCTGCAGCCACTGAGCTGGGTGCGGTGGTTTTCTTCTCTCCAATGCCCTTTACGTTTTTAAAAAGAAAGGGGGTTTGGAAGCTCTAACCTTGGTTCTGCTGTGGCATTAAAACTCTTGTCAAACCCAGAAGTTTGTCCATGAATCAGAACAGGAAAGCTCTTTCTAGTCCAGCCCCACTGGAAAAATATCTCTGGAACATTGTTTTATGGAGACCATATGTTAATGTTGCAATTTATTGCTAATTGAGGTATATATCATCCCTGGCTGAAATCAGGGTACTTTTGCTGGTCTGAGGTCTGCAGGTTATTTGCTTGGTTTTGTTAAATATGGTGAGTTGGGATATAATTAAATAATTTTAATTAGAATTGAGAAATTACCTTTTAGTACTAAAACCAGCATCAAGATTTCAATAGAAACAGTAATCATGTGAAATACTGGCTGCACTAGAGTAAAATTTAGCATTTTAAAATAAGACAAATCTAAATCTCAGTGTAAATCCAGCATATCTTATTATATGCTAGCAAATATATAATGCTAAAATGGCCTTTTATTATTCATGTGTTGTGTCTCAGAGTATGCTGTGCTATTTGTCTTGCAAGCCTTCTCAAAATTATTTGCCCAGATGGGCCATTGTATGTGTTTTGTTTTGCTCATTGCTGGAAATTAGTCTTAATAAATCAAAATCACATATTGAGTCAGAGTAGTGACTTGAGCCAAGTGGGAGGGGGGGGGGGAGAGCTACTGTTTCGATCCAGAACTGAGCCAAAGCATTTCACATACAGGAAAACATAATTTGAAAAGAAGAGTCATATTTAAAATTAAAAAAAAAAAAAGTATGGAGTCTGTCCCTTGGCCTGAGCGCCCAGTTCTGGCTGCAGCTTATGAGTAAAACCTGAGCTGATATAGATGAGCTGAAAAGTGTTTTGGATCCTCTGGTGGAATTCGTGGCTGCAGGTGAGGAGAAGGTCCAGCCCTGGAGGGATCTGCTTTGACCTGAGCGGTGCAGATGGGAACACAAGGGCTGGTGTGAGCACCCAAGGCCAGGCAGGGGCAGGAGGTGTCTGGGGGCATCACTGGAGAGCTGGCCAGGCCTGGGAGCGTGGGATTGGTGCCCTGGAGGCAGCAAAAGGGAAACTTCACCACCACTAATGGAACCCCTGGGGTTTCTTTGCATCTGGAGAACAGTTCAGCACTGAGAACTGCTCTCGTGGTGGTGTAGGGTGCTAGCCAAAATGTGTGCTGTGTTACTGTTCAGCAGCTCTTAGGAAATGCTGCTGTCCTTGACCAGCAGTGCCCCGTCATGGGGGTTGGCAGAAGGAAGGTCACACAGCTCTGACTGATACATTAGCCTGTTTGTTTGGATGGTAATTGATTTTTTTACAGACAGAAAGTCAGCAGTCATCACTGAATTAATTAAGATTGTCAAACTGAAATTATAATTTCTCTTCTGTGTAATTTTCTCTTCTGTTCTTTTAACCTGTCATCTTTTTCTGATAACTCTAGGAATTGTAAGTCATATACATTCTTTAAGTAATCATAAGTGTAATTATGGTATTTACTTTTGATCTAATTCTTGAAGCACAATGACGTGCTTATTTTTGGAGGTGGTAAATTTAGCATAATAGGAAAGGAAAGCAGAGATTTATGGACTGATCATTGTTTTCTTTAGGGTAGAGTAAAGGTCTTCAAACAATTGATTGATCATTGGCCAAAAGCAAGAACAGGGTCGTTTTCCTCTCTTTCTCTTCCATTACTGAAGGGAGGAGACAGAAAAACCAGTAAGAGAACCCTGTACTTAGTCTGTAAAGCTCAAGTGGAGCTCTACTGCTGGTGACAAGTGGATTAAGTATTCAGCCACTTCCTAGCTAAAGCAAACAACTTGCTCTTCAATAATTTGAGTTGTGTTGCAGCGCAGGTTGATGAAATAGACCCAGACTGGAGAAGCCTCAGGTCAGGTGTCCCTCTGAGAGGTTTCCCTTCCATTGGAGGCCTGATGTGCCTGCCCAGTAGCAGCCCCAGGTGCTCCACACACAGGACAGGAGCAGGAGCCAGGTCATGGATAGCACATGCCGCCCTCAGGTTTAGGCTGCTTCACCAGTTCCTCTGGGACAGCTTGGTGTGGAAAGGTTCATACTTGTCTAAACCTCTGAATCACTTTGGTGCCATGTATATTTGTGTGGTCAGGCATGTACTTCTTGGGGAGCAAAAGAAAGAGCTGATGGTAGGTGTGAGGTTGTCCAAAACTTCCTGCTGTCACTGTCTGGTCTCTAAAGATAAAAACAGGGCCATGAGCAAAGTAGCAGACGAATACTTGATCTATTCCATTACACTTTGGAATTTAGAAAGCAAGCCAGAGGATTGGAGAGAGGCCATGTCAGGAATAGCTTTTCTCTTCTACTTAGGGAAACATTCACAAGTAGTTAGTGAACAGGAGAGTAAGGAAACAATCCTCTTGTTTCAGGCAGAACTACTACTTTGAAATAGCATTATTTGTCAATTTAAAGAAATTTGGTCTTCCAGTAGACCTATTTTGCTTCTGACACTGTCTTAGACTGTTGTGTTGGTGTACATAGTTCTTGTAAGCATTCAAGTGTATTAGATCTCACACATCCCTGAGCCATGCTAAGGGTAGTTCACCAAACCAGGAGGAGATCTAGGATATCAGACTCTTGTTTTCCTCATCTCCTCATGAGTTCTTCTGCCAAGTTGCAATCAGAAAAGCAGGATTTGTGTAGGTGCATCAACCTAACTAGTATAATCACACAAATGCCAGTTTGACTCGATCACTGATTGTTGCTGCTGCTCTTTCATCAAAAGCATGATGTGATCCTGGAATGGCCACAGACCTCCTTGGCCGTGCTTTCAGTGTGTTTCCCCAAACAGGGGCCATCTCAGTGTTCTGGGTGCAGAGCAGGGTGGCTGGACAGGCTCTCCTATTGCAGGGAGGTGCCCTCCTGCCCTCTGCCCCATGAGCAGCCCCAGGAGGCTTCTGCCACCCTGACACCAAGACATCTCTCCCTTCTTCCATCTTTCAAGTGCAGCTATTCCTGCTTCTCCAGGGAAACACTCCTCCATTAGTAGCATTAATTCTGTGTGACTGAGGTCCTATTTTCTCCCTTACAAAAGCTTGATCCTGTACCTTCATGTCTCTTACCAGAATTCCCACGATGAACTTCCCATCAGATACCAAAGGCTGAGTCTTACCTGCCTGCTGGCTGACACTAACTGCAAGGGAACCATCTAGTAGGAAGAATCGCTATTATTTGTAACTATTTGGTTCTTATCTTCTTGCTTTTGTGTCAAGACTTGGAGATTTGCAAAGAACATGTGACGTGCGTTTAGTAGGAATTTTACAAACCCTACGGCACTGCAGTTTTCACTGTCTGTTACTTTTATGAGTACATAGCTAGTCCTTAACTTCCTTACTTTTTTACTAGCCTTTCTTACCCATATTAAAATGTTTTGTTTCTGAAAATAAGCCTCATTTAAGTCGATTTTACAATAATTAAGTTAGTTGTATTATTTAAAGGCCCCATAAACTGAGTGTAACAGCTGATTTCATTGTATTGCAGACAGTCTGTGCAGTTTGCTCCTAACTCAATTCAGTCTTGTGCACGTACAAGGCCAGTATGTGGGCTTAAGAGGAAAACAGAACAAGGAATGGAAAGGAATTTCTTCGGTCATAGGAGACTATGGCAGAGTTTCCCACAAGCATTGTTTGATCTGGATTGTTAGGGGTGGTATAAAAGTCAGGTAGAGTTTTATCAGTGACAGGTTAAATGCACCAGCATGCAGTAAGGAACCAAAGTCCCCACCAAAGCCAAATAAGATGGGACTATGTCAGGGAACCACACAGCGACTTCATCTTTAAGGGGGGTTAAAATTCACATAGTGAATGTGATGCAGGCCACTTGATCTGGATGTACTGTCCCAGACAGGAGCAGGAGTTGCTTATGGATGTGCAGCACCTGAAAGCAAATAGCCATGGCCCAGACCTGAGCCAGACTGGGCAGTGCTTGGAGCAGGCAGCTGCAGCACCTGGCAGGTGACCCCCTGGTGCTTGTGGGAATGCTCATTCAGTAGCTCTTCTCACAGCTGAAGGACAGTAGGATCAGCAAGACCCGAGCTTCTCAAGAGGCTGGGGGTCCTGCCATTCACAAAGCAAAAGTGTTGCTTCCCAAAGAAACAGTTGTTCCTGGCCCTGCAAAGCTTGAAGGACATAGAGGCTCTGTCTGCCCAAATGGTGTGTGCTCTTACGCGGTGACTGGTCACGTAATCACATTTGGAAGAGACTCACAAAGACCATCAAGGTCTAACTGCTGGCCTGGCACAGGACAGCTCCAAGAATCCCACCATGGGCAGTAGCCCCAGCTGTGACAGGGCAGTAGTGTGGAGTCAGCTCAGCACAGACTGGCTACCAAGGCTGTCTGAGGTACAGTATAAACCAGACTCTCCCTGCTGTGCCTTTACAGGATGATGCCTGGAGAGGTGACATTTTATCACTATGGTACCCAATGGCATCCCTCAGCCAGGAGGTGAAACCCTGGGAGAGATGATGATGATAGGGAAACCCTGCATCTGTGTCTTAGATGCTACAGTGAGTTGTGACCTTAGAGGCACAGTTGAGTTGTGACCTTCCTCAGCCTTCTCTAAAAGTCTGGATCCAAGCCAGCATTGTATGTGCTCGTTTACATGGTGCTTAAATGACAAAATGCAGAGAGCCCCACAGAGCACCAATGCTAATGGCTGTCATAAGTAATAGTCAGCTGAGATTAAAGATTTTTTCAAAACACATTAGGAATAAGCCTATTTTTAGAGGCATATGTTCTAATTCAGATTCTTCTATCATCTTCTACCAGCATTTACCAGAGTAAAAAAATTACCAGAGAGTAATAAATAATTTGAGGTTGGAAGGGACAGTCTGGAGACAATCTGGCTGAAAGTTCTGTTGAAAGCAGGGCCTTAGATTAGGTTATCCAGGGCCCTGTAAAACCAGGTCCTGTGTAGTTCCAGGGAGGGAGATTCCATCTCTCCTCTGGTGCACCTCTGCTTCGTGTTTGTTTGCTTGCTTATCTCTGTGAAAATAAGTACACCAGTAGTGCCTCACTTCTTCCTGTTTATTGTGTTCTCAAGGTCCAGCTTGAATTCAAGGACAATAGTTCTTGGGCGCAGAATAGTCACTTTATACCTTTATACACTGAAATATGTTTTAGTGTATAAAACAAGAGCACTTATATCTTGATGGTGGGATACCTGGAAGTTCGTGCTTCCTATAGGAAAACATCCAAAGGAAATGACAGCCAAAGGAAACAGTATGTCTCCATATCTTGCACAAAGCAGATTCCTGTTGTGCCTCCAGCCTGCCGGGATTGCCACTGGTGAGGTGGGGAGAGCCCTGGTTAAGCATCAGCCACCTCATTTACAGAGCACAGGATTTGCATACGCTGACTGGCTGTGAGAAATGCTCTGTGCACAGGGTGCTGGGGAAAGCCTGGGGTATGGCAGCGAGGAGCCCTGTGCTCATTCCTGAGCTGTGGAATAGCAGGGAGGTGCGGGTCGGAGCCCATGTGTGTTTGAAAATGTATCTGAGCACAGGTGGGACTGACACCTTTCACTGTGATTTCAGGACAGAAAATGCCACTTAAAGGTTTGAGCTCTGTAGTCCTGAAACATCCAGGCCCTGAGTTCCTAAGCCCTAACCACCTCAGGCTTTGGCTAGCTGAAGTGTCTTGCATTGCAAATATGATTTATTTACTATGCACTGTTTAGTGACACCTCCAATCTATTCTGCTTCCTGGGGACTGTATGCATTTTAAATGAGATAATACATTTATTTCACTTGCCTTTTTCATGCATCTGAAATGAGGCTGTGCCTCAGTGCAGCTTCGTGGGAGTGGGTCTATTTGGGGCTGAGTATTCCCAGTCCCAGATGTCATGGATGAACTTGTCATCATGCAGAACAGTCACCCAGGAGACCACCAATTCCCTTCAGAAGTGGGTAGCCTTGGTGTTGCCTTAACACTGATAGCAGAGTGAGAAATGAGAGGCAGTGAATAAGACAGTGCCACTTCACATACAGAAATTGCACACTTTCCTCCCTGTTCCCTCAGGCTGGCTTTTGAGCTGTGCACAGACACCAGGACTCACAGTGGAGGAAAGTCATCCTTTGGAGAGTCTGTTAGCACAGAAATCTCATGCAAGTGCTTCCCCTCAGCCCAAAGATTTGAGGGTTGCCAGTACTCAGCAGGCATGAGGCTCTCACAAACAAGTGCAGAGGGTACCTGCTCCATTGCAAGGCTGAAATTGGGCTCTCTGCCTCTTACAGCAACTGAGAGCTCGCGAGAAGTTAAGGGAGAAACACTGGTGAGTTTTTACAAAGGGTAACACTGGTCCAGTAAACCAAACAAGATGTATCCATGTATGACCCTGCTCAAGTCCAGAATCAATCTTTATTTGTCCCTACCTTTAAAGAGAAATAATTCACTGGCTATTCACACTGTGTGTAATTACAGTTATGTGAGTGCATGAGGCTGTGCTCAAAAAGAAGAGGGATGCCGGGCCTGTTGTAAACCTCCCGAGGTTAAACCCTGTGTAGTTGTTGGAGAAGCAGACTTCTCCTTTGAGAGGGTAAGTCAGGGAGGCTTTTACTCCATCATCCTTCTCCATTAACAATAAAGGGAATCCAGGGAGTGTCTTCCAGCAAGGCTTGCAGTAACCTTTGCTAGTCCATTCTCAATTACTCCCCCTCCCAGTTTTCCCTCACCAAAAGCTTTGGTTCAGCAGGGCACTTAAACACATCGGTTGCTCTGCGTGTGAAGAATTGTTTGCTTTAGCGATGCCCTGGTGCTGGGTGTGCACCCGCACAGGTACTCACGTGGCTGTGTGCACACCACCTCACACCCAGAGACACCCCCAGGGAGACACGGGTTACAGGCTTGAATTGTTTTGAAGCAACCACAATGTGTCCTCAGTCTTACACAGTTCAGTCACACCTGAACGTGAATTTATGTTGGCCTCTACGTGTTTTTAATGTGTGTATCTGTAAAAAAAGGAAACCAATGTACACATTATGTTATTTCCAACATCCACAAAATAAGGTTTCTAGCTCTAATTTATTAATAGTTCTGATATGGAAGATATTTTATCTATGTGAGGAGCATTTTTCCACAGTTACAAAAGTATGTCTAATAACTAATTCAAGTGATAGTCAAATTTGAATGCAGCTTTTAATAGCCAGAAGCACATAACTAGGACAGAGCCTGCTGATAGGAAGCGTGTAGTGTTTTGAATGCTGCCATATGTCCAGATACATATAATCAGCCTTGCAAACAGAAAGTGCTCATCCTCATTTCAGGGCTGTGTCTTGTTTGCTTTCACTACCTATAAGAGGAGCCTCTCACAGCAGAGTTTTTCAAAATGACATGTTCATGGGAGTGAACTGGCAGACAAACAATGCCAGTATTGGATAATGTAATGAAATATGACTTGTGCTTCACTGCAGTAAAATGACACTGAGCCATATTTGATGTGGCATTTGAACTAAGAGAATCTAATAATATTAAATGGATTTCAGAAGGGTAAATGGAAAGCTTGAGATTTGTCTTTCTTAGGCCTTGTAATTGGGGCTGGATGAAGTCATAAAGAGAGGGGAGAGGGCCAAGGGCCACATGAGCTGCAGGCACTTTGAACCCCTGGATGAAGCTGACTATTTGTGCCAGTCACTCGAATAAAAGTTTAATATTAAAGAGCTGTGTTGCATGAAGTTCCAGTCTCAAGGGTAATTCTGAGTCATGCAGCACGATACAGAGGCTCTAACTGAGGTGTGTAAAATTAATCACTTTGGGCATTAAAGTTCAATTTTGGACTTCATTTAGAGTGTTTATGAACCATATGAAGCAATATTATACTTTCTCATTATAAAGATTATTTCAGTTATTGGTTAAAATACTTTCTCAGATTTTTTTCATCTAGCTTTGCTAATCACTTCCAAGCAGTTGCTAGACTACAAATTGCACACTAGTAACCAGACATGTAGAATACTTCTTGTGTTGGTAATATGATATATTAACTAATAATCCAAACAAAATATAATAAATTGCTACTTAATTCTGAGACAGTCAAGCAAAACTAACTGTATTGCATTATTTTGAAAATGTGAATAATTTCTTTTTGAAATAATTAGTTTCTGGTTAGCTCCTAAGTGTAATGGTAAAAGCCAGAAAGTCATGAGTGCACATTCAGGAAATGTGATTAGCTGGTCATAAAGCATCTCAGTTCAATGGCAAAGGAAAAGCACTTTACAATTTCAAAGGTAGCAAAATAAGAAAAGAAAAATACTGAAGAGAATGAAGGAGAAATCATGACTTTTAAAACTCAAGAGGAGAAGGTAGAGGTGTAATGTAACACCTGTGCCAGGTAGGGCCAAGGACAGTAAGGAAGTGCCTTATTTTGCATGCTAAGGTGTACTCTTGGATAGCAGGTAATTAATAAGGAGGCAAAAAGTAGTTCTGTGCAACATTCTAGTAAATGCTGAGAAATCTTTGCTCTTTGAGGAAGCCAAAGCTGTCCTGCCTGTCTGCTTAATCAACCTGCTCCTCCAGCAACATTTGAAAGCGATCAAGTCCAACCACATTTCCACAGTCGGTTTTATCCATGCAGGAGGTTTCTCTCCTTGCCCATTCCCCCTGTTTCAAGGGGGTTTGGGCTACACTGACATGTTAGCACATACGGCAGCTTGGTTCCTGAGAAGAGATTCTTGGAAGAAATGCCTGAGAACCATGCACTGAGCACATAAAGGGTGCAGGGCATGGTGTCCTGCTTGGGAATCACCCGTGCACAGTTTCAGCTGTGACTCAGCTGTTCTGATTAAGCCAGCTCAGTTTTGTGTGTGGATGCTATTTTTTTTTTCAGTTCAGCCAGGGGAAAACTTGAAGGGCTGTAACCTGGGTTGAGCTAAAATAGTTCAATACGAAGTGTCAAGCTGGAGTTAAACAGGTGAGCAGGATTTACAGTGTGCAGCTGCTGTGCAGCCTGCTGTTAGACCCGTGGCAATTTCAGAGGGATCATATGATCAAATGCATTAGTTCCTTCTGGCAGGTACACAGAGAGACAACAGGATTGTTTGCTGGAGCCTCAAATCCAGGGAAATTTTGGTCTGTGGAGAATGCCCAAGGAGATTGGTTGCATCCTAAGGAAGATTTTAGCTGCCTGTAAAAAAAGGTGGCTAAAATCTATGGGGGATTGAGAAGTGGTCTAAAAAGAGAAAGTCTGGTCTGGTGTCTATTATGGTCTGGGTACCTGAAAATGTTGTCAGCATGATGTAGCTGTGGAGTAAAAATGGCTGTGTACAGACTATAGAGGATGGGAGAAAGCACCACCTCTCACCTACTCTCGTTTCTCCTCCTGCCCTTTCCTTCTCAATCCCTGCTGTAAATGAAATGTTTAATTTTGCCCATGTTAAGTGGGTGACAGGAGCAGGGTGGAGCAGAAGCCCTGCCCTGAAAGCATGTGTGAAGCAGACCATATGCTTGTGGGGGTGTGGGCGAGCATGTGGACCTGCTTCTCCAGGGAAGATTTAAGTGGGATGAAAGTGCAGTTTGTGGAGGATGCAGTTTTGGGATGTGATAATTCACTGCAAACCCCAGAATTGAGGTCAAGCTCAGCATCACCCTGTTTCTCAGCATCCCTCTGTTCTGGGTATATCAACCAAAGTGGTCAGTAATACAAGTTCAGACAAGCTGAAACCTCAGGGTCTGTCAGAGGGAAGAGCAGCAAAAGGAAGGTTTAGCAAATTGAGGGTTAGTCCCTGGTCTCTGCCTTGGATTCAGATTGAACCCTTGACAATCACAGCTACAAGTACATGACAGATACATTGCTGCAGTTAAGTCAGTGAAATGTCTTCCACCATTTTGTAAGGTCCATAAGGGAGGTGGGAGAAGGCAGGGTTAGTCTGGCTCCTGAAAGGAAGATGGCATTGATTTCTTAAAGAACACAAAATCCTTAGAATTCAAACACATTGTATTTTCACTTTCCAGTCCAGGATTAAAAGGAAAATAGCAACATAAGCCCTGGAAACATGATACTGAGGAAGAATTTTGTCTTTTTGCTCGCAGTCCCTCCCTCCCCCCAAAATACTTTTTAGTCCACAGGGCTTGATGGCAGTTCGGTCTCTGATTTTTAGGGTGCTGTTCCTTACTTTGGCCTTATACAAAGTTTTGGATGTGACAGAAATCAGATGAAGCATCTCCAGCAGCCAGAACAGGCTCCCATCACATCTGGACTTCGGTAGCTTTCAGAAAGCTGTCAGCTGTAATCTACTGCGTTGACATCTGTGTATGTGTTTTATATGTGTGTATACACATACGTATATGTATATAATTTTGAGCCTCACAAGTTGGAAACAGCAGAGGCACAAGTTCGTTGATCAGTTGGATGCTCACCTGCCACTGAAAACTTTGTGAGCAGGTAGTTACTTGTGGCTGTCACAATGACGTGAGTTTTTCTTCCTTTGTCTCTGAAAGAAGACAATTTGATGACTCTCCACAACAAAATACCTCTTCCTGGCATCTGCTGTACTTAGTTCCCACCCAGAGGGTTCTCTCTGGACAGCAGTGTCTCCCATCATGACTCCTCCAGGAGCTGCACTTCACATTTGGGATTGGATTCTTGAAAGTTATCTTCACCCTTCCACCCTCCCTCTGCTCATCTTCACATGTAGTTTGTAATAACTTTTATTTCGAATTCTAGACAAGACAACATCCTCTCTTGAGGGTTTCTAAGCTGACTGAGTGTTTTGGCTGGATGTCACTTTTTGGAGCACTGCTCTAATCTGAGACAAAAGTCTGATGGAGTTGCTCAGGTTCATTAGTTGTCAGAATATTATTGTAGCTCCTGACTAAGACAGTGGTCAAAACTGTCCATTTTGGATTTTAGACTGAAACATGACTTCCCAAACTTAGCCTTCCAAGGTTACAGCTGTCAGAGATGCTGTATTTCACGTGGCAGACAGAAGGTGTTGGCTCAAAGCTGCCCTTTGCACGTAGCAACTCCCCCCATCCCCTCCTGAGCAGCAGCTGAGGGCTTGGTGCTTCTTTGTGAACGTTGTAGGAATTAACTGACATGCCACAAGTGCTCTGCACATCCCAGTGTGCACAACTGGCCTTATGACATTTCAATACAAGGTGGTAGATGGTTATTTTCAGTCTACAAGCAAGAATTTATGTTGTTGGGTGTTTTGGGATGCCAAGTTTCTGAACACTTTTGTGCCTTAAACTTTACCCTTGCAAAGTATGACCTTTACAAGGGTGCAGATTGGAATAGGATTTTCTGTCCTTGAGATCTATCTCTTCCAGGACTCTTGGGAGTATTTTAGACACACTTACTGTTCTGGATTCTTTTAATTAAAAAAGGGTAGAGGGCTACCCATTAATTCCTTGCTAGTCTCTGTTGGCCTGCCCTATTTGATGTCCATTGTGCAGTAAGGTTGTACTATTTAAATTCATTCCTTGAACTGGTTCCTCTCCAAAAATGAGAATTATTTGGCTATTTTTTTTTGTGGTATCTTTAAAAAGAGGCATCTTGCAGCTCATTATTTTCTCTGAACAGGAAGGTTGCCCTCCATCTCTCCTCAGACTGTAAGGATGTATCTTTAGGCAAATGAGTGGCTTTCAGGCTAAAAGGTTGGGTGATTGGGTTAGTTTGGAGGGTTTTTTCCTCTCACCATTGCAAAAAAATGTGGAATAGATGTTGCTGTTACGAAGCAGATAATCTTCTTATATAGTTGCAAGTTCGTTGTGTTCTTTTTATAACAATTGAAAAAGCTGGAAAGGGGGGAAATGGTTGCAGCAGAAATAACAGGGAAAAGTTCACTGGTCAAAGTGCTGTTCCCACGGCATTTCCAGGTGTCAGAAGCTCGAGTGTTTCTAGAAGGCAGGGCGTGGGCCAGAGGAATCCTTGGAGCAGGTGCCCAGACTGAATCAAAGCACTGGGGAACTTCCTTTCACTCTTTGTCCTGCTTTGTAGGCAGAGGGTGAAGCCTGAGAGCTCAGGGTCAGCTGGCGGGTCGGGACATAGCTCAGCTCGTCCTCCCAGAAACTTCTGAACCTGCCAGCTGTTTCAACCACTGTTTAAGCCTCAACAAAAAGTTAATTGAGACCATTCAAGTTCCGGGAGGATCTGTGTTTGGAGAGGGAGACCCTGCTCAGTGCCCTGCTGACAGAAAGGCTGCGGGGTGGGCTGTGTGTTATATCCCAAAGAGTCCCCATTAAGGGGTAGGAATGAGAAGGAGGACTCCACGTGGCTGAGCTGCGAGAAGGGCTTCAGTCAGGTCTCATGCTTCACTGCAGGTGAGATAAGCCGGCTACAAACACAAAGCCAAAGGTAATCAGGCAGAGTTCTGCTTCCCACAGATCCTCTCATTCCATTTTTGCCTGGGTGTTCACATTTGCTTTTCCTGTTATACTCAGCAGTTGGGTGAATAAAAATGTAGGTAAACTCCTATTTCCCAGGGTAGAGAGTGAGAACAGTTAAAATCCTTATTTGTCAAGTAAGTAAACTCTGTGTGCCTCTGCTTAGCCTTTCCAGCCATTGCTTTCTGGTGTCTCTTCTAGGAGACTGTAAATTGATGTGCAGCCCAAAACATAGAAGATTTATGTTGTTGGGCTTTGTATTTGCTTAACTAACACAGTAATGAATAGGAGCTGTTAAGAGCTTCACTTCATTGAAATAAAAAACCTTATTTCTGTATTTTTCAGAGCAGAATTTGAGTTTCTTGCATAGTATACAACAGCCTAATATGTGATCTCAGACCATTGTGTGGTAATGGCTGGTTGTCACCTTTGAGTTTCCATGCTTTGTTGTGGATTTGTTGAGCACATCATTGGCCGTAAATTACGATATTGTATAATTGAGGAATGATGTCATACATTTGACAGCTGTCAGTCACGTGTTGTGTTTTTCAGACTGAATGACTCTGAATTATTAATGTTTCGGATGCAACAGAGCCTCTTTAATGCTTCATATGCAAGAGAGCTTTGTTAGAAAACTCTCAAAAATATAGCTACTGTCTCTCATATGGACCAACAGTGTGGCCATAATTAGCAGTGCCAAATTATTACTGCAAATGTGCTTCAGAAAGCCAGTCCCATGTAAGTGCAGTTCCCAACTTAAAATACAGCGTAGCTGAGGTGTTCAGACAAGGGAAAAAACCCACCAGAATAACCCAACAGAAATCCCTCTGAGTTACATTTGGGATACTACAGCTGTGAGCTTCTGCTCAAGGAAAGTTATTGGAGTCTTTAATGCTTGCGGCAGATTTGTGCTGCCTTGAGTTTGAGCAGTTTTGAAGAAGCCCAAGATGGGGAGAAGGGAAAAGTGTCTGAAGCAGCCTTCCAAGTCTAACTAAATATTCCTGAGTGTTTTGCCAGTCAAAAGATGATTTTTTTCAGTAAGTCCACGTGTCTGTTATTTGGGTAACATCCTCCTAAACACCGATTTGAAAATAGAAACCCCTTCTTTCCATGGGGTTTTCGTGGGTTTGTCACTGTACAGAGCCTGTGGTGAGGAATGCCAGTGCTGAAGTTGTCTAAAAGCACAACTCGTTCCATTTGGTTCACTAACCCTCCAGTCCATGAAGTCAGTGAAGTAACTAACAGAAGTGTGCTCAGAGCTAAATTAGGAATAAGATCAGGGCATGAGAACAATTTTGGTTCCCAAAAAACATCTCAAAAAGTGCCTCCTTCCTATATAACTAATAGGAGATACCAGGATATCCATTGTAATCACAATTTCACTGGAAGCTCTATGTATGTGACATGTTGCTTCATAACATGATATATTAAAAAATTCAGAATTCACGGAAAAACCGCTTTGATTTTCTTGTACCATTTTTTTTCAAAACACCTCTGGATACTGAAATAGAGGCTTAGGACATGTAGATGCTAAAACTCTGAACCAAATGCTGGCAGTTTGAACTCCTTTGGGTTTAGAATTCCATTTCTTTAGAAAAGAGTTGTTTTCAGTCATGCTGAAAGTCAGAGGCACGTATTTGATAGAAAGAAAGTAGAAAATTCAAGCCTGCTGTAATTACATTTTGGGTGTTGCTGACATTTGACAAGTTTGCCTATTGCAGATTAATGGCAAAGGTAAAGAGTCAAAGAAGAGCAGATGAAACAGGGACAGAAAACTGCCTCAGAAAAGGAGGCAAAAGGTTACCCATAAAAAAAAAAAAAGAAAGAAACAGAAAACCTTTTCAAATGGGGGAAAAGCTCCAAATTTTGATGAACGAACTGCCAAAGTTTCAGGAGTTCACGTTGCTGAACATGCCGGGGTTGGGAATGCACGTGGGAACTCTCCATTGTGTTTGCACCTACAGCCCTCTTAGAAATCTTGTGAAAACAAGTTTCCTCATGATGTTTCGATACCTCTGTGTCTGGCAGCGATCCAGCAGCAGGAACACCAAGGGAGCAATAGGAACATATGTTGTCTGTGTGCCTGTGTTTGGTCCTTCCAAGATTTTCAGCTTGCTTCACGTTTTTGGGGATCACCTGGCACTTGCCAGTGGAACACGAGTCTTTTCAGGATGCATTGGTATTGCAGCTTTATAATTAAACCTCTTTCACAGAATATATTAATTATTTGTCCTAGGAAAAGGAAATGCTTCAGAGAAATATATAGTTCTGTTAAAAAGAGGGGTTCCTTCCTCTTTTTTGATAGCTATTGTTTTATTTATCACACAGTGTCCATCCTTTGCACAGAGCATGGGCTGCCAGCTCCCATTCCTGTGTGGAAGTGAAAGGACCCTGTGTGTGTAAAAGGCCTGAAGTCTCTGTCCATATTCCCAGAGAGAGGGGAAAAGTCACAGAAATAGTATTTTCATCCAGCACCCAGTTCTGTGGGAGAGGGGTGAGGTGGTCTGAGTCAAGAACTCCCTCTTCCTACTGTTTATTTCTCAGGACAGACGCATGTCCTACATGAAGATATATAAGGTACTTTTAAATGTATTGTGTGGAAGGTGTATAAACTGGTATGAAAAGGGAGGAAGAGGAAATACAAAGCCTCAGTTAAAGCAGTTTCACGCTTACGAGTTTGTGCTGTCAAGTGGTAAATGTTGTTAAATGTAAACAAAGCAGACTCTCTAATTATAATTTTGCTAATCTAGATAGAAATAGTTGATCCCAGTCCCTGAGAAAGGCTGAATAGATCAGTAGTGAGATTTCTCATCACCACAACTTAGGAGGATGATGATGATGATGATTATTATTATTATTACACAATATTCCATAGTAGCTGGCTGAGGTAGAGCTCATAACAGACCCATTCACTAGCAGGGTGATCAAATAAGTCTGGGGACTCAATATCCTAACTTCTTTATTTAAAAAGTCCATTTATTTCATCATGAGCATCTCTCCGCATTCAGCTTGAGTAAGGCAGCCTTGCAGGAGTTGGGAAAGTCAAATGGAAGCAAAGGAGGATTATGTGGCAGAGATGGAGAAGTTTTCAGATGGATATAGAAGACAAAGGAGAACACAGTTTTAATTTCCATCTTGGAAACAAACCCCTGGTGTTCCCAAGGACGTGTCCCTCCTTCACAGCGTTTCCTATTCAGCAAGAGACAAACAATCCCTTCCTGTGGTGTTATTGGGGCGAGTGATCATGAAGGACCAGCTGTTGCCCAGAGGGAGAGCTGGAGATGCCCAGGTTGTCCTGCTGATGTGGCTGGTCAGAGCACCAGCTGTCAGACATGAGCAGGGGCTGGGAATTGATTGTAGGACTCCTTCCTGCCACAGCTCAGGGTCTCCCACCGTGTGTGCATTAGGCTGAATGTGTCCCAGCGTCCCGAGTAGCGAGTGTGAAGTGACAGCATCCTCGGGTCTCCTGGGAGCAAGGAACACAACATGAATGAATGCAATGGAAGTGTAACTTCCTTTCTTCCTCTGGGATGCTGGGGACAAGGCTTCTGGTGTTCATGGGCAGAATATTACAGCAGCAAGGCAGCAGAGATTTGTAAGGCTGAAACCTGAGACACACTGAAAGTGAAGCCAGATTTCATGGGAGTTCGAATGTCACTGCTCAGGCAAAATGGGATTTTTCTAAAATTTATCGAGGGCTCATCAAATACTTATCACTTCGGTCTAACTGAAGGCTTTTGAAAAATAAGTTGGACGAAAAGCTAGAAGCAAAAAAAGTCAAGAGTAAATAGAGAATTAAGGATCATCATTTTTCACAGGAGTATCATTGGATCATTTGTTGGAAATGCAATTGAAGTAAAGGATAATATGTTCATTGGAAAGGCGGCTGCCTTTATTTTTGGGTTAGAAAGCAATAGTGGACATTGTGATGGATGAGGAACAGTGACCTGGGAAGATGAGAGGACATATGTTTCATAGAAATCACCTTTTCTTTGCCAAAATTTTTGATCTTGTAAAATTCCAAGCTACTTAACTTGAAAACTGGGGATTAGAGGAGTAATTACAAATTCCTAATTCACAGTACACAGTGATACCCTCTGCCCTATTTGAGAGAGGGGACTGTTTGTAGGAATTGTTTACTGTCTTTTAGTATTTCATGAGATGTTTCTTATTAAGAAAACTTACTTTGAAATGCAGATTATTTAGAGAATAACGTCCCCTGAACATTCAGCAGATTTACCTCCAGCTCAGTGTATTTCCCCATTTCTCTCAATTTCATCTCAACAACAGTAAGTTCATCAGCATTTAAAGATAGGAGAGATAATTTTTTTAAAATGGTACAGATAGCAAGAGCTCTGTACAATGGCTATTCTGTGCAAACAACATACATTTAGCACTAGAGTATATATTTAAAAGGACACACTGAGATTCTTCTGTGCTGTCTATACCGGAGGAAACTGAAACTGAAGGGCATGTCAGAATGGATAATGTAAAGGGAAGATGGTGGTAATTAATGCTTGTGGCAAGAAAGGTGCTAAGCTGAGGAATTTAAGCAAAAATATTGCGATCTTATTTTGTTCTAGGCAGATAGGAAGCTGAAATATACGAATGATACCTTTGAAATGCCATTCAAAGCTATTTATTTTGTACAATGTCTGTCTATCAGGCAAAATCATCTCATAATGCTTTGGACTATGGGAGTGTATGTTAGCAAATAAATTTTGTTAGCATCAGGAAGATAGATCTCATTCATTATCTAGACAAATATAAATGAAGCTTGATGTTAACTGAATTCATTTCTATACAGAATCTGTTTTTTAAAATGTACTTTTGATTTATTTTTCCAAACTCGTTTTTTCTTAACCAGCTTCAAGAGTGTCAGTAATGGGTTTGTAGAATGTTTTGCGTGTTCTGAGCGCTTTACCTTGGTGTGTAGCACAGCACCTACCCCAGGTGAGTGAGCTCAGCCTGCAGTGAGGTGTCCAGCCTTGCTCGGTGCTGTGTCAGCTGGCTCCTCTGGGGCTGGTTTGGCTTGCAGAGGAGGAGCAGGAGCTCCCTGCATCCCTGTTGGGGAGAGGGGTGATGGTGACCTGCTGGCTGACCTGCAGCACGTCAGAACTCCCTGTAAGGCCCTTTATGCATCTTTGCATGGGGACCCTGGACCAATTGACATCTCTCCCAGGGTCAGAGGTTAATTCCAGCTGGCAGTCCTTTGCTTCTCCAGAGGTCACAGCATAGCAAAGAAATTGGTGCTCTCTCTTTCTTGCTGCCTTTCATCCAGGCCGCTTCCATCCTGATGGATCCCGTGTGGGGAAGCTCAGCTTTGTTGAGCTGTGCCCAGACAGGCACACCCTGCTTCACACAGGAGTCCCTGCTAAAGCTGCTCCTGATTGCAGTGGAAAAAACACAGAGCCCAGAATTTCATAGCGTTTTAGAATCAACACCCTGCAATTGATAAGGCAACATTTAGGATATTTTAGCTGACAGATTAAATTGCAGTGTAAAGCAAACTGGGTAGTTCTTAGACTGATTTACCCTTCACCAGCAGAGCCCATTAATTCATGTTGGATCCAAGATGTTGCAGCTGTGAGGTACCCACTGAAGGAGATTTTATCATCTTGTGCTGTTTAGTGTTGTCACTCTCCTTGTTCTCAGCAGAACCTGAGTTGCTTAAGATTTGAGTTAGGTGTAGCAGTAGTAGAAGCATGAGCTTAGCAACTGTATTTACAGGTATCACACCTTCACAGGTTTCGGTTGTCACTGTGTTTTAGGTACCCTCATAAAACAGGAGCCAAGACAAATCCTGCTAGAAGAAAATGCACAGCAAAGCTGATCTATGTCTTCTTCCCTGGGTGGTTTCTAATGGCTATGTCAGATACCTCCATCGAAGGTGATTGCACATCCCCTTTAAAAGAGCTGTACAAGAGGGACTCTACTCAGTGGTTCTGTTGTTTTCTATGCCTGGTTAGGAGGAGGGTGCTTCATTCCATTCTTTTCAGCAAAGGACTTAAAATAGTTTTCATCAGTGGCCAGGGGTGGGATGTAGCATCTGCTTAGCAGTTCAGGAGACACTGAAGTGCTTCAATGCCAATTCATTGCCTGATCCCAATAGCCCTAAAAACCTGTATGGATTTCCAAGGACATTTGATACCAGATGTATTTATCTAAAAACAAAATGTAAGCCAGCTGTAATAGGGCTGAAAGAGATCGGTGATGGAAAAGAATACTGTGTGGAGGGGTTTTTAAGTTAAAATTATAATAAAACAAGGCAGAGGTTCCCTCAATTGCTTAAAATTGTGGTGCTAAACCCTTCCTATTCTTGTAAAATTCCTAACAAGGCACAAATGTTTCATAGGAGCAGGGAGGTTTTTCTACAAACATTTAATCTGGTTGTAGTTTGTTACTAGTGCTTTCTAATGCTTTCAGCACTTTCAGCCTTTCAGCTTGTCTGCAGAGGACCCACAACAAAGTTTGTCTTCTGCCCAACTTACGGAGTGACTTACTGACTGCTTCTTAAAAATTTGTAATCAGCAACTTTTTTGTAAGAAGCGTTTCATGTTTCAAATAAATCAGTCCCTGAAACAAGCTCTGATATCTCTCAGGCATGCTTTCTTCATGACAGTGAGGATCAGCTGTGGTTTGCATTGCTTTGAACTCTTACTTTGATAAAATTTCATTCAGCATTTATCATTCTTCCATCCGAGTCATGTTACTTTTTAATCTAGATTTTTAATATTACTTAAATGTTAAGATCCATCTAAATAACGTCAATTACTTCATCTGTAAAACAGGAAAGAAAATTTTCTGGTGTTTTTCTCATATTAATGTTCATTTTTGTAATATTTGTGATAAATTTTGAACTTGGAGTCACTTTAGATCTTTTCATCTACTGTCTTTGGTGAAGAGATGCAGGAATACTGTTAAAGGCTGATGATAGTCCTTTTTAGTGTCCAGAGGATTTGTTTTGGTTAGGGTAGAGGAAGATTAATTCTGGGAGAGATTCAGAGCCCTTTGAGTTAAGTTCCTTCCTTGGCATCTCCCTGTGAGGAAGGAGCTGCTCTGTCCCATGGCTGTATCAGCGTCTTCATCTTCCGAGCATCTCCTGTCTTATGTGCTTGTAGAGCATCCAAGCAAAGACTCAAATCCTCTCTGGGGCATTCAGTATCATTAAGTATTAAATCATCTTAAACATGCAGAAGCCACAACAGTTGTGATATATTAAGACAAAGGGGGAAATACCTTTTTCCACTTGCCAATAAAGGCATATGGAGTGCCTGTATGAAATAGTGGAGCAATGTACTGGACCACAAGGTGTATCAGAGGAATCAACATTCCCACCTATTCCTGTGTACTCCTTGAGTTTGATGGGAGCAATTGGCTTCAGAGGTTCTCAGGACCTGAAACTGTGCTTTATGAGAGCAGATTCTGACTTCAGCTGTTCAGAATGGGGCACTTCTTCAAAACAGCCAGATTAAAACATAATCTAGTGTGGTAATACTGCAGTGTTGCACTTAAATAAATCAGCTCGAATGCTTCTCCTATTGATGTCAGTTGCGATGTAAGAGTGGAATATTATTTATAAAGAACACTCCTAATATGCCATAGCATGCTTTATATAGTCATTTTAATAGATACTGTTATTGCTGCTACTGTGTTGTTCTGTGAGTAACCTCTCTGAAACTATCCAGAGTCAATTTTACATTTTGAGAAATAAACCCATTCCTTTTATTGCAGCTGACAGAGTGCTCTGTTTTAAGCCTCACTTAAACAGAACTCTTGTAACCCACCTGCAACAAATAGTGTCTGCTTCCATACATGAGTACGGATTTGGGCAGCTGGAACAGGATGTAGGTGCTTCATTTAGGTCACCAGTGCAGATCTACATTGTTTTTTGAAGGACTCAAAGTCTCATGGACTATATTTAATATTTTGCACTGTGCTCTGCTAGAGCCTGTGCAGTTTGCAGGGAGCAGGGTTTCAACCAGAACAGCTTGTTACCATTTTGCAAATGCTGGACTCAGATGTTGGTAAAGTGGAACCTCATAGGTTCGTTGCAGTCCCAGCTGGACATCTGTTCCCATCATGGAGCTGCCATCCCGGCTGCCGCCACAGCCAGTGTCAGGGAAGGGGAATGGCAGCAGAGAGGCACTGGCAGTGCTGGGAGAAAGCTTGGACAGTGCCTGCCCTGTGCTGTGGTTTGACCCAGCTATTGATACGTGTTCTTGAGGTTCAGGAGCTCAGAGAGGTGAAAAATTAAAAAAATCAATAACTTGGCTTGTGAAAGCAGACTTCCATAACTTTCTCACGATTCAGGTTGGAATTAGGAAGTCATCACTTTGGAGGCTGGATTAGTGTGGTGTATCAGAAATGCCCCCTCAGTTTTCCTTTCTCTGTCACGATTCCAGTGCTGAATTGTCAAGCAGCTTTTTTTTGCTTCCCTCCCAGGGCTGCATGCATTAAAAAAAATACTGAACACCAATTAATTTGTCTAATTTACATGAAAAAGTGCAGAAGATGTCTTTTTTCCATAATTAACTATATTTTGCAATTCATTAAAATTCTGCAGCCCTTCACATAATGGAACCCTATTCACTACATAGGAGATAAGTGCTTAATTCCGAAAGGGGCAGACGGAGAAGGCAGAAAGGAAGTGGAGGAGGGCAAGATTAGCATTTTCTGTATTAGTTATGCATATTCATGAGGAAAAATGAAGTCCTGCCAATTCACGTTGTCCTTAAGTTTATTTTGTGGGAGTGTTCACAACGCTTACCTCAACAAATGGCTCATGTGGCTTTTTCCTGGTTTTAATTGAGCAGGAACATGGTGTCAGGCTTTTCAGCCAACCCGGAGTACGTGTGGCATCCGAGGAGCAGACGGAGGTTGGGTGTCAGGGCACAGCCTGCCCCCCAGTGCCCTTTTTCCATGTGGTACCACCATCCAGAGGAAACAGGGAGGGCAGCTTGGGAGCCTGGAACCTCCCAGTGGACCCCACCTCCCTCAAAGCGCTGCTTAATTATTAGCTGCTTGGAAACCTCTTTTCTTCATAGTGCAACAAGCTACAAGAAACACAGGAGTTGAATGACTGTCCCTAACACCCTGTATCTGTACTTTCATTTGCACAACGAATTAGTAGATTTAGACTCAATAATAAGTGCTTACTCATTTTTCTCACTGCCCTTGCCGTGGTCTTTGGGATTAGATCAGCTCATCATGCAGCCTGGGGCCTTTTCATCCAGCAGCAGCAGCAGCATCCCCTTTCCCTCACAATCAGCAGCTGGGTGAGCCCTGACAGCTGGCCATGACCAAAGTTTGACCAGAATTCTGCTCTTCATCCATATCCTGGCTCTGCCTCTCTCTCAGATTTCCCATTAAGGGATTTTTTAAATTTTTCCTCGATAAATTAGCTCTGTTGTCAGATGAGCCTCCAGCGTTGGTTGTAATCCTGTTCCCACTGGGATGTTGCTTGTTACTGCCACGTTGGCAGAATGGTTTTCCTCACCCTGGCAGGCCTGTCTCTGGTGGCGTTGAGCACCTATTCTGGTGCCCCAGGGTCTCCAGAGCAGTTTATAAGCAGCACAAGATTAAATTATGCTTAATGGATATGGATAGTATTTGATGAAAACAGTGTAGCTGTTTACATGCTTTACATGGTTTATATCTGTGTTTGAAAGAAAATGCCAGTTCAAAAGTCCAAGTGATATGAAAGACAGAAAATAGTTGTTTTAATGACAGCACTGATGATATTAATCAGCATTAGCTTAAAGCTATGCTGCACAAAATGCTAATATCTAATGCTGGAGTTCAAACACTGGACTATGTTTCCAAAAGTTGTCTTAATTACTCATTTCTGTAATTTTCTACAGGGTATTTAGTTAGCATTTCACTTTTCAGAATATGTTGACCTGCAAATCATGGGGGTTTTTTAATTCTTCCTATATTTTGTTCATTTATATCTGTGTGTGCTTACGTATGTGTATATATTATATACCTGTGGAGATGATGGCTGGAATAAGGGGAACATGAAAGGAAGAGGAAAAATCAGAGAGGGGAAATGAAATCCAGAAAGCTTCAGCCAGGTGTAAATGGCAAAGTATTTATATGCCTTCAGCTGGCTTTGGTGCAGGGGGAGTCTTCAAATCTGGCAGGGGAGAGGGAGTTCCTTTTGACCAAGTCACCCCATTTCCTTTGGCTGCTCCATGCATTTCCCCTCACATCTGTTTTATTTCATCTGGAGACCAGGAGGAGAGCCAGTGCCATAGACACAACTTCGGGAGCCGCTGATCTAATTGAGTTCTCTTTTTATTTTGTTCCCCTGACTCTAAGGTTTCTGAATGCCAAAACTTGAAGCAGTAACGTAAAAAAGAAATTAAATTTGAAACAATTCTGCTTTTTCTAGAAGCTTACATGTTCAGATTATCACCTCAAAATAAATCATAAAGCTGCTTGTTACCATCTACCCCCCAACTTGTGCAGGCACGATCACACTAATACAAAATGCTGCACTTTAAAACATCCCTGGAGGCCACTGGGTTCAGAAGGATCAATACACAACTGGGAAGGAGCCTGATCTCTACAAAGTTATGATCTGGAAATTAGAAATTTCCTAAGGAGCAGTAATGCATGGCCAGCACAGTAATTAGAAGCAGGAGGTTGTAGCCTGGGTCTCGCTCCCAGCAGCAGCCAGGGCTGCAAACCCATGTGTCCCACTGCATCCCTGCACCTCCCTGGGCAGGCCCTGCCAGGAGACAGCGTGACGGATGTGTCACTGTGCTCTGATCCCCCGAGATCCAGCACACCCTGGGAGTGTCAGCAGTGCCTCTCTGACTCACGCTGGTGGTACCAGCTGGGTCCAGTGCAGTGTGTCCCAAATGGCCGGTGCAGGTTGTTGCCACCTCGTGCAGATTGCTCAGAGCAGGCAGACTGGCTCACCTGGCACGCTGGTGCTGCTTTTAGACCTGCAAAGTACTGTGTATTGCTGGGTTGATTTTGTCCTTTTCTTCATAAACATAATTTGGGGGCTTTTCATCACCTTTTTTTTGTTGGTGGTGTTTGGGGTTTTTTTCATGATGCACAAACTTTTGGGATGTAATTCCTAAACTGAAAATTTGGAGACGATGTGAACAGTGGTAGTGTGGTCCTGGATGTCACTGTTCTTGTTTAACTTGTGCTCGCTCAGCTGGTTAATGGGTGGAGTTCCCTATAAGCACGCTGAAAATCAAATTATCCAGTCAATTTTGGTTGGCAGCACTGTAAGTGAGAAGGACAGAATTTTGTATTTCAGAAAATTAGGTTCAGTCCTACCACCATGGCTGTGCTTGAACAAGTTACCTGTTTTCTGGCTCTCAGGTGAAAAATAGTGTCCCTTAATCTAATAGGTGCATTGACAGAAAAACCTCCCAGGAATCAGGAGAGGCGAATGCTCTGCACTGGTGGAGCTGTGCCATCACCTGAGACAGGCTGTAGTACCACAGCACCTAAACTACAGAACACACTAACACTAAAGCACTATTTCCCTTGCATTGAGGCAGTTGTTTGCCCTCCTTTTAGAGCAAATTTATTCTCTCCCTGCGTATATCCAGTTATTCTTCTCAGGAATAAGGGAGGATATGGGGGACAGACTCAGACACTTTGTTCTGCTGCTTCAGTGCCTTCCTTGGCCAGAAGCTGGCAACAGGGAATACCCGAAAGGTGACCACTCCCCATCTCTGCAGGGCAACGAGGCAAAGCAGAGTGACAAGGAATTAAGGCCTTTGCTTTTCTTTTACTCCTTATACAACCAAAGAAAAGTCATGACCCCTGTGGAGCTGGAAGCCACAGCTAGTAGAAGGTGAAGGTGCACTTAAGAGAAGTAATCCATCTTCAAATGATACCATGGCTTCCAGCAGTGGGAGCAGCTCTGCCATCAGGATCACAGATCTAAACTTCCAGAGACTGCCCCGTGTTCTGCTAAACCAAAGGCTGAATGTTTGGAGCACTCAGAACAGAGAGAGCACATAGATGGAAAGAGCCAAGCATATGAAGGAGATGAAGATGTGTCATCTGCTTCCCACTGAGGAGAGGCCAGAGTGACCTGCAGAGGAGGGGTGGCTGCCAGTAAAAGCAATGAGGTAGCAGGGGTGAACCTTCCCAAGAGCAGGTTGGGGCAGCATCCCCAGGTCTGGGCTGTACTGCAGCTCCTGTTCATTTCCCAGAGCACAGGGAGGCAGATCTGTTTGGTGCTCACTGGTTAGCTTGATCATGAAATATTAAATGGATATTGACTTGGATTGAGGAGTGCATCAAGATTTATTGAGCTAAGACTTAAATACTGACTGAGACAAAACCAAGCTAATACTTGCTGCAGGGGACCATTTGACCACTGTGACATTTGGTACATGTATTGCTGCTTTCGTTTTGTGTATCTTCAGTTAAGTGTCTGAAGAACACTTTAAGGGCAGAAGGTACATACATATTTTATATGTAAAAAGTAAGGATTTGTAAAGAAAAAAAAAAGAGGTGGGGGTAGGATGAACACTGTAGTTAGGAGAAGAAATGCAGCAGTCACTGCTGCTTGAAAAAATCACAGATGTGATAATAGTGAGCACAGAAAGAGACCCTTGTAACCATCTCTTCTAAGCTGGAGAATAGCCAAGAAACTTTCTGCATCTGTGTGGGACAGAACAGTGCTCACACCAGATTTCAAGACCTCAGATGATAAATCTATTGGGGATGCCCCTGCTGCCCCACTGTAAGTCACTGCAGTGGCCACGGAGTGCAGTGTGTGGAGGAAGCCAGGGAGCACAGGGGAGAAGCCAGGACTTCATGAATACCTCATCAAGCACCGCTGGTTGTGCTGGATTGAGAAGATTGTGGCAGAACTTCCACAGCAAGGAGCTAAACTGATCTCCCCTGCATGCCGTGGATGTTGAGCTTATCAGTCTAGTAAATTAGAGCATTATTAGGGGAGTGATTACACGTGTTTCTATTTAGTTTTCATTCCATTCCCAGCCAGGGTAATTGCATGTTCCTGAAAACATTGTAAAACGCTTTTGAAAGGAGAGGAGTACGTTTTATTTGTATTGGTTTTTCCAGGGATTTAATATTGCTAATAAGAGTGAGATGCTCCAGAGTTCCATATAAGAAGCTCATGTGAAGCTCATATATGAATACAAGTATTTATCTACAGGGAGAGATTGTTCTTCATTAGGTCCTGTATGATATTACATAGGACTCCCTGTCCTGGATGATGAATTCAAGGGTCTGTGTTCTCTCAGATTTGCTTAATATCCTGATGATTTATAATACAAATGTTCTTGTCATAGAGTGGTTTGGGTTGAAAGGTATCTTAAAGATCATCTCATTCTTGATTTGGGATTTTGTTCGTTGCCATAGATTTTTGTTGTTCTGCTGTTTGTTGCACCTTCATTTAAGTATTTTGTTCAGGTTGGTGTCCTGGTGACATCTCTATCTGCCACAATTAACATGTATTATTTTCAGAAAAAAGCTGCATTTATGGTGTTCTAATGTAGCTATAACGGGATTTTACCTAACAAAATGCAGCTGAGGCCATGGATCTGCATTTCTAGCCCTAGCTACTTAGTATGCATTAAGGTCACATGCCAGCATGTCGTTAAATTTAAACACTCTTACTGCCTGTCCAAAAATGTAAGATAACTTTTGTGCTGATAAACGTGGTTTATATTAGTGACAACAAATGACTTCCCATTTAGCTCACATCCCAAATGTGAAACTGCTGTACCTTTTACAGCAGTATCTCCATAGGAAGAGGGTGTCAGCATTTCCCTTCCAGCCTCCCCTCACTGAGCAGCTCAGAATTCAACTGTAAAATCTCATTCAAAGCAGAAACTAAATGGACCAGGTGTTAACACAGTTTGAGGGGGTTACTCCTCATCAGCTGTTCCATTTTAGTGCAGCAGCTTTTTGCCTGAAATGTGACTTCCATTTCTGCAGACAGTGATAAAAACAACAGCTTCTTTTTGTGAGCCTTCAAAAGCCAGTGCGGGGCCTGCTGGAGTCACCAAGCACCAATGTTCATCCTTAATCTGCTTTCACTGAGCTGACCCTTGGGGGGGGGGTTCCCAATATCTGACTTGTTTTGGATGAACTTTTTATGGTGGCATAGGGGCTACTCAGTTCTGAGTCTGAGGGATGAAGAGAATCAGAGGTCTTTGCTTCACATGCTTCCTCCTACTCCCTGATCCCATCTTCTCCCCCTAGTCCTGCATGCCCTGCTCTCATGTCTGTGAGAGCTTCGACCTGTGTAGGTGGGGTGTGGGGTTGTGCCCCCCAAAATGCTGTGCTGGGCAGAAGAGGGCAAAGGGGAAGAGGCAGGTTCGTGAAGGATTGCTGCTCCTAGCCCTGACAGAGTGCTCTAAGTGCCTTGGATGCATCCCAAAAAGAGGTGGTTTATACAACCCCAGGGCTTAGGACCCCAAGTTCAGAGGCATCTGCTTGTCTTGAAAGACCTTAGAAAAATGTAGCTCCAGTAACTTTGAGTCCTTGCTCATTCTGCACACGTGGTTCAGGTTGTACGTGTTCCCAAGTGCTTTGCTGCTGCAACAAGTTTAGCATCATTTTGTACACTCTCGAGGGCAGGAAACCTCATTTCCTCTATTTCCTGCAGCTTTGTGCATATTTATGGATAAACAGTTAATGATTCATAAGATGAGCCACTTTGCCTCTCTTGGAAATATAATTACCTATTTTGATAATGAAAATAATCCAATAAATTATATTTCATGTTGAAAGAAAGAGAATTCCTCCTGCTGCCATCCCTTTATCTCAGGTGTGCTCAGTAATTGCAACTGGGAAGAATTTGCCTTAGGAACATTTCCCATAAATCTAATTAAAATAGGCTTGTATCTTCTTTTGAAGCGGTAACTCAACAATGCACATAGCATAAGCACCATATGTCAGATAGCACAAATCCTCTGGAAGTTTAAGATGGAAAAGAAAGCTGAGCAGCAGAAATGAAACCCCTTAATGTCTCTTGGAAAAGGCATCATCTTACAGGACAGTGCAGTAAGTGGACAGTTTGCAGCATAATTGCAAATCAGTGTGGTAAGCTCTGAGACGCAGAAATGCTCCTCTCAGCACCATTGATCCAGCCTAACAGTGCTGGTTCTCAGCACAATTAAGCCATAAACTGGACTGTACTCTGCATGTTTGAACCTGCCTTCAGCTTGTCCTGGCTGACAGCACACAGGTGCAGAGCAGCTGAGTAGTGGGAAATTCCTAACCACTTATCCCATTACCTCTGCTGCTCCATGAAGTCCTTAGCAAGGAGGCATTTTCTGCGGAGAGGAGGAAGAAAGCTTTCAGTCTTGCTTAATACTGTATTTTGCACTTAGTATTGAAGTCTGACGAATGAGTGCTGATTTAGAATTCCTTTCCACTTCCTGCCACAGCTTGCTCCATAAATCAGATGGATATAGGACCTCAAATGGGATAAAGAGAAACAGGACTCAGGAGTCACATAATGATAGGCAATGGGGGAATAAGCATCACCGAATCTAGTGCTCATGTTTAATGTTTAGTTACATTCCAATGAAGTCTCATGGAAATAAAAAGTCATATTAATATGCAGTCAGCAGCTATGAAAGATGTCTCTTTAACTGTATCATAGTTAAAATTTTACTGGCAAAATACGATCAGTGTAAAACTTACCGAGTAGCTAAAGTTTCCCAGCAGTTTAAGTAACAACAAACCATAATCAAGAGGATACTGAACGATCTTAAATGAAGAGTGTGCTGGTTCTGCTTAAGAAATAATTTAGCACCTCAGAGGCTTAGGGTTAGTTTCAAAAAGTAGTCAATGCTTTCAGGCCCGAATTTCACACTCCCTGATAGAGCAGTCCTCTGGAAAATATAGAATGAAAATAAATGGTGTGTTGCTGTAAATAGAGATTGTCCTGAACGAAGCAGGAAATTCTGCAAAACGTTGAATGGGTATCTTTGCTCTGGAATAGGCTGGCTTTAAGAGCTCTGAAAGAGCTATCATTCTTTATTAAATGATTCCTGCAGATTATTTTTTTGCAAGGAATACTCTAACAATACTTTTTTATCCTATGGGGAAGGCAGCAGGTTTGTAGATGTGTAGAGATAGACCCTGTCACTGAATTCATATCAGAAAAGGAGTTGAACTGGGTCTCACTTCCATCTTAGTCTATCACTTCAGAAAGAATGAAGCCCCATGTTATTATGTCAGAGTCAAATGGAGAATCAGCTAAACTAATGGAGTGTTTTGTGCTTTGCCTGCCTCACTGAGAGACACCACGACCACCTTTCCCAGGGTGGGGTTGGCACTAGTGACACTGCTGAAATAACACCACCTTACTACTAAAGTATTAGTTGAGGTGCAAGGGAGGAAATCAGCCATGTGTGTATGCAGGGGGTTAAAACTTGAAAAATATGCACAGGAGAAGCAGAGGTGAGTAATTCAACATCTTTGCATAACAGCCTTGCACGAAGTGATATCCCTCCAGCTCTGGAATCCAGTGCTTTGGTTTTCTTGGATCAGGGCATTGGTTTCCTGAAGCTACATAGCTAGGGTGTAACTACTGCTAGCCTAAAACATCAGGATCAGTTCCTAAAATTAAAATCTCATGTGATTGAATAGATTAATTAATAATAAGGAGAGAGGAAAGCAACAAGATGGTAAAAGAAACCCTGTGTAATAGCATATAAAAATATTAAACCTTCTCGGTTGAGGAGTGTTGCGTGGTAATTGGCAAAACTGTATACAATATGATATTTATGTGCTTTCTCTTCCACCCTCTCTCTCTTTCATTCATCAAATTGCCTGTTCAGGCTTCAAATAAATAATTGTAATAAAAAAGCTAAGGCAGATCTGTGAAAACTGAATAAGCCTTTCAGACTCACAAAAGCATGAAGGGGTGGAATTTTTTCCCCTGAAAGGGCTAAACATTAAAATCATGAACAAATCATTTTGTCCAACTCGTGTGAGCTTCAAGCACACAGCTGCATGCATCCAGGGAAGTGACTTATCTTCAAAGAATATAGCCAGCCTGAGTGATGAAAATCAGCCTGCCAGCCTGCACACATTTACATGAGTGCTTACACTATCAGTCAGGCATTTCCTCTGCGCCCCTGGTTTTATTTAATGGGAGCTATCAAGGATTACAAATGGACAGTTTTCTTTGCATTTCCTCCCAGCTCTCAACTGTGTTCTCTGTGAGCAGGACACATCCAAGGCGCTCTCCCGGTCTCAGTGTGTGCTGACATCCCCTTAGTGGGGGCTCTTTGCAGGGTCAGCACGACCAAATATGAAGCCACGAGGCTTACAGGCTGTGAAGAACCCTGTGGGACGTGCCCTGGTGTGTGTGGGACATGGATATCCTCGTGGTGGTGGCAGTGGTGCTGCTGTGCTGCACAGGCTGTGCTCCAACAAGCCATGCCTGGCGAGGGTACATCCAGCTGGCCCTGCATCCCAGCCCACCTGGAGCTCTGTCCTGCTGTGCCAAACCTTCCCACTCAGAATAGTGGCCATGTGAAGACTAAGGGATGCAGAAGTGTGGTATGACAGACACACGTGCACGTATACACGTGTAGGTTTCTGAGAGCTGTATTATTCAAAAGCCGTATCAGAGATGTCAGACTCCATCCTGCCCTTCCCTCGTGGTCTTCAGCTCTACCCAGTATGTCCAGTCCATCCTGGTGTTAAGAGTCCCATGGTGGGAAGGGCAGACCTGATTGCTGGGAGAGCAGGACATTAATGAAGAGGCAGGGACACTCCAGCCACAGGCTGCTACAGTCCTGCTGTCATCCATCCTTCTGGAGCCTCACTGAGCTCTCTAGCCCCCATCTGGAGCCCCCTGAAGCTCTGTTACACCTCCTGGTCTATCCCGTGTCCCACAACACTCACCACCATGCTACAATTTAGCTCCTGCTGATGGACACAAGGATTGAGTGAAGTCCTTTACCCTTTGTCATTGGGAGGATGAATGCACTTTGGCTGGAGGGACAATGAGCAGTGTCAGGTTTGTGCCACTGCCACGTGTGGGGTACTAGGCTGGATGAATTCCTATCTCAAACTGTATGGCCATTTTTATGGCATGCTGATCATTTTGATCCTGAGCCAGGTATCCAGCAGTTCACTCTGGCTCTGAGGACTTGTACTACATTATCATACACTTTGAAATTCATGCAAGGAAGATGTCATATTGCAAGTATAAATGAAGAGGTGACAATTCTCTTTTGGAAGGTCACGTTGTGTGGGGCTGTGCTTTGTGTCTGGTAAGCCTCTAGCTCCAAAAGTTTGGGGTGTTTATTATTTTATGAAGAGCAGATGTTGTTTATCTCCTTTTCATGCTTGACACCTCCAAGATTCAAAATATTTTTTTTATTCTCTGCTTGGGACCAAAACCTAGTCCTGCCAAGGTGGCCTTGCACTGCCAAACAGCAGTGTGGGGGCTCTGTCGGGAAGCATGTTGCAGCGTGTCTGTGTAATTCCATGTTTCCTTGGTCCAGCCTTTTCTCCTGCAGTAGCATGGGGAGGCAAACAGTGCATTATAAACCTTGATGTGAATAGGAACAGAGTGCAAGGCCTGGACTGTGGTGCTTGAGGTCGACTGAGCCATTACCAAAGTTAGCTGGCATGGTCGTGGGCTTGTGGGAAGGAAGGGGAAAGGAGAGGAAATTTTGGGACCTGGGTAAGAAGTCCAGTGAATTTCTCTGAATTGTCTGACATGGTACTTGTAAGAGAAAAGGAAACAAATCCTGTTCTCTCTGCCAGAGGCACTCTGGACCTGCACAGAATGCAGGAATCCTGCTGCTGTCAGATGCCTGGGGGCAGGAGCCAGTGGTGTCCTGCGGCACTCAGGGATTAATGCTGCCAACGCGGTTCCACACGTGCAGAGATTAATGCTGCAATAAGAAAGCAAATGCTGGTGTAGGTAATTCAGTGAGCCATAACGTGCCTTTTGTCTTGTGTTATTGTCCCCTGAGAGCATTTCCTCCTTAACGTTGGCTTTTTTGTTTGCTGATTAACTCTCTTACCTGTCCGTGCTGTATGACTGGGGCACGTTTTTAGACAAGTATGCACAGTATGTTTCAGAATTGCTTAAGAGCTTGACTAAATCCTCCAAGAGCTTTACACAGCCAGTGAAATAATCTACTTAATTGTCCAAATAAATAAATCAGAACTTTGGTTTAGAGATTAAGAAAGTAAATGATAGGAAATAGTAGTACGTCTGTCTCTTTCTTTTTAGTGGGTTCTTGCCTCCCCCCCCCACCCCCCGCAGCTGTCTGTGCACAATATTCACTATAATACAGCTGTTATTCCAAGTTTATGTCATCCACTTTAATCTTTGGGCCTTGTCTAGAGTGCAGCAGTATCACTGCTTAGTGAGATGGCTTTAAAGCATGCTAGTGAGGAATGAGAGTGGGATTTGTTACCCCATCTTATTGGTTGGGTCTGCATTTCTCCGCAGTTGTAACCATGAGAACATAATTTGAGAATACTTCTGTCTTCATCCATCTAAACCTGCCTGGCATATCATTAGAGAATTTGGCCTTTGCTTTGCTGCTGGAGGGTAGGAGTCTCTGTTGAGGATGAAAGCTTCAATTTTAGCAAAAGTACTGACAGTGGAGAATTGTGGACAGAAGCCTGATTGCAGAGACACATCTGTAATGCTCCATCCACCTAATGATATTCAAGCTTTGTGGAATAGTTTGCTGAAAATGAGGTGGAACGTTTACTGACGTATCGCTGTGGTGCTAACCAGCCTGACATTCCTGGCTGATTAAAGGGTTAGAAAAAACATGTGAAGAGTTTTGAGCCATAATGGAAATGTGTTGCCCAAATGTTAAGAATATCCCCAGAAGGAAGTTACGAGAATTCCAGTGTATGTAGACAGTAAGTTGTGCTGCTTTATGTTGTTATAGGTACGTCATTTTGCATACGGAATGATCTTTCTCACATGCAGGCCACTGGCTGTGGTATTAATTTATTCTGGAGAAGTTGGAACTAAGAAGGAAACCATGCCTGAATGTGTTGCTAGAAAACATCAGTTGCCTTTGATGAAAAGAACTGAGTTAAACATAATGTGCTAAACTGTGAGAAACAAATCTGACGTCTCAATAGAGGAGTGAATGGTTTCCATTAAGCTTGCTAAATCTGTCTTTCTCAGAATACCCAATATAACCTCATACACTCCTGATTTTAACAGACTTTATTATACTCCACCTCAACTACATAAATATAAAGCTAAAATATCTGAAATATTTAACAGATGTGTAATAGTAGAGAGAGACCTCTACAACATACAGTGTGGGATTGGTACAAATTAAATAGTGATCATGGACTGTTAAATGCTGCTCTAGAAGTAGAGCATTATTCCTCACCTTGCATTGGCAGTTCTGGCACTTAAATGAGAAATAGAAAAACTCTTGACTAATGTGATCCGTGAAAACATGTAGCTTGAGAGTTGTTTGGTTCTGATCTTGCAAGCTGCACTAACTTCCAAAGAGTTAAACAAGATTAAACCATGTTCCCAGTATCAGGTACACCACAATTTAGAAGACACTAAGCAAAGAGAGTTGTAGTATAAAAAAAGTTACCAAAGGCAGCAACTCCAGATCAGCACCCCAAGTACTTCCACCCTTTCGTGTCTGAATAAAGGGACTGTATTCAGTGGGTGTGGGAAGCAGTCTGCAGGGCTGGAGGCTTTGCAGGCAGGGAGGGACGCAGAGTAAATAAAGTATCTGTGTGAGGTCAGGTAGAGGGGCAGAAACAACGCCAGAATGGTGTGAGAGGGGAACAGAGACATGAGCTTTGGGGAGCATGGCAGGGATGGGGTGAATGTCCAAGGGGAAGCCTTAGGGTGTATATGTGGATATGTATTACTCATCAGAAGGGTGTGGGAGAAGTGTAACAGGAGAAGGGAGATTTCATGAAAATTATAACAAAATATGGTTGCTTCAGTCACTCCTTCCTTATAAACAGTAAGGCCAAGTGAACAGTGACTTGTTCTGGCCGTTTATTTTAAGTGTTAGATTACTGCAGAGACAACACACAAGTATGATTTATTATTAATACAAAATAAACATTAATGAAAGTTTTCTGCTCCAAAGGTAGTCCCACCTGTGTTGTGAGATAAATTCTCATTTTTGATAGAAAACTAAGAAGAATCAGAGGGAGCAATCAATTATTACTGCATATTTCACTGTATCAAGACCATGTAGAGACATCTTAAAGATGGGAACTTTTGAAAGAGGCTACTAATGTAAAACATCCACTGTAGATCCAAAGGAAGAATATATAAAACATATGGATGTAGCCCATAGGAACACAGTTTATTTGGAGGTAATAAACTGCCTTTTTCTAGAAACTATTAGAATAGAGGATTTGTTGAAAGAAAACTCCTGGGCTCCTGGCTAATGAACAGAAAGGAGGTAAACAAAACATAATAGTAATATAGTAAAACACCACTGTTGCCATAGCTGTTTTCATTCTTTTGTTAATATTCTTTCATTTCTCATTCTTAAACATTTAAATATCAGTGGCTCTAATGTCTGGCAGAAGACAAAACATTTCTTCATTACAAGATAAAGAATAGCTCATCAGCAAAACACACCATGCTGAACACCTTCACAAAGAGATCTGAGAGGCACAACAGATTGCAGCAATTAAAAAGTCTCTCAAGCCCTTCAAAACACGGATATTTCAGCTGTTGTGCTTCATATTAATCCAAGCCTCCTTGAAGATAAAATTTGACAAGAAGGTCCTTCATTATGGTTCCATATTGCCATCTCTTTTAACAAAAAGCAGCTGAAGTGAATGAGAATCAGGATACCATCTATTTAAATAATCACAGTAAGATTTGCAATATGTGTTGTCATGATATAACTTACCTAGAGAATAACATGTCAGATGAAGTGGGATAAGAGGAAACATGATTTATAAAAACGGGCACAATTAACCAACATTCCCTTTATTAAAATTGCACTTTTTATGTCTGATGTACACACACACTGCACTGCTGACACGGTGAGAGCAGACTTAAAAGAAAGACCCAGCAGAGAAGAGAAAACAGAAAAAAACACCTACCATCTGTACAGCAATAAAAGAACAACAAGCAGGGGGATATCCTTTTAATTATTATGATTAATCATATTTATTACAGAAGGAATAAGGGAACAACTAAGAACACCCCTCTGTGCTGATAGTAAATCCAAGAGTAGGCTGTCCCTGCCGAGCGTGCAGTCATACAGGAGCCCAGGTAAAGCTCTGGGGAGTGTGACATAGAGCACAACAGAGAGCTTTATAGGGGAGGTAGATCTTAACCCGATTTTCACGATGGCTTTTTGCCCACTTTCCTACATAAAGAGGCTTGTAGCGCCGTCTTTGTGTCCCTGTGTGTGCTGGTGACCACCTCTCTGTGTTTAGCGCTGTAACAGCACAGGGAGGGCTCGGCACTGAGGAGAGGGGGGGGGTTTTTGAGAGATGATCTTGACTGAGATGAGCAGACCTTGCTTTGGTAGTCATTCAGGACATCAGAGTAATCGGAGTGAATAGCTGTCACCTGCCCCACGGCTTGCACACCAGCCAGAGAGGGGACAGAGGCAGCATTAGTGCTGCTGAGCCTTTCCAGCTGCCTGAGATTTCCCACCTGGGGGGTGCCCCCGCAGTTGCAATCCCAGCCTTTCCCTGCGAGTCTTACCTGCTTGACAGTAAGAAGCATGGCCTTGGCTTTGAAGTTAAACTAAAGATAGATTCCTGCTTTTTCATGCCTAATTAGGATCAGATGACCAAATACACAGCGGGGTTCTTGCTATACTTCATGTCACGTTTCAGCAGCTAAATATAGCTGTATTACCTCAGAAATACTTCAAAGACCCAGACCAAACAACTCCCTCAGATACAGCAGTCGTGACGGGGGTTCTTTAGGGACTCCTGTTCCTTTCCACTTCAGTTACAGCCTGCACTGGTGTGTGTGGCTCCTGCCAGAGCAGCCAGCATGCAGGACTTGGCACAGCCGTGTCCAGGGAGAGGATGCCAGAAGAGTAAATGCTTTGTAGTCTCTTTATGCTGTCTCTCCCTTGCATTCCGTGATTCATGGTTAGGAAAATGCCTGTGGCAGAATCAAGGCTATGTGATGTGATTGCTCAGGCATCGGGTGAGAAGACAAGGGCATGGGAGTCTGCCTTTGTTTGCTTGGATCATGCTTTATCATCACAAGTAATCACAACTCCCAGAGCTGTGGGGTGGGTGTAGAGCGAGTGAGGCTGCTCTGAGCTGCTGTGCCAGTGAGACACACCACAACTGCACCTCATCAGGAGAGAATGCAGTGTTTGCTGCCAGCTCTGAAATCCTTCTCTCTCACCCTTAGCTTATTGTTGTAAAGCAGCAGCTTATCCGTGTGTGTGTACTGGTACTTGCTGCTGTCTCAGGCCACAGTTAAGTGGGAGCAAAGCAGGACACTGGAACAAAATGCCAGCTCTTGATACTTACCTTGGCTTGCTCACAGGCAGCCAGAGCCAGCAGTGAGCCAGGGCAGGCAGAATATGAGCTTTGCTGGAGCCACCTTAATGGTCCCTGAGTAACATACCTGTGCATGACAATGTCAGAGCTCTTCCAGTCCACATTTATGCTCTAGAGTGCTGTATTGCTCACAAGCTCATCTAGGAGTTCTGGACGGTGGGGAAACTTACTGATGGTCAGTGGGGTTGGTTCTTCCTTGTTTCCACGGAGAACCCCTGCATAAAGGAAGATTCAGAGTGGTGCAGAAGCAGTGAGAGAGCAAAATGAAAAGGCAGGGAAGAGAAAGGTGAGATAGTTGAAAATGGTCCTCACAAGCCTTCAGTGTAGATCTGTTGGGCAGAGCTGCTGGGGTCCAGCAGGGGTCAACCTCCAGTGCAAGAAGAGCTTCTACATGTGAAAGCTAATAACACATTCAAGCAGAAGTGTCCAGGAATCCTCATGCTCAGCTGAATTGATGGTCATATTTAGGCAGGAACGAGGATTCTGTTCCATGGGAAGGCAAAAGCGAGAGGGGTGGGTCACAAGCAAGCAGTGAAGAGGAACTGGCAAGAAGGATTAAATACAAATGAAATGGGGAGCATCTTGCTGAGAAGGGGAAAACAGTATCAATAGAACATTTTCTTTTACACTGACTGTCTTACAGTGGTAGCTCTTAGCTGGGTTTTCACCTGTTCCAAACTAGGTCTTTGCAATAACAGAAGCCAGTGCCAGTCCAGAGCTCTCTCCTGTCTTTAGTAGAGCTGACATCTTTTCTTTGTTCCTTTTGAACACTGCTTTAAATTTAGGTAAGGTCTACAGAGCTGTACAGGAGCAGAATCTAATTTAGACCCTTCATTGGAGAAAATAGGATGATTGTTTTAATTAAATAAAAAATTAAATTTTTGGTGACATGAAGAATGGAATGGAGAAACTTCAGAAATCTCAGAAGATACTCAGTGAAAATTGTTCTAACTGATTAAGTGGGAACTTTGTCACTTGTACAGAAAACATTCAGAAATAATAAGTGTAAAATGTAAGTGCAAAACGTCAGGACAAATGTTGCATGTATGTGCTGAAACAGCTTAAATGAATCCTTCAGTGAAGTGCTGGGAGCACAAGTGTAGAGCCCTGTTCTGAACATTCCTGTCTTCTCCCTGGAAATATCAGTTCCTTTATGTAGTATGAATGAGAGAGGAAGACAGACTTTCAAAGCCATTTTACATCCCTGGTAAATGTGGGCCAGTTCCCAGCTCTGAATTACGGGGATATACAGCACAGGAGAATGTGGTTATCAATTCCCCTTGTGCACCAGGGAGAGAGCTTTTGATCTTTGTGATCAGATTATCTCGTTAGTGGCTCTCAAGAAGGCAGTAGGAGCAGATGATAGTCCAGGAAAACCAAGGCATTGACCTTTTTGCACTTACTGTGCCTGTTCCGAGCCTGAATAGAATTGAAACCCGTGAGGGGAAAAGCAGAGCTGCTGTCAGAGAAAGAGCTCCTGCTCTCCAGCAATTTTACCAGTGATCTGCCAAGGACGGGTGGTTGGTTGCCCTTACGTTGCATTTTAACCTGATTTCATACACAAACACAGCTTATGTAATGTGCTCTGCTGTGTCCCTGTCTCTCAGCCTTGCCACTCCCTCTGTACCTTTTTTTACCCTTTAGCCATTTTTAATCAAATTTAACAGATCCTGAGTTCTGTGAGGAGAGAGACTCAGTGATAAAAATACATTATTGTGAACTCACTCTTTGTGACGGCAGAGAACCTCCATGGAAGCCACCAGTGAAAAGAAAAGCCATAGGAAAAGCTGTAGGAAAAAAGCTCCAGTGGCAGCTGCTGCTTGCAGAAGTATCTTTTCTTTTTTCTTCTTCCCTTTTTAAATAAAAATGACTTAGCAAAACTATTCAATCATGTCCTCAGATGTTCCCATGAAACCATGGGAGTACAACATCTGGAAGGAGAGTATTTTCTTCTGTCGGACTCATGCAACATGAAGTGCATTTGTCTGTTCTGTTACAGGACCATGCTTTCCCAAACGAAAAAATCTGGTCTGGCCCTTCATGTGGAACAAACTGGAGCTGCTCCACAGAATTCAGTTTGCTGGTTCAGAGCAGCATAGGCTCCCATCCTTTTTTCTCCCTTTTCTCATCCTTTTCCTGTCTGTGTGGCACCTTCTAAGTGATACAACATATTTAGAAATCTGCTGGTATTCAAGATTTCAGGGAATTCTGGTGACCCTGAGACAGTGGGATTATTTTTATATGTGGGTTTGGGTTGCAGTGTTATTAAAGCTAGTTAGCTTATGTCATGACTAATTGGTGATTTAGCTCCCAACACTGGTACATGTTAAAAGTACAAATGATGACAAACACCATTATCCATCTTCTTACCATATTTTCTGTGCTTTATTCCATATTGTCTTTCAGTGCTCAGTTGCTGTGATTTAGTGTGGAGGAGACTAAGCAGATCACTGCTTCTGTCATGTTTTAACATGAAACATCAAATCCAAAGCCTGGGTCTGTTGAGCACTACCAAGTAATGAGAGACTTTGATTGCTCACAAGTCTTTCCAATGAAATGTCAAACTTTTCATACTATGAAAATGATGTTCACCAACATAGAGCTTGAAAACAGATAATTACCCAAGAACATGAAACAGAATTAACATGCACTGGAGCATGTCATGAACATTTCCCTCAGCAAATAACAAAGGTAATTGCTGTCTGAGTACAAAGCAAGGAGAAAGGTTGGCTCTGTTCCTTAGACAATTCAGATTGGCCACTGTTTACTCACTTAACCCATAAAAACATGCAGCCTATCGGAAGGGTGCCATTCCAGGGCTGATGGAGTGTGACCAGGCTCCTGATTGCAGGCACTTCTCATTTCACACTCCCCAAGCCTGATGAGATGGAAGGTCCTTGGCTATTATTAGACATCTAAACCCTGATGAGTCAGAGTTCTGAGTTAAAGAGCACATTTGTAAACCATGTTAAGCCCCAGCAATAATTAATACATTTTTTTGAGCCACATTTTGACTTCAAGCACAATTAAGAGCCTTCATTCTTAGCCTAGAAGAAAGAATGGAAATAATTTGCTATGTGGACACAATTTTCCCATATAGCAATCAGAGAAGCAAGACAAAAACCCACTTCTAATGGCTAATGGGGGTGGTTCTGGTTTGTGATTTTGATTTTACAAATCAATTTTCTAATATTAGAAACTAGTGGAGTGTAGAGATACAGGATGGAAGTCTGGAAGAGACCTGAAATACCACATATAGCTCATTGACACCACAGGCAACTCTATTGATTCAGGCAGGTGCAGCCCCCAGACGTGCACACGAGTCCAGAGGGGCTGCAGCCCACGCTCTCCACCCCACGGGCCACATCCCAAGCTCTGGTGGCACTGTCAGTCCGAGGAGCTGCTCTATCGAACAGACCCTGTCCCAAAAATGAACTATTTTGAAGGGTTGAAGGTCCTTTTTAAGCAACTCTTGCCTATTCTTCACTGATAATTATGTTTATGTTAGAGTTTAATTACAATTTGTAATAATTTTATTACAATTGTTTACCCTTTTTGGGTTTTTTTACTTTAACAAGCTGCGGAAAGCCTTCATGTAACACAACAGGTTTTTTAGCCATATGCTCTGTTTTCAAACTACACGTACTGCAATTTAAAAAGCAGATTTTATTTTTGGGGAAGACTGCACTATGCTAACTGTCTAAAGGAGAAATTCCTGCCTGTGGCAGGGACTAACCCGATGTCTATGTCTAAGTTACTGGATACCAGATCAGAAAGGTCTTCTTTAGTGCATCACATCATACCAAAACGTTAGAGCCCAACACCAAGACAAGACATCAAGGAGAGGGGTCTGTTTGCTTCCTTGCCCCAGCTGATGTACTAAATTCAAATCAGATTTTCTTAATTGCCTGTAAACATCTGTTGTGCTCGGTCAAAGCACATTGCTAACTAGAATAAGTCTTTTTGTTTAATTTGTGCTCACTTCACATCATTCACAATTAATACTTTCTGGGTGGCAGTTTACCCAAACTGTTACTATGAAGCTTTTGGTAATAGTGATAAATTTCTGTGGGTGCACACTCTCATTGCTGCTTCACAGTGTAATCAGTAAGTATGAGAACATATGTAGCTTGTGTAATTTAATTCAGTGGATATTAAGCTGATCCTGGTGCTGGCACTCTTCTAGAAACATGCTCACCTTTAATAAGCAGCTGAAAATCAGAAACCATAAACATCAGGAGTAGAAGCATTAATCCCACAGTATAACGAGGTGAATCTCTGAAAACCATCCTAGATTCCTGCTGAAATAATTCTATTACATTTGTAATCAGCCAAGAGAGCAGTAAGTGCTTTTAGCTTCTCTGCTGTGGAGTGTGGATCTGCACTGGACTATCCAGGGAATCGGAGGGAAACAGCCAGATTAGAGGAAGGACACAGAGGGGAAATGAAAAGTATTCAAAGGTAAGTGAAAGTGTGGATTCTTAGGTATCCAGTGTCTCATCTGGCAATAAAAATATAAGGAAGAGGGTAAGGAGTCAATCTGCATAAACCAGGAGAACAAAAACTGATCACAGGTAGAGACAGACTTAGCAAATACAAAGCCTCAAGGACAGAGGATTGGAAAGTGTGTGGAAAAGTTAGAGCTATGAAATTAGGAGGAAAACATATATGGAAAAGAAATGAATGGTTGCAAGAAACTTCCACCGAAACCATGAGAAGCTAAATCCATTGTAGGAATACAGATGATGTTTCTGAAAACAGTAATTTAGTGATTTAATGTGAACAAAAGCAAGTCAAAACAAACAAAAACCCGAATTCCATCAGCTCTTTGGCTTGAAAAAGATGAACAAAGCAAGTCCTAACCTTCCGAAAATATGTGCAGCTCATACTAAAGATGCTCAGAAACACAGTGGGAGGGTCAATCAAATAATTAAGATACTTCGAACAAAAGATTTCTAGAATGAAGTGAAAGATGAAAAACAACATAACATGTACCTCGGCAGCATAACCTCAACTAGAAATTGTTCTGCATCACCTTTGAAATGTAACCTCAACTAGAAACCTGTGCAATTTGTCCAAAAGACGTCTCCATGGGGAGCTGCAACGTCACAAACGAGCACAGAGCAGAGTTACAGAGCTGGGAGGGTTATTCTGAGGTCATTCTAGGCATGGGCCATTTCAGGTATGAGAATGCTTCAGGCAGCCTGAGAAACCTGAGGGGAGAGAAAACAAAACAAAACAAAACAACATGAAAAAAAACACCCTATAAAAATGGGAAAAAAAACTTTGCTGTTTGAAAATTTCTCAAGTGAAAATACACTGGGGCAGAGGATGAAAGGAGTGCGTCAGTCCCCACTTTTTGGGCACACATAGTCCAAGACTCATGCTTTTCATGTTTCCATGTACTGGAAGAGAGCCTTTCCCCTTCTGTTTCTCTCTCTTTTATATATATATATATGTGTGTGTGTGTGTGTGTGTATGTATGTGTTTTGAAACAAATATATACACACTCACAGATATACCAGGACCATGGCATAGACAATAAAAACAAATATGAGGTGCTTAAGCCAGAGCCAAAAATACAGAACAAAGGAACCCACCAGTGTTGGTCCAGTTCCCGAGTTGAAAAGGTCTAGTCAGGAGGGACGTGAACAAAATTCTAACCCCATTGTCAGTCCATAACCGTGTGGCATAAATTATGTATAGCTGTTCAGTTAAATCATTGTAATATGTACAGGTGACTTGTAAAGCAGGATGTGTCATGCAAAGGGTATTGTAAGGATCTGAATAAACACAGCAGAAGGAGAGCTGGGGGTGTTGGCTGCTGCAGAGGGTTGGATGTCTGCTTCCTTCAGCTAAGAAAGGATTGAGGAGCTGGATGCTGCTGCCTCCTGGAGTTGTATTCCTTCCTGAAGAAACTAGAAGGGGATAATGTGTCAGGCCTTTTTGGATTTCTGTGAAATAGAGACAAGGGAAAAAACAAACCAAAGGAAATGTCTGACAAAATTGAAGCTAAATAAGTTTATTTTCCTTACTTATTCTGTAATATATAAATGCTAGATAAATGTGGAAAGGAGAAGCAAAAGCAACTGCCAAATGTTTTTAAAAAGGAGCTAAGAGCATATGTGGAGGAAAATTAACCATAAATGCTATCTCAAAGGAGAGGTCCCACTTGGAATAAGAATATATATATGGCAGCTATGTCTAAAATTTGTTGTGTTGCTATTGTTTTGTGAAATGACAGAACATCTGCTCAGTCACAAGGCACCAGTAAAATGCAGCTTTATGCCTAAAGCAGTATGTCAGTTCCTAACAAAAAATGTATATAATAGGCCAAAAACAAAGACACATTGTCTTTTCCAGTTGTAGTCATTTCTGACCTAATAATGCTTTAGAAAGGAATTTTTATTTTTATTTGTGAAAAAATGAATGGAAGGATTGAGTCATTTATGGCTCTTTTCAAGATTAGGCTTTGTGCATTATTTGTGCATAAGCTGGCAAAACGCTTTGTCTCTGCAAATCATATTTGTGTCACTAAAGCACTTGTAAAAAGGCAGCTACTTGTAAGTACCTTGAGAAAGGATCATACTTAGCTGAGCTTTTCTAAATGCAATGTATAATCAGCCCTTTTTTGATCACACTGGAAACACCAGCCAGTGTCTGTACGTGTCCTCACATGAAGAGTGGACACAAGTCAGATTTCACCTCAAAGCTGCCTTTTCAGAGAGGAAAAGCATTCACACTGCAATCTGTCATGTAGAAAACTAATTAACAAATCCCTCAGGAACAATTATTGCATGGAATTTGTCTCTGAATATTCCAAGCACACAACTTTTAAGTGGCTTTATTCAAAAAGAGTATTCTCTTAGATTTTCATTGTTATGTTCACTGACCTGAGAAGTCTGAAACTGTGGTGCAAAATATAATTTTAAAACCTATTTTCTGGTGAAATGAGGTTATTATCCTGCAGTTTGAAGTCATCCCCTCAGATACACATGCATATATGACCCCTCAGAAAATAGACTGATCAATGAAATGGATAGAAATTGACACTTTTAAAGAATGGTTTTCTCGGAGTGAAACAGATATTATTTAATTAATGTGTGGAAGTATTCAACTGGAACATGCCTTCATGAGGATGAATTTATATTCCAGCACTTGTGTGGTCAGAGTGAGAATTAGGGTTAGACTCATTGTAGAAGGCTCAGGGGTTGTGTGTCACGGACTCTTTGAAGCCTCTGAAGTCTGAAGGACTCTTTTATGTGACTGGGAATGCGTGTGCTACATCATCAAGTATTAATAGGGGAGAAAGACAGGACCTGCTCTCATATGAATTCTCTCTTCTCCAGAAAACCTTATGTCAGCAGAACTTTTTTTTTAATGTCACTTAAGGTTGGGACCTTTGCTGGAATAAATAAAATGCATGTGGAGAGTTATCTGTGTCTGACTCAGAGCTGAATAGTAATATGTGATTTTTACCTTTCAGCTGAGTCAGATACAGATACTAAAGCTTTCTCACAGAAACACTATATAATTTCTCAGAAACCCTTTAGAGGTTTATGAACCTGATCCGAAGCCTATTGCAGTTGGGAAAATTCCTGGTTTGAGTCAGTTTTCAGTGGGGCTGTACAAATCTTATTGATCTATTTATATAACCTTTTCAAGAGGGAAAAAAAAAATTACCGTTTACTTGTGGCAGAAATTTGAAGGCTTAATTTTTAAGCTGTTAAGATTCCAGTATATCCTGGAATCTTAGGCAGCAGATACCTTGTGCTTTGTGAAGGTAAAGGCACCAGTTCCAGTGCTCAGAGTGAAATTCATTGCAGTTATTTTAACCAAGGCATCAATGCCCAGCATCCAAACGTGGCACTCCCAGACTGGAGCTGTTGTGCGGCGTTGCCAGAGATGGGTGGATGGCATTATGCATCAGCAGGTGGGGGGTGTAAGTCAGTAAAATAAGACTTTTTTAAGGGTAACTCTTAAGCAGTATTAGAAGTGCCATTACTGACTCCAGTGTTAAATATGGGCGAGGGAGTGTGGTTCTCTCTGGGGAAGCAGAAAGTTTTAGTGATTCGTGGCAGCAGCCTGGAGAATTGTTCAGGGTTTTTAACAGAGCTTGGCTGTCTCTGAAGATGACTTGAACCTTCAGATGACTTCCAGCTTCTCTGCTGGAGGCATCTCAGTCCTGTAGCCACCAACCATTACAGGCATTCCCTACCCACACCAATCTTTGGATCCTATAGAGTGAAAAATGAAGGTTAATGGCTTCCATTATGATCTCCCAAAGCTCCACCATCCTAGTCCATCCTGATGCCATCTGTGCTATTTTGGTGCAGTCTTGACCTTTGAGAAAGGTTTCTACTATTCTGTGAAAAACAAGATGTAGACATGCTGGTGCAAGCTTTGCTATCACAAAAATACAGTGATCTCAGTAAAATACTGTGGTGGTAGCCAAAGGACAAGTGTTCCTTCAGAATCTGAACAAGAAAAGGATGCTGGATCACGAATCACTGTGAAATGGTGACATGGCCTTCTCAACAGCGGTGCACAGAGTGAATGGAGCTCCACTAAACTGTCTATGCTATTCCATCTCCGGGGATGGATTTATTTATAGATAAACCATTAGCAATGCACAAAGTCGGGCTCTGGTCCGTCGTCCTGGGTGAACGGCAGCCACAGGACAGAGAAGTCACCAGTGGAGGTTGGCAAAGGGTGTACAAGGTAAAAAGGGGCTGGCAGGTCGTATCTGAGTTGACTTGAAGGGGTGATACTGAATTTGTATATAAGGGCTCTGTAATTTGGTGGAAGTCTCTGCCAGGAAAGGGCTGGGTGCCCCTCCAGTGACACAGGGGAGATGCAGATCTGGGCTACAGCTCTTCTCTTGCTGTAGTGAAGGCATCAAGAACCCAGAAGCCTGTGAGATGCTGACATGGACCATGTTGGAAACTTCAGTTTCCCTCTTGCAGGTGGTGCCCATTTGGTTCAAGTATTACTTGTTTTGGGCAGAGGTCAGGATTTGAACCATGGGCAATGAGTGAAATCAAATGTTTGAAAAGTAGGAGTATCTTAACAGGCAGTAAACATTCCTGCTCTGACTGGCAAGCAGTCATTAAAAGCCTTTAATTATTAAATTTTTTGTCCATTTTGTTTGCCACTTAGCCATTTCTTTTCATTCTGAAGAATTATAACCAAGAATGAATGAGTCTTTTCAAGTATGGTCAGGACATAATAAATCTGTGAAAGTACTGAGCTATCTTTCTCCCTCATGGGCAAATTTTCCCAATTGTTTAACAAAATGTTGGTTTGTATTGCCATGACATCAGTCTTTAGGCTGTGAATAACAAGGCTCAGCATTAAGCAACTTGTTTATAAAAAGCAGTCATGCAGTAAAATTAGAGAGTCCCCACTCGAGTCCATACCCTTTCCTCCCACTTACTGATCTTCCCACTGCACTGTGGAATTATTTGTGTCTTCAGAATGAGCAAACAGATCTATTCAGCAAAAGGGTGAAACATTTCCTGGGCTCTGCCATATAGAAGTTGGCATCTGTTGTTCCTTAGAACAGGATCTTTGCTGCACTGATCCAAGCATTTGTCAGCCCAGGGTGGAGGGTGGCAGCTCACAACATCTGAAGAAGAAGGAAACTATCACACAAAGCTTCCCACTACAGAGAAACTGCTGCGTCCCTCATCCTCCTTTCAGTCCAGTTAATACAGTTGTATTAGCCCTGTGCCCCAGTTCCTCCCACAGCTCCCAGCTCACCTCCTTTTTGGTGTGAAATGTGTTTGAATCTTCAAAGAACTGCATTTCAAAATACAGTACGGAGAATAATCAGTCCTCTGAGATGAAGCAGATCACAAAGCCTGAAATGGGTCTGGCAATACTTTGGGAGGAAGATACTTGTGATGAAGGGTATTGGATGGGTCCGGAATCTGACAGCAGTACAGTGTCTTTGAGCAGCAGTACAAAGTCTTTCCATTTGGTCACTGCTCCTCAGGTGTGGGAGAAAGGTTCAGGTTTCTCCTGAATCCTCCTTGCTTAACAAATATTTGCCTTATAACAGAATTTATTAGTCTAAGCCAGTTACTTTTTTTTACCTTCCCAAATAGTGCTGCTCTTGATGTGCCCTGCACAGGCTGGGTTTAGATTCACTGCCAGCGAAATGGGATTTTTCATCTTTTGGATCTGCCAGTGAACTGAAAAAATCATTTATTCCCACAGTGTTAATAGTAGACAGCTGTTCATGGTGACAGCAGGAGAAAGAGTTATCTAAAGATCAAAAAGCTGAGTTTGGGGAGTAAATATGTTGTTAGAGCAAGTGTGACCTGGTATGATACATTTAGATTTATTCTTGAAAAGGTTTTCTTATTCTGTGCTCAGTCCTAGAAATACAATTCAAGTGAAGTTTAATGAACAACTTGCAGTTGGTACAGTCATCTTAAATGGAACCATCTTAAAAGTCATATCCTGGGGTCAGGGTTTCCAAGTGACCAAGCCCATCACGAGAAGTAGCAAATGCCCTCAACTCTTCAAAGGTTGTAAAGTATATTTTGGTCTTCAGCTGTAAATAACTCAAAATAAGTACTTGGACAGCGGGCAGATTGTACCATCATTAACCAGCAATTTCCAAACTGTGGTTTGTGAGAGGAAAAGCTGTAGGAACAGCACTCCCTGTGATGGGAGTGGTAGATGTGGTGTTCTCAATTAAAAGCTTGATGGCAAGTGCTGCTGGTCATCTGAGGTAGAGAACCTTTGATGGTACAGTCCGCTATTCCAAAATATTTGGATGTCATTGCCAGGAACAGCCTCCAGCTGGAGGAGCTGTTGCTGAAAGTGAGTGAGGAAGTGCTTGTTGCTTTATGAAGCAGATGGTGACCAGAGGTAGGAACTGTGTAAATCCTCTGACCGTTGTTGGTTTGTCACTTCTTCTGTTTTAGCTGGATGCTGAGAAGGCAAAATTGAAACTGGAAAGATGGGCTTCCCGAGATGCTGGCAGTGGGGGTGGAAAAGGCGGAGAGATGGAGTCAAGTGGAGACTGTGATGATGAGGATGGTTGTCAAGGATCCGGGGACAGGATTCACACAGCAGGTAAACACAGTTTCTGCAAGTACTTACAGAGCTCAGAAATTCATAAATGTCACAATTAGATGGACAGAGCTCAGACTTACACTGCTTGAATTACTGTCAAAATCCTACTAAATTCAAAGGATTTGAATCTTAATCTGTGAAGAGCTGCAATAAAAATAGAATGGTACAGACAGTAACCCAATATAATTTAACACTTGGCATGCAGATAAAAGACTTAAATTTAGAGTGAATAATATCTGCAATGAAATCTAGATCACAGAAATTCTGAAGAGCCTTCCTAGATAATGTGGGCTCTTGAAATAAATAGAAAATTGATGTCCTTACAGAGTGTGCTAAGTGTTAAGATAAATATTTATTTATTGCATAATGATATGGAGGGATGATCCAAATAGAGTTGGCTGAAAGTATATATTCTTGAAAAAACACATGAAATACTGTGGGGTTTTCTTTCTAGTGGTGAGCTGCTGGTTAAATGAAATTCCTTGATAGTCTAAAGTGACTTTATTGCATTCTGCAATATTTATTCATTAAAATACTCAGGTAATACGTCATCAAGTGAAAAATCAGCATCAGAATCTAACTCAACTTCCACCAGCAGACTGGCAATGTAATATGTAGCTAAATCCTTTTAGTAACTCAGTAAGGAGGAAGATGTTTCTGAATATTTAATATTCTTTATCTTTTTTATCTTGTCTGTAAGTTCTGATTAATTTTAGCCCATCAAAATGTAACTGCTTTAATTGCCACAGTGTGTGTTAATATAATGTGGATTGGATGTTGAAGTAGATGAAATACAGGTATAAATGTGTTGAAAAACAGTGCTCATTGAGATGGCTGAACTCAGGTAAGTTTTAACCTGCTGCTGAGATAAACAAGTGCCTTTCCCTTGTCCTTTTGCCACTGAGTGGAGAGGGGGAAAGACATCCCATGCTCAGGTAAGGTTTGCACACGTGCTGTGATTAGCCTGTAGTGAAGACTTCAGTTGTTCCTGTTAGGAATATTTGTTCAGGAAAGCCAAGATTAAACCTGTACTTTGAAGCACGTGCAAAATGTTACAGCTGATTTGCAGTGCCAGCTTAAAAATACTTGAATTTTAATTTGTGTGGATGGCATGTATGGTCAGAGTACATAAGGTATCATCACGTGGGGACAGTGTTTTTAAAAATTTTTAGGTAATTGCAACCAACAGATCAAGTAGAGGTGTTCACCATCTACTCACCAATATAACTGAAAAACTTTGATACACTTATTTTAAAACTGTATACTTAACTTTTTTTGGTTTTTTACTGTATTGCATCCATAAGCAACAAAAAGATTTCTAGATGTTTTAGGCCCTGGGGGATTTGGGATGATAAATACTTTAATATGCTTTCCTCTCTGTGTGGAGTAATACAAACAAGAACCAGGTGCCTGCTCTTCCCTGAACAATCAATCTATTAATACACTGTTTTGGGAGGATGTGTATGCATGCTTACAGGGGCAGTGGCAGAGTTCAGGCATTCAAAAACAAAAACTGGAATACTTTGAGGACTTGTCTTTCAGCTGCCTTCAATAATGGAAAGCTACTTAATGTCTCTTTTCCCCCTTTTTGTAATCTAGTTAATTAAAATACTTTATGCTGATATCATCCTGGATTTAAAAGAATTATATTTTTAAACTAGCTATTTCAGAATTTAGCAGGGTGTATATCCAATTAAAAAGGTAATTACAATAAATTTTAGAAAATGGTATTGATTCATAAGAGAAGAATAAGTATTTCATTGTGTGACAATAGTAATGCTGTATCATAATTAGCTCTAAAATATTGTACTGTACACAAGCCACTAGCAGTAAATCTCTTTTGCATATCTGGATACAATTAAGAGATAAAAAGCAGTAATCTCATTATAGAGCTGCTTTGCTTTAATAGAACGTTAAAGAAAAACAAACATCAGATTAGTTGAATTTCCTCCTGCTGCATGTCTGTTGGATGGTGTTTGTAATTGTACAGCCTGTGAACTTGCTGTATTTCCGAAACTTAAACCCTGTCAAGCACATCTAACTCGTGTTTTGTGGAAGTGGAACACATTGCCTGATGCCTGCTTGCCTGAAACACGGAGTGAACGGAGAGGTGAACTGAAGCTAAAGCTAAATCCCAAATCCAATCCCAAATCCCCTGATCTGAAGCTCGGTGAAGTCAGTGGGAATATCCTTACTGACTACAGCAGGGTCGGGTGAGACACAAACAAGAGCTCTAAAATGCCACCGAGCTCATCAGGGCATGTTTTAGCATGGAGTCATACAGCCAAGCAAAAGGAATGAAAAAGGAATAAAAGCCTTTCCAAACGCAGACTTTTTGGCAGAGCAGTTGTGCTTTTAACAACAGGTCCATGAAAAGCAGAAAGGAGAGGAAAGGATTTCAGTGTCAACCTCTAAAATGCTGAATTTAGAATGTAGTAAAAATGTACATCGATCCTCTGTTTCAAACCTATAGGAAAATTGTATTTACTGCTTACATGTTGAGAGCATTGCAAAAGACTCAGATTGAAAACCTCATTTCTTTCCACCTCCCAGAACAGAAATTGCCTTTTCCATACCGATAAATTGCCAGGACTTTCACACTATCTGGGTTACCAAACCCAAAACGTTTCTGTTCATAACCATTAGTAAAGCTCTCCCCAGACAGGTTACTTGGCTGTCTCCTCACTTGGCATTTCCAAACTGGTAATGGAGGGCTGGGCTCCCAGTTTTAGATTCCAGTGTGTCCTGGGTAGTAAACACTTCAGTTATTCTCTGTGTGTCTATTCCAGCCAGGTCATTGTGCAGATCCTTTTCCCTGGTTTTGGGGTTTGATTTATTTTTGGTTGGGGATTGCCATCTCTATATTTCAGCTCATCTTGCACCGGGTAGTACAATCCTGTCCTTTTGTTTGTCACCTACTAGTCCTTGAGAATCACGCCTGCCTAACAGTTAATAATTTTATTTTATGTCTTTAATTAAGATACGTGGCTATCTATTATTCAGTGCTGGTTTTTTGTTTATCCCTTTGTTACAAATAAGTCTTTCCTTGATACATTCATTATTATCTAAAAAGATCACATCTTTAATCATGATGGGCTTAATTATCTATTCTGTATCATGTGTATTTATCCAGATGATTTTACAAGATAAATTCTCAGAAAACCAGCATTCTCTCCAAAAATTATATGTGGTAGAAGATTCTTTAAAATGTCATATTCTCACAGGCCTTCCCAATTACCCCAGGGATCTCTTCTTGGGGAAAGCTGTGGGAACAGCAGTTTCTCAAGCAGGCCCATGTGTTATTTGTTGGCAAGTACCAACTCTTTAATGACAACATCTGTGAGTCATCTTTGAACAAAGCTTTGTTAGGAGAGATTTAAGAAGAGGAAAGCAAGCCATATAAATCTTGAGTGTGGATGGGGAAGTTGCTCTGTGGTTTGCACTCTGCAGTGCTGCAGGTTTCTAGGCAGAAGGGCAAAGCAGTGCCTTGGGCTGAGCTTTGCTGAGCACAGAGTGCTCGTGGAGCTGCAGTCCTACATGGACCTGGTCACAGTCGGCCCACTGGTGTTAAGTGCTTATTCCTAAGCCCTTCCATGGTGGTGGTGTGGAGAAGAGCAGGGGTTGTTCAGTGCCCTGCAGGATTAAGCCATGGGAATGTTTACTTAGGAGAGGGATGAGTGTCCTGCTGTTTGTGAAAGGAGAACAGCAACAGATTCACAGTGTGTCCTGCCTGTGCTGTTTAGAGAAAAGGAAAATGTTTTGGACTGTTTGGTGAAAAGTCAGAAGGAAGTTAGTGCAGGGGAGTTCTAATTCTCAGCTGTGCTGCACAGCTGTGTGTTGTCATGAGGCCCCACCCAAGCAATGACAACCAGCGTTGGATATCTGTCCAGGAAAGTCATCAGGTGATTAGCCACTAAAGGTAGAGAAAAATGTTTAGACCACAGGTAGGGACCTGCATTTAGTGCAAGCCCAAAGTCCTCTATGTAGAGCTCTGGGCTGCGTGGAAGTTCTGGAGCACTGTGGTGAGGAAAGCCCCTTTACCAGGGGTCCATATACACACCTGCCTGTGCATGGAGGACACAGGCATTCCTGGGCTGCTCTCTGGCACTCAGCACTGCACTGTGTGTGGAGCTGTGTGTTTAACACAGCCAGTGTCACGCAGAAATTAATCCAAGTTCAGCCTAGGGAAGACTGACACAACATGGTGCCAAGTCTTAGGGAAGGCAGCTAGTGCTGGACTACAGCTGTGCCCTGGCTGGCAAGGCAAGCAAACAACACAGGTTAAGGAAAACTTCGTTTAGCCTACACTTGGGCCCTCCTGCACTGAACAGAATAGAGAAACCCGAGTGTCTGGTGTACGTGAAGTCCAGTCTTTGCACCAGAATCACCCACCTGAGGGTAGAGTCTCTGTCTGAGTCAAAAAGCTCAGTGTGTCCTGTATTAACCCCAGTCCTGGCATGCCTTGAAAGTAGATCGTTGGGAAATGGGGACATAGGTCTTACCTTCCCTCTGGCTCACTGCCTGCTCCACACAGAGGTGGCTTTCTGCTTTATCCCCATCCCAAAAGCAGTGTCTTTCCATGGAATAACAAGAAGTGCCTGACTAGTGGTGACCCTTAGGCACAGCAGATTTTATACCATACTTTAAAATCGTGTCTGTTGGTTCAGGCGCTCTGTAACCAAACACATCCTGTGGCATCCCGGACGGGCTTTGCACTTAACTGTGGCTTAGGAGTGCTTTATTACTGCGATTTTTGCCAAATGCTAATCTAATCCCATTAACAGTTTTCTTCTGTACTTCTGACTAATTCTTTCTTGAAGGTCCCTCCCTTTAATAAAGTCTTCCTGACTTTGGACATCTCTGTCAAACATCCTGCCTACTGGCACAGTTCAGGGCCTGAGAGGGAATCTACAACAAATCTACTTAGCACATTCACATGACATGATGCCAACCCTTGGCTTTCTTCTGGGCTGTGCAGACACTCCCCAGCTTCAGTCCATCTTTCTGCTATAGACAGAGTATGAGAAAAGATTGTCCTGGTTGTAGATTCTTTTCTTCAGGGTTTATGAGAAGGATGGGGGTGTTTTGCCCCAAAATCCCTTTACAAGTGCAGACAAGTAAATTTTCTTTTTTCTTACTGTCTTCTGTCTGATCTGTATCTGCTCTCAACAGCTATGGAAAGTTAATGTATTTTTCTGACTGCTTATGAATGTTTTCATTATCAGTTTTTTCCTTTTGAATATCAAGATTCTTTTATGCTTTATGGTGTTATCATTCTCCCAGCTTGTCTTGTCTGTTCTTGGCATCAATATTACTGTGTGACCTGTCATTTTAATCATACTTACTTCCATTCAGCATGTCACAGGATGCATTTACACTTGTATTTATCCAAATATGCAATTGTACAGCTGCTGATTTTGTAATTATTAGTACAAAACGTCAATATTCTGAGATCATAATATCTGCTGGCAGTCAGCCATGCTCATCAACTTCTCATCACCACACGTCCTCACAGATGATCCCAGCTCACAGAAATGCTGCATTTTCAGTTTCTTCTATCTTCCTGCCTCGAGAAACCTCTCCATTGTGCCTCATCCCCGTCCCACTGCCCTGCAAAGCCATTTTTCTACATCCTTTGTTGCTCAAGACATTTTATCTCCAGCCCTGTTTTTAGAGAGCCTGTAAATTCCTAGATTGCCCTTGTGTAAATGCCTCATTCTGTCCACAAAACAGCTTAGTAACAGGTTAAACCTTTATATTAAAGTCTGATTTTAAAGAAAACTCAGCTTTCTATTTATTTGGTGTGGTAGGTAGAGATGACCCTCTGTCAAGAGGAGCATAAGCAAACCCTGCCAGGGCCTTCAGCACATGTGGGAGAAGCAGATTTCTGGCTTTCGTTTGTGTTGTGGGATACAGTTTGGAAAGAGACACGGGAGCAGAGAAAACCAGGGAAACCAAAATAACCAGGACGAAAAGCACAGATATTGATTGTTCGTTGGAACTTGGTGAGATCTGATCCCGAGATGAGTTGCTTTGATCTCGTAGTGGTGTCCCACTGTTCCCTCTTGGGTGTGCTTTGCTCAAAGTTCCTCCGGGTGACAGTGACATTTCCTGCAGGCTCTGCTCCGTGCAAGTGGGATCAGAGGGCACCTGAGAGGGGCTTCTGAGAAGGGTTGGAAGGGAAGAAAGGAAGAAAAGAAAGAAAGAAAGCAAACCTCTCCATTCCTGAGTAAATCTGTTTCACAGTCTGCCGACACAGGAATAAGGCATTCTGTGTCATTTCGTATCCTGCATTACATGTATCATGCCGATTGAAATGCACAGAAGAATCATAGGATCATCCCTCACCTTTCCTCAACCTTCCTCAACCTCAGCATTCACAGGACAGTTTGGTGTGTAAAGGAATGGGATTTCAGTTCCTTCAGATTCTCACTCTTAGGCCTGAGGCGAGAGAGTTCCCAGAACCACCAGTGCTCCTGCTCGGATCCTTTCAAGCCAGGAGCTTTTGCCAAGTTGTACGAATGACTTTGTGCACGGCCAGGTAATCCCATCCCCTGTAGGACTGTCTCCTGGTGCTAATGAGAGCAGCAGCTAGAGGAGGAACAGTCCTGGTGCCAGCTCTGTGACTCTCTGAACAGCTTTGGTACTGCCTTTGGTGCCTTCAAAGAGGTAAAATGGTGATTGGGGAAATGCAGTTTTGCAGTTTCACCAGAGGATTGTAAATTACAACGCATTTTTGGATCATTTTAGCACCGTTTAGACAAAATTAACAGGTAAAGCGTTTTAGTTGCTTGGGGTATAAAGCCTTGCAATGCATGTTGTGTAGGAGGAAATTAAACATTGGAGAGATCAAGATAAAGACATTTGGGGCTTAAGTGTTTGCAGTAGTTCTGTATAAGGAGTCATCAGAGACTGCACTGGAGATCACTGAAGGGTAATGTGCTTTTACCAACTTTCTATTAAAAATATTAGCGGTAATCTCTGTCCCTTGAACACACTTATTACAGCAGGGCAATTTCCACTGCCTTTGTCAGCAGTATTTTATCTAGTTGCTTTCCACAGGAGCAACTCCATGTGTTATATGTACTTCTGAGATGTGTTTTTGAAAACAGCCCTAAACTGAAAACTCATTGATCTCTTCATTTTCCAGTGAATTCCCACTCACCAGCATTTCTCACAGGTTTTAGTAAAATGGGCTTTTTATAAACAGAAGTATCACAAAGCTGAGTGGTCCCAAACAGGAACAACATAGGCAAACCACTAAAAGCATGAAGCAACTTATATTTGATGACTGCAATATAAGAATGACAAACTTCCAACAAAAATTGCCTTACTAAATATATGAAGCAGAATATACTTCTTGATTCAGACTGTAAGGGCAGCCTGCAGGTAGATAGTTTGACCCCACACTCATGATGCTTTCTTCTGTCAATGCCATTTGCAAGGATCATGTTGGCACCCAGAGTTCAGAGGCCAAGCTAAATGGGGAGTAAAACAGATCCTTCACAAATAACTCTCACAAGCTGTGTGATTTAGATCCTTCTGACAAGAAATCCACTTAAGAGCTGTAGTATCTCAGGCATGCCAAGCAGTGATAGGATAAATGGGAAGGCTAAGGCAATTTGCCCCCAAAATGCCATAAAGCCAGAATTAATTAAGAGGAGTTAACAAGGAGAAGTCCTTCAAATTGCTCCAAAATAGATAAGTCGTATAACTTAATGGAAGCTCCCTTTAAAGCAGGAATGCCATTAGACTGTAAGTTATGGAGACACTCCTGCAAGCCTAAGGAAGACACTCACCTGCAGGTTACTCTTTGTGCCACACAAGGGAACGCTTGCCTGGACAGAGGTGAGTGACAGTGGAGCTGGTCCCTGCTCCCTGTGCTGTGCCCTGTAAGCTCCTCTGCCACTCTCCCTTCTCCGTGGAGCTCTCCAGGGAGAGCAGGAGAGTGAGGAACTGAGCACAGGGAATCTACACCCCACGCTGGTTGGAAGCATTGGCCATGCTCCACTGTTTTAGGATTTTAGTCCTATCTGGAGCCCTACCTCTGGACCTTCTTTCTTCCAACGGTAGATTATTCCAGGTTAGTTAAGGTAAGGTTATGAATTCCTGCAACCCTAAAGGCTTTAAGAAATACTCTGTCATCTCTCATTGCACACAACAAGAGAAAAGCAGGTAGTGCAGCTGTTCGACATTGGAAATAGAACTGAAAGTCACTGACAAATGAAAATACAGCTTGGTTCTCCCTGCTGCCACCTTCCCTTGTTTTATGATTCATAAGGAAAGCCTAAGCAGACGCTGTTCTTTTAGAGGAGGAAAAGAACTGCTCTGGTTTGTTTTCCCTCCCTCCCTTGAGCCAATGTTTCTTGGGGGCATTTTGTCTTTGCTTATGGAGAGAAACTGCCTTGAGTACAGCAGGTACACATTTTGGGGGGTTTTATTCCTGGATTGTCCATTTTAAGGTAAAATAATACTCCTTGAAAGAGTGCTGTTGTGCCTGAAGCCAACAGATATGCCATCAGAATGTCTCAGCTGAAAACTTTAGGATCAAAACAATGCCCTGAAAGAAAGCACAGTTTAGTTTTACAGTAAAAGAGAGCACAGCCACAGCTGTTTTGTACTCTATACTCGATTTCCTACAAAAAGAACAGAACTTCAGGCTGAAGTACGTCACATATCAACAGGATCAAAAATTTATAGGCCTGGATCTGGCTGCCTTGAGATCAAGGTACTTAAAATAACTTAAACCAGCTGTTGATCTTGCACATACTTAAATACTTTCCCTGAAAAGAGTTCGAAGATTAGACACATTATTCCTCAGCAGGTGATTTTGCAATTTGGTTTATCCCACAGGGTCTTCTATCCACTGGTTTTTAAGCGTGTTTATTTCTGTCCTTCAGTCCTAAAAGCAGTCATGTAATATTTAACCCCATGCCAGGATGGACAGGAGAGCTACCACCTTTCAGAAGCATTCTAGGGTGTGTCAGGCTGTGATGCTGTCTGCTAGCCCCAAAGTCAGGAACTGGATATAACTTGCAGGAGACTGAAGTTGGAAACCTTTTTTGGTTTTATGTGATGTGCTGGAGTGTGGAGCCTGAATCTGTACAAACAGGGTGAAGTTTCTAAATTCTGGATTTCTAAGGATGGTCATCATAGTCCTCAATGATGGAAAAGTCAGCTGGATACAGGATCCTACAGCACCTCTTCTAACACTGCTGTTAGACTGGTTTTCCTCCATTTGCCTCCATCAATTGCCCCTCATGTTTAGTTGTATCAGAAGCTTTTGTTTTTCTGAATTCCATTCTATTCCTCGTTCAGGCTCCTAAATATCACAGTCAGAAAATGTTTTGTTTCCTTGTCTTCCTGTCTTTTAGGATTTAGACAGATTTTTCTAACATTCTTTAGGCTGTCTTCTTTAATCAGTTTCCCAGCCCTGTATTGTGCTTGTTCTTCTCTGGATGTCGAATAGTTTGTCAAGCCAAATTTGAATTGTGTCTGAAATAAAATACCATAGGGAACCAACCAAACTTTGAATATGACAAAATGGTATTTTGAAATTTAGGAAGTGTTTTGTTGGTGGGGTTTTTTTTATCTCTTGAGGTCTATTGTGTCACATTAGAGTTTGTTCATCTTCTAAATAAACACTTCTGTCAAGTTTGCAGGTTAGTTTTTGTTTCAGCAAGATTTAAGTCCGTTTCCTACTTCAGTGCTTTCTGAAATAATTCACATTCTTGATATAGGTATGATTTGCACAGGCAAACCCACCTTGCACCGGTGACCTGCCTGAGTAGCTGCATTCCCAAAAAGAGGTGAGACACATTTGGCTGGTGTTTAGAAGGAATGTAATCAGCATTTTGGAAGAGGTGAAAGCAGCAACTGCATATTCCGATGAGCAAACATCTACTTTTGAATGAGCAGACAGTGCAATTTCTGGCACTGTGCACATCATAAACTCTCATCTGAGGTCCAGATGAAGCAGGAATGTTAAGCAGTGATGACCCAGGTAGCACATGAGGGTAACAACTACTCTTTCAAACTTTATTCAGTTTAGTTGTAAAAATCACTGAACATTCTCAAAGTCACAGTTTTAGCCCATTTGCCATGGAGTTGCTGCCCACAGTTAGCAGTTAATTCACGAAGATAAACAGGACTAGATCAGTTGGGACATGAAAAACCCTCGGTCTCCCTAGAAAGCAAGGACACTGAATTCAGCTGATGAACCTGTCATTTGCATAGAGAACCTCAGAAATTCTCAGCTTTCAAAACTATTTGCTATTCATCTCAAATTAAAGTGATTAAAGAGAATTTCCTATTGCAGTATTACAACTGCCTAGTAATAAATCATCATCTGATATTTACAGCCCGAAATTAAGACTGGTGACTCAGACATGCTGCTGACCATTTAGTAGTGAAGTCCTAATAATCCAATCTGGAGCAGCAGGGAAAGGAATAGCTTTCTGATGTGAAGTCAGACAAGTAATTTCCTATTTAAAATTTGATTAGATAAAATCTTTTGAACATGTGCTTGTAAAGCAACAGCCTGTTTAAATATGTATAGTGCTGCAGCACACGCAGGATGCTGTTACGACGACAGCCAGCACAAAGAACATTTGCAGTAACCTGAACGTGCAGGGGGAAGCACAGAGCCCTGGGCTAAACTGCATCAGGATAAATCTCCTACACAATGGAAAAACATTAGAGCTGATGGGGGGGAAAGCAGTTTTCCTCCTGTTAAGAAACCACAGGCTTGTTTTTTGTGTTGAAAAGGTATCATTTTCCAAAAGGGAATCATTTGGCAACGTGCAATTGGAAGAATATTAATTTGAGGGGGTGTTTTTGTAGGTTTCGAATACAAAAGGAAAAATACAGATTCAAGCTGGAATATTTTGCCCCCGTCCCTGCAAATAAGGTATAATTTTTAAAGCCATCTAGTAAGCTTCATATTTTAAGCCAGAAGGCATTATATTCTAAAATTCATGAGAAAGAATAAAGGCCAGAAAAGCCAAGATGGGGGAGTTTGGCCTAATTCTGACCCAGGAATCATCATGGGGATTTTGCCTTTGACTTAGTGAGACAACAGTTTGAGCCAACAAACAGAGTGTTGAATTCTGCTGCCCTCCTCCCTCCTGTACATGGTGGTGTCCCTAAGGCTGCCCAGGATGACCTGCAGCCATGAGCTTGCCCGTGCCAAAGCACAGCAATGACATTGGGTCAGGTGGAAAAGCAGTGACACTGGCTTTTGTCATATCCTGATGCATATAAATTACAGAGCTCATGGCAGCATTTCTAAATCAGCTATTGATAATAAAGCATCCTCTCAAAACTGAGATGCAGTCCCAAAACTGGGGTACAGTCCCATTGCAAGTTCAAGCAGAGACTCCGATTACAGTAGTTTAGAACAATTGCAGCCAAGCTGGAACATTTTATCACTCAACATAAAAAGTGCTTGCAGAATAGTCCTGGGAATTGAAATGCTAATGTTATATTCACACATTATTAAAAAATTACTATTTTTGAACGTGACCAACTACTCATGTTCATTGGAAATTACTACTTCTCTCTTCATGGAGCTCTTCATTTTTTATTAAAGCCATGTGGGGATTTCTTTCCTTTTTTTGAGTCTGTGGTGTGAGAAACATCCAGGTGTTCCAGGTGGTCTGGTAAATGCCTGCTGTACTTGTGTTTATACCACAGACTCTTAGGTGGGGGATTTTTCTTGGAAGTTCCTTGCCTTATCCTTGCCTCCCAGGCTCTCCCCCAGCACTGTCTGTGTGGAATCACCACTGTCCTTGTGGATTTCCATACAGCCCTCCAAGGGATGAACTGGAGCACAAAACCAGCAAGGCACTGCCCGGGTTTTGCTTTTCCAGAGCTGAGGAAAAGCTCTGAACATCAGCAGAGGCTCAAGGTCATGAGTCTTGCAGTCACATTCAGCTTGTATTTGGAGGCTTTTCTTGTCATTGCAGAGCAGTTCTTTGATAGGCAATATCACATCTTCATGTGTAGAATGTGAAGTTGTCACAGAGTTTCCTGCTCAGGTCTCTTGGTGCTTAGAGGGGATTCCTGCACTGGTGAGCAGCACATGAGATTCCTCTGAAGCAGCATCCAAGTGTGACACTCTCCTTTCCCAGGGAATCTGTTGGATGTGCAGTTCTACCCAGCTGGGTAGGAAGGTACTGGCTGTCTCCAGGCTGTTTTAACGCTTTGACTCCCTTGACATAAACTCCACATGGATATCACGAGTTGAAAAGAGCTTAATCAAAAAAGCCTCCACTATAATCATATTCCAGAGTCTTGTGACACGTTAACAGGTCCTTGACAGCTTGTCAGTAAATGAAAAAGATGCATGACACTAATGGGGACAGAGCAGTGGTTTGGTATCTTACCCAAATGCATCGCTGGGAAATACCCAGTGGGAGCCTCCCTGTTAATCCCAAAAACCCCCTGAATAATCACTGTCCATCCATGAGACTACAAACCCACAATCCTTTTGATTTCACGCAGGAGCCTGGGCACTGTCAGCTGAACTTCCTGCTTTAAAATTGGTTTGCAAACTCGTTGTCAAGCACATTTGCATAATCTGTGTCACAACAAAAATTGGAAGTGTGTTGTATCAAAGAAGATTTGAAATTAATTTTTTAAACTGCAGCTAAATCATGAAGTTATTTTTGCCAACTATATGAAAATGCATTGCAAACTCTAAAGAAATCTGCTCAAAGGAGCAAATACACAACCACAGAAAATATTCTTATATCTGTATAAATACACTGAAACCCTGTCAATCTGCAGAATACATCAAAAGAGGGTTTTATAAGAAATAAGCAAATTATAAATTCCTAGAGTGCCAATTTTCTTCCACAGATTATGCAAACATTATGTGTGCTTCAAGTAAAGTTGCATTTTATTAAAAATGTAACTCATGATAAGATAGATGTACCATTTGAATAGCAATTTAGAATTTATATTATTCTTGCCTTTTAAAATAATATTGAAAAAGTGAATTGAGCTAACACAAGTGTATTCAATATGCATGAAATCTCTCTTTAGTCTGTAAAGTGCAGAGTGGATAGAGAGTGGCCGTTTCCCAGCGCTGTAATTACTGTGTCACCATTTGTGAAGCATTTATGTGAAGTACAATACGTCTGACTAACCATGGACAAACTCTCTGCATCTTGTTAAAAGTCAAATCATTGTTTTCAAATCCTTTACGTTCTGCTGATACTGGAGTTTGATGCCATCCATCACTACTTATATTTTATGTGATCAAACACAATCCCTTTCTTCCGTGTGCATTCCTTTTAGACAGACCTATGGATTATACACACTACCTTAATAATGTGATTTTTTTAAAAGCAGCAGACTATTATAAAATAGAAGTTCTTTATTTGGTCCCTCATGCTACAAAGAAGGCTTGAACACTGGCACAGGCGTCTTTACTTAAGGGTTCTTTTTCCCTTTTTGCAGATATGTGCATTGATTTTGGTTGGAGATAACTTTTCTCTCTGCTGTGTTCCCCGGAAAGAGCCTTAAGGTTAAGTCTTTGCAATGATCCCTTTTCCATACTAGTCACAAGCTGCTCGGTAAATGCTAGCAAAATTTAGAAGGTAAATAGTCAAAACTCCTTCCTTAGCGAGCCTTCGGGTTCTCTGCTCTTTCCATCTCGCCCGTGTGTCACGCATCCCATTGATTTGTGAGATTTGGGATGTGGTCATAGATTACCTTCTGAGACAGAAGGGTTTCCCGTGCCAGTCTGCCCTTTGGGAATGGGCTCTCTCTTTGCAGGGCTGGGCTGTGGGTCAGTGCCCTGTTCTGAGCTCAGGGCACATCTGGGGGTGGATGTTGTAGGCAGCGACTTGGGCGGCTGCGCCAGCGCCGCGTGTGCCAGGGCAAGGGGTGAGTGCTGGAGCGGCATCTTCCAAGGTAGGAGATCCAGGGCAGGAGCTCCCTCTCCCTGGGCTCTGTTCCAACGCAGTCACCTTGGTGTGGCATTAGGGATCCCCAGCTGGCTGATGTGGGCTCTCAGCAAGACTCCAGCACGGCCCTCCTGGCGCTCCCAAACTCAGCAGCTCCGTAATCTCTTCTCTCCTGGGCTCCCGTGCAAGTCACGTTATCATAAATGTGTTATGCACACACTGTATTAACACTGCTGCCTCAGAACGCGAGGCTTTTGTTCTTGGAAAGTGTTAAGATATTATGAGCTTAAGGAGATTTGTCCTGAAAAGAACTTAGAGAAAATTGCCCAGCATTAATGCCTTAAAATGTCCATCATCAAATGCATGACAGCTAAAGTCTCAGGCAGGATGTGGTAATGTAATAATTGATGCATCCGTGGGAAGATCACACCTTTTACTTGAAAGTACTGTATTAATACTCTTCATTAAACTCTTCATTAAGCTGAGGTAGTGCACTTGTGTTGGTCAGTGCTAAGGAAGACTAATTGTTTCAGGTTGTAGATAAATTTATTTTTATTATTGACTTAAGTGAATATTTTAGGAAAAATGCACAAACATGATGAAATTAAATAACTGCAGATTCATAATATGGTGCCTCAAGACTACTATTTTGTTTGGCTTATTTTTAACATATTTGTTGGAGTTAGAGACTTGAATACTATAACAGGTCAGAACAAAGTATCATTTCAGAATGCAAAACAGGAATCATTTCCCAGAAAGCCAAATTGTGCCTGTAAATTAACAAAGCCTCTACACGAGAATTGGTCAGGTACTTTTAATATTATTTAGCTGCTAAAGCAGCTGTCTGTACAGTAAGCCAGCTACATGGGTGCAGTCATCTTTCTTCCAGCGCAGTCTAATAGCTTGTAAAATAATGGTGGGAGTAAATCTCAGGAAGTGGTGAGATGCCTGTGGTTAGGGCATTCTTGGGGGCTTGTGACAGTTCCTTGAGGAAGCAAACTAATTTGATCTGTTGGCTGGAACCAGATGTGTGAGCATGTGTGCATTAATGGCATCGAGAACTGTTGTGTTTTGAATACTGGCTGAAATCATCAAGGCTTAAGATTAGGCTATGTGTATATTTCTGTTAAATTAAATGAGTCACCTTTGAGCTGGCTATAATAAGAGTGTAGAGTAGCTGGAAGTATTAAAGACCTATGACATTTTTTAGATCACAGGGTGGTTCTAATTCCATGTGGAACACTCCCCAGGCAGTGGTACAAAGGGTTGTATTCTCTCCAGCACCAGATAAATGTGGAGCCCTTAACCCTGCGATCCTTCCAAAATAAAATTCTCATTCCACTGTCAAGAATCCCAAGAACTCCCACAGACATTGTTTCTCATAATGTCTCATGGAAATTGCTGAGAAATACCAATAATGAGAAAAAATTATGCAAAGTTCTCTTCTTTTTCAAAGAATCTTCCCCGAATCTTGCCTTTACTACAGTCATTCAAAAAATTCCAGACTGTTAGTATGCCAATATGTTAATAGAGCTCCACAGGATCTGTCATCTTAGTTAACATCAACTAAGTATCTGCCTTTAGTGTTTTCATCTTTTGAATATGTATGAAAGATTTCAGACAAGTTTTCAATACACTGGTATATTAGCCAAAAAAATTAATTGCTGTGTGTAATGGAGAATGTACATTGGTATTATGTGCTCCATTAAAATAAAATTATCTTCAACTTTAAATAGTATTTATTTTTAAATTTAAAACAGGTCATCTTTGAAGATGAACAGGCATGGCCCCTTGCCAGAAGAGCAATCAGATTTTCTGCTGCAGAATATATAGAAAATCATAACAAACTTAATTACCTGTACCACTGCTAAAGGCCCTTCATATCTTAGCACTCTTGAGATTTAGCAGATTGTATCACATCTTCCTCATTAGCGATTCTGACTGAGAAATGAAACATTCTGACTTACTGAAATTAAAAAAACCCCGAAGATTCAATTTTTAAAGAAAGCAATCTGTGAACAGCCTCAATTTTAAAGTATAATGGCTTACAAGAAATGTTTAAATCTCTGTCTATTTTCTCAAACTACATTAATTGTTTGTGCCATGTGAGTAAATATCAGCATAGTTTTCATTTTCTTGGATCTCGTATCTTCAACCTTTCTTAGAGGTCAGTATCTCAGCCTGAGGGGTTTCTTTATTTAGTGTTATTTCTTTTTTAGGTTTTTCTCACAGAAAACTTAGCACAATGATCCATTTTCCCAATTTCTAGATACCAAGAATCCACGCAGCACTCAAAATTTCTTAATTTTTTTCCTGAAATTATTGGGCACTTTGTCTTAAGGTCTCAGAAGTATCAAATGTGCTTTTTCTCCGAGAGATTTTAGAGGGAGGCCCAGGTGCTGGAGCAGGTTACCTTGGTAGGAAGACCCTCCTGGTCAGAGCAAGGAAGGAGTCAGGACAGCATTCGCTGCAGAGGGCACGACCGTGGGGATTTCAGAGGGAAGGGCTCTTTTCGTGGCTCTGAGATCTAAACCCGTATTTTGCTTTCTGTTCTTTATTAACATTCCCTTCGTGTTGCTTATGGGTAAAAAGTTAAATACTAATTTTCTGGCACTATCTCAGAAGCTGTCAGTGCCTTAGGATTCAATTACTGGCATTTTTTACAGGCAGAAAAGAATGTGTTCAGCAGGGCCTCGGGGTGGGGGTACAATCACCGTCGTGCCTTCACGGCTCACGCAGCTCTGGTGGTTCGCAGAACAACATGTGTTTTGAGCCCCCTTTGTCACCCCTCTCCAAGCTCCTGGTTTCCCCATGCTGCCTTTCCTCTTGCCATGCCCGTGCCCCTCATGCTCCATGGCTTGGCTGATGCCTGCTTTCCCTAGACATTCTTTCCTGGAGGTGCTGCAGCCTGATCGCACTTAGCACGGGAACCCCATTTGAGCCTAATTCTCTACTGATTCTTTGCAAGCCTTCAGTGCCAATCAGAAATATCTTCCCAACATTCTCCAGACACCATCCTCTCTCCCCGGTTGAAAGATTCTAGTTTCTATAGCCTGGCAGCACCTGATCAAGGAAGGAAATCCCTCACCCTGTGCTGCAGTTCCAGCTCCTCCGGTTCAGCCCCATCTGGCTCCAGCTGCAGCCAAACTTGCCACAGCCAAACGTGGAGCGTGGACAGAAGCGGCTCATCAGGGCAGGAGCACTGAGCTCCTCTGGACTTTGACCTGTTAGCAGGAACGGTAATCAGGGGCACTGTCGTTAGATGACAGTGATTTTGGATGGGATGAGAAGGGAAATGACATCTCATTACTGTGGCGCAGTGCCTGTGCGTGGCTCGTGGGGAAACCATGGGCAGTGCGTGGGTGTTTGCCTTCCAGGGGCTTTAACACAGGGACACGCTACAGCAAATACTGAGATGTCTCTCCTTTCCAGTTAGGGCTGTTTGTATGCTTAATTTTGGCTCATTTGATGTATCTAGAGCAGATGAGAACAAACTTTGTCCCCTCTGAGCTTTGTTTTGCATCACAACAGATTTCCACAGTGTTTCCTTCCCTTGCAGGAATAGCATCACTGGTGATTTCCCCCTCTGCCTGCCTGCGTAGCTCTCTGCTCTGGGGAGCTATTGTATGCCAGGGGCTGCTTCTCCTGCACTTATTCTGAGAGGTGATGAACAGAGAGAGGGGGGCTTTTTGTTGGTTCTAAGGAAGCAGTCGGACTCTGGCACTCTGAGGCAACTCCTATATTTGATCTGCTACCCGGGGTGATGTGGTGTCTGGTGATGTCACACCAGAAATCAGATTATCCTTCCAAATCACCTGCTTTTTCTGATCAGATGGAATTCTGAGGAGAGCATTTTGCAGCCTCTCCTTAAGCTGCAGCTCTGGCCCCATCTCTGGCTGTGGCAGCCCTTTTGTTGGGTGCACGTGTGCTCACACACGTGTGCAGGCACACACATGCCAACCGTTCTGAGTTGTTTGCATCTCACGGGATCCCAATTAATATCCTCCTTTTACTTGTCTTCACCATGTGTTTATCAGCTGAACTAATGCCTGTTTGCTTTCCCAGCTGCATATTACAGGCTCAGATTACTGTAAGTTTAAAAATCAATACTTGTTAAATTAAAAGTAATTTCCAAACTGTCACTGGAGTGCCAGATGCAACAACTGGAATCATCCTGCCCCTCATTTCTTTGCTTCTCCCCTCTCTAAAACACCCAACACCAACCAAGAAGAAAATTAGCAATATTATGTCTATAAAAAAAAAAAAAGAGCCAAAGGAAAGCAGCATCTACAGGTATGTCAGCCCCACAGAATGAACTGCAATATATCAACCCACCTTAAAAAGCTGAACCCAGAACTCCTCCCAGCTTCATTTGCCATCGTATTCATAAGTGTCATATTTATTGCTCTGTATTATTTGAAGTTGTATTTTTAATGTTGAGAAAACTATCATAAAACGTATTGCCATACTTAAACACCACTATGAAAGTGAAAAATTGACTTTTCCATAAAAATATATTCTCTTGTGGAATTATGGCCCTAGTGAAAATGTACTCCATTTCAGCATGCTCTGAGGTGTGCTTCTTGGATAGTGTGCTAATGTTGTACCTCGCTGTATTGTCTGCAGGCATTGGACACAATCCTCTGGGTGTGCAGAAATTAGATAAGGAATAATTCTTTTGTATAATAGCATCCCTTGTGTAGCCTCCTGTGCAGTACAATAAAGTTAATTCAGCTTCTCCCTACGGAGCTTCTCTTCTGTCCCAGCATTAGACTGTACTTCTCCTGCATTTTACTTGGGCAACAAATATTTTCTTACTTCGCTCTGTTAGAAAGTCCAGCGTGGGTAATTTACAGAGCAGCTCTGATTCCAGAGTCAGCTCATAACTCAATGTATATTTTTGCAACATGTGGCTCTCCGGTTAAGCTGAAGTGAAATTTATGAAATAAACTTAATTGTTTATATATAAATATTTATGAAATAAGTACGCCCCAAAGCAGGCTAATCTGTGCCTAGGGTGGTGGGAGGTGGTTATCCTTCTGTGTCAGGGTACGTCCTGGAGCACTGCTCAGAAAGTAGAGCCCTCATCCTTAGGGGAGAGCTCCTGTACAAAACTTGGGTTATTTACATTGTTGCTGACCTGTTATTCAAATACCCCATTACTCATGAGACTGCATCTGTATCTTTCTAAATATAAATAACCATTTACCCTTTTCTTTGGGGGATTCATGACTGCAGTTAAGGTCTGATTGAAAAGAGAAGAGTCTTTGCTGCTTACTTCGACCTGAAAAGCTCATTGTCCAGTGCTGGAAATTTGATTCACCTTTTCCTGTTAGCAGAAAATGTCTTTAAACCCTTAGGCATGGTTTTTGCTAGAGGAGTGTTTAGCAATATGGTCTGTCTCTAGTGCTCCAGCCTTCAAAACTTCTTAAAACAAGTCAGTGTCATGGTTTTCTACCCTTATTCCCCTACAGATACTTTTGCATTCACCCACAGTTTGCTATAGACTTTGATATGATCACACTTAGACCTTAAGTTCTGGACTGTTGTGGTTTTCCACTGGAGACTTTACCATGGATAACCCTTCGTGGTGGGTCATTGTCTTCTCATGCTTCTCCCAGACAGAGCATGTGTCCTTGGACCATTCCTGTATATATTTACTCCTAAGACATTTCAGCCTCAGTTTCCACTGAGTATATTCCCTGGCAGAATCACAGAACTGAGGGACTGAATGGCCACATACTGGACAGTGAAGCAGCTCCTCTTCTGCTTTACTGTTCTCTTTTAGTATTTACAGCCGCAGAACATTTTTGCCAGGGGCTTTCAACATTTTTTGCCAAGTCTCAGGTTGACTTTTGGTATCTCACAGTCTGCCCTTACTCTCCTTGGTCACTAGAACCTACTTATCATCCCCTTTTCCATTCTTTGCAAATATTCCACTTATTTTGGATGTTCAGCTGGTGTGATCTTCTTCATCTTTTTAAATTGGTGCTGCCAGAGGCTCCTGAGTGACACCAGACTGTGAGCCTGTGCAGAGCCTCAGGTGAACTCTGTGCTCTTAAACCCACACTGCAGGGGGCTCACGGCTCATGCTTCTGGGTGCTTAAAACACACAACCTGATTTTTGTTTTTTTTAAGCTTCTTAGGCCCAGGTGGCACCAACAACCCTTAATTACCTTGAGCAGCCTCACCTGGGAAGTCACTCCCACACCCTCCCCTGTGGGACCAGGAGCCCCATGTAAGCTCCAGCCTGAGGCTTTAGCAGAGGTTTGAGCTGTGTTATAGCTGGATCTGCTCCTGGGGCATTAGCTGAATGATTTGGCTTTCCTGGTTTTCCCCTGGAGCCTTTGGGACTTGGCACTTTGGATGGGACCTGCTGCTGTCATCACCTCGCTCTGCCTCCCTGGCTCTGGTGCTGTGGGACCACGCTGTGGGGTGAGTCGCAGACTGCCAAGAGGGGAGGAAGTTTAAGATATTTGCACTTGATCCAGAAATAATCCTGTTTCTCAGAAGTGTGCAATTATGAGAAAATACAGCATAATAT